>CM040174.1:15079505-15629505 GCA_022606695.1 Vaccinium macrocarpon
TATGCGATGTGTATGTCATATCATTAATTTAGTTGTGCAAGATGGTTTGAAACATATAGGTACACAAATAGATAAAATTAGAGATGCGATTCTTTTTATATCTACTTCCCAACCTAGGACCCAAGAATTTGAAGGGTTGTGTGCTTGTTTCAATGTGAAACCAAGGAAAATGAAAACTGATGTGAAAACTCGTTGGAATTCGACATATGTTACGATAAAATCTTGTGTGAAACATGTTGATGTTATTACTTCTTATGTCATTGCGAAGTATAGTGATTATACTTTAACATAAGCTGATTGGAACATTGTATTCGAGTATATGAAGTTTTTAAAGGTTATCTATACTGCTACTTGTGCTTGTTCTGGTTCTTATTATCCTACTTCTTGTATTGTGCTCAATAACTTGTATAATATTAGTCTCAACTTTTTTCAATACAGATATAGAGCACATTTTGTAGATGCAGTTTTAGATATGGAAACAAAATTCAAAAAGTATTTTGAGGACATGCCTAAAATACTTATTATAGCTGCAGTAATGGACCCAAGGATTAAGATAGAAGGTGTTGTCTTGCTCTTAGATAGGATTGCTAGTAATTTAGGTATTACATTACCTTCTATTTCTACTTCTGATGTGACATTACTTGTGAGATCTATATATGCTTCATATGAGTCTAAATTTGTAGGCCATATTGTCAATGTTGCTCCTTCACCATCTTCTACAAGTTGCAATGACCCATATTGGTCTTTGCTTTCAAGTAGAGGAAGAAATGTAGTTTCATGCACTGAACTTTCTTTGTATTTAGATATGGATTGTCTTACAACTCTAGACAACCCAGAAGTATTGGATATCTTAGCTTGGTGGAAAAAAATGAAAGAATATTTCTCATTCTTTCAATTATGGCACGTGATGTACTAACACCTCTTGTCTCTTCAATTGCTTCTGAATCTGCTTTTAGTGCAGGTAATAGAGTGTTGGATGAAAGGAGAAGCTGGCTGGCTCCAGACATTTTGGATTGTTTGATATGCTTGAAAGATTGGGAGGATGCACGTCTTGGAATTAAGAAGTGTGAGGCTAAAGATGAGTTCAGAGGTTATTTTGAGATCTCTGATATAGATAGTCCTCAGGGTCTGTTTATATCTGACTTCTCGAAAGATTTTGAGGAAGCTAATACTGTTGCAACTCTATGTTGCATTCCAGGTGCTAACTTACTCTTGCTATGTAACCAAATGCCCAGAAAACTATAACCAAGTGGTGTGTGTAAAGTTGTTGGTGTCCAAGTTTGCAACTTATGAAGGCCTTAATGGCAACATAAAGTTGCACTTGCATACTTGCATTGTGCTATTATTTATGGGCTATGACGATAATAAGTTAAAACAAACTTAAGTGATTGTGTGGCAACTTATGAAGGTCTTAATGGCAACTTAATGTTGCATTCATGTGCATTTCTATATAGATCTGAGCCCAATTGTGTTGTGATATTGTGACATGTTCTATAGTTGTTGGTGTTCTATCTATTGCAAGATATGGTTACAGTTTTCTGGGCATTTGGTTACTGGATTGTGGATGTGTGTGTGTATGTGTGTGTGTGTGTGTGGCTGGCTGGTGAATGGTGATTTAGGGTTATTTATTGAGGTTGTGGTGACTGGTGTCTCATGGCAATGATGAATTGAGCCCATTACTTATTTACTTGTGATTTTTTGAGCTGTAATGTTACTTTGTTTATTTCCTTATGATTCCTGATAGGGCAACTAAGTTGCAGCCAGTTTATTCGCTTATGATTCCCTTGATAATGACTGATCCCATGTATTCTCTTGTTCAAAGTACTGAGCCTACCCAGATTGCACACACAAACTACCTAGATTGCACTTTTGTATTGGGTAATTATGATTTTGATGAGCCTAGGTTAATATTTTTATTGCACTTGTGTATTTATTCTAATTAACCAAATTCAGTTTGAGGCAATGATGAATTGACAAACCTGAGCCCTGTGAGATATGTGCAATATGGGCAATTTTGTGTAATCTAGGCAGTTTTGTGTGCAATCTGGGCAGTTTTGTGTGCAATGTGGGTAGTTTGTGTGCAATCTGGGCAGGTTTTTGTGCAATCTGGGCAGTTTGTGAGTGCAATTTTGGCAGTTTGTGTGCAATCTGGGCAATTTGTGTGTGCAATCTAGGTAGTTTTGTGTGAAATCTGGGCATTTGTCTTATGCATGTGTGAAATCTTGGCAGTTTGTGCAATTTGGGTGTTTGTGTTATGCATGTGTGAAATCTGGGCAATTTGTGTTATGCATGTGTGAAATCTGGGCAGTTGTGTTTTGTGTGAAATATGGGCATTTGCAGGGCATTAGAAGTTCAATTTGATAACTAATGTTGCAACCCTATTTATGCTGTTATGCATGTTTTATTGGCTACGATGATACATGTTGATTGTTGTTTTGGAATAGTTATAGGCGGGGCAACATTAGAAGGTCAATTTGGCAACTAATGTTGCAACCCTATTTTGCTATTATGGATGTTTTATTGGCTATGTTGATACACGTTGAACGTTGTTATGGAACAAGTTATGGGCAGGACAACATTAGAAGGTAAATTTTGGCAACTAATGTTGCAACCTTACAGATTATCTGAGCCATTCTTTAATTGTTGCATATATGTATATATATATATATATATATATATATATATATATATATATATATTGGTTCCACTTCTAGTCCGGGATCCGGGACTCCGGGACTCCATGATCCGATCATTTTTTGATTTATCGAAGCCGTCCAATGTTTTGAAGGTGATTTCAAAGGGTCCGTGGGTGAGAAATCTTCAAAAAAATATATATTTACATTTTTATCCAAAACCGCTTTTATCAAAAATATATATTTACATTTTTTTTTGAAGATTTCTCAACGGACCCTTGAAATCACTTTCTCAAAACATTGACTGCTCTCGGATTTTCCAAAAACAATTTGCAACACCAAAAAAACACGTTTTTTCTTATTTCCGGGAGTCCCGGATAAGAAATTTTCGGTATATATATATATATATATATATATATATATATATATTACTTTGTTAGTTGATTGTTGTTTTGGAATAAGTTACTGAATGACAGGTTCGAAGATTTAAAAAATTGCAGAAGGCCCGAAGATTCAAGAAACTAGTGTCCAAGGCCAATTTCAACATTTTTATACTTATTTGTAATTGTTGTTTTAGGTTTGTAGGTTGTATTTTTTTGGTACTTATTTTTTATTCGGAATAAAGACAAAGTTGTAAGATTTAATGTTTGAGACTTATATTTTTGTTTCAATGAAAAAATGCAACCTAGTTTTGCATCTCTCTCTCTCTCTCTCTCTCTCTCTCTCTCTCTCTCTCTCTCTCTCTCTCTCTCTCTCTCTCTCTCGTGCGCGCGCGCTATCTAGCAAGAAATTAATTTTCATTACAATTCGGGCAATTAATTAAAAAGAGTAAGTTAATTAAAATTTATTTTGTTTTTTTCTTATTTACATACAAACAAAATAAGGAATTAAGCAGGCCGGCACAACACTATTTAGTAAATGGGCATGGCATGGCACGACATGTCTCAAAAGATTAAGCGGGCCGGCACAACACGAAGTTAGAGGGTCGGCACGTCCTGACACTATTTAAAAAAACGACACAGCATGACATGATTAAGTTAATGGGCACAACACGTCATGGCACGATTCAGACGGTTAAGCGGGTCGGCACGGCACGACGCGATTAAGTTAGTCAGCCAGCACGGCACGACACGATTAAGAAAATGCGCCGGCACGGCACAACACGATTACAAAACGGCGTCGTAGGAATGAAGAAAAATGGCACGACACGGCATGATTAAGCACAGCACATGCACGGGCACGGTTGGCACGGAAGAAAAGCGGCATGGCACTGCACGACGGGCCTGTTTGACACCTCTAGTCTCGAGTTAAAAAATGTGATCTTGGTCATAGAAATTCTCGCATTTATTTTGCGGAAGCGAGCAAAAAATACCAAACAAATGTAATCTTTTCTTTGCATACACGAAAATAAACAAAACCACGTAATAGGGAGAGAGAAATGCAAACAATCAAGAGACACAAGGATTTACTTGGTTTAGTTTTTTGGGAATGCAAACCTAATTTTACGAGCAATCACACGATCAAGGGCTTTCATTAGTAAGAAGAATCAATGCTCAATGAGCTACAAGAGTGTCTCATAAGTCCTCTCAAATCTCTCCTATGGCTGCTGCAAAAGTGTATGACTCTCACACACCAAATTAAACAAAACCACAAAAAAAGCATATTTATGTGGCAAAATAAGCCAAAACATGCTTCGTTGGTCCGGACCAGAGTTACTGTAGCCTTGCTCTTCAAGCTAGTGTGGACGTTGCCACGTGGCTCTCGACTTTGCTGATTGGAAAATTCGATGATTTTGGAGTCACCATCCGAGTTTGCGGAAAATTACCCACGAAACCATTTTTTGAAAAGTTGTGACTTCTGTGCCGTTATTTAAAAATGACTTGGTAACTGATCATTTTAACCAAAAGGATTTTGGGTTCGGAGCCAGGTTACCAGATGGGAAGGGTTTTACGGCACCCCCTTTGCCCAACACGAGATTGGTCTCTACTTTAATGTTTGTGGAATTTTATAAAATATTTTATTATGAAACTTTATTCATATAAACAAAAAAACAAAATGTAATGACTTGAAATAGTAAATATGCATGTTAAATATAACAAAGTGCAAATATTATAGATTGAATAAGATAGTGCACAAAGCGCATATGACATAATCCATGATTAATCAAAATTATCCGTATTAAAAGGAGAACTTAGGCACCCAAGTTCTTTCCAGTTTTCAAGTTTTTAAAAATTTTGATTTTATGAAAAATGTATTTCCCGTTTTGTTATATCACCATTATAGAGGACTAGGATATGTTTCTAGGAATCCCTCAAAGGATTAATAGCTTGAAGCCAAATTTTTTTACCTTTGAAAGCTTTGAAAAATGCTCCTTTGAACTTGATTTGGCAAGATGTTGAGCTTCTAAGGCACTGGTAAAGGAGAAAACTGATTGAAGATTGAAAGTGTTTGGGGTTGATAGGACTTTCGAGTTTTTGCAATATGTTTAGGATTTTTTTGGATTTTTGGTAGTCTTTTGAAGGATTTTTGGTAGAGAATGAATGAGAGAGTGAAAGGGCAATAGTTTAGAGGAAGGAGGGAGAGTATGAGAGTGTATGCAGGTTTGATGGTGTAGAGAGAGAAAGAGGGGTTAAGGTATATGCAAATGAAGGGAGAAAATGAGGTATTTCTAGGGAGAGTGAGTGGGAGAGGCCTTAAGGGACAAGAGAGGAGCGTCTGAGAATGCAGGGGAGCCTCTGGGGCACTTAAGAAGAGAATACCCATAATAAAATTCGTCTGCAAGATGCCTGAAGAATTTGATGGATGTCAGGAGAACTTGGGCACCCAAGTTGAACTTGGGTGCCTAAGTTCAACTGCACAGCAAACAAAACTTTGCAAAGTTGCCCTGGGTGGTACCAAACTCCGTTTTGAGCGTGGTTTGAAGCGTTGAAAAGTATGTTGAGTCTACTTTCTAACCCAATTGATTTGGACCCAAAGTAAGTTGTGCATCAAAATCTATGACCATTTTACCCTCAAAAGGTCAGAAAATAGGTCATTTTACTAAAACGTGTGTATCTCCCTCATTTTGAAATGGATTGGGACATATTATATATCAAAAAAGAGGGGTTTGAATGTAATAGAAAATGGTATAGGCTTGGGTTAGTTTTGAAGAGGTTTTGGTTGGGATTTTGAGCACAACGAGCATTATTCAAAGCTTTCAAGGCATGTTTTGATCCATGTCATCATTGAGGAACCTGCCAGCCACAACTTAAGGGTATTTTGAGGGTCCAAATTGGGGTGTCTACACCTACTCTCAATGGTCCGAACCAAGAATTCAATGGTCTGGACTAGATATGCTGCAAGCTTAAAAAACATCTAGAATTGCTTGGTCCGGACCAGAGATCGATCCTGCAAATACCCAATTCTCTTCGAAATTGAGTCAATCTTCAACAAATCTCCACCTTGGCGAGATATCCACGGAGTTATTAGCGGTACCAATCTCCTCAATAAAAACTTCCTCATCTTCAAAAACCTCACGAATGAAGTGGAAACGAACATCAATGTGCTTAGTCTGAGAATGATGAATTTGATTCTTTGCCAAAAGTATTGCACTCTAACTATCACAAAAGACTGTAACCCTTGCTCAACACTCATATTTGCTACCAATCCTTGGTAACCAAATTGCCTCCTTTATAGCTTAAGTTATATTCGGCCTCCATAGTAGACAGTGCAACAGAAGACTGCAAAGTACATCCCTAACTCACAGTACACCAGCCATAGTAAACACATAACTCGTAGCTGAACAATGGCTATCAAGATCACCCGCATAATCTGAATCAATAAAACCAGCAAGAACTACAAGAAAATGGGCCATTCCCGGCATTTTTTTCCCTTACATTTCAATAAATGTCAGAAAAAATCACTTTTCTCGGCATTTGTTGAAATGCCGGAAAAAATAGTGTCGGAAAAAGTACTATTCTTTATTTTATACTATAAATATTTTTGTTTGACCTTTAACAACCAAATGTGTGCTAGCCCAGTTGGTAGTGCGCACGCGGAAGGGGGTGAAGGTCACGAGTTCAATTCCTAGGGCGAGCAATTTGTCCCCAATTTTGCTTGCCACGCGGGGTGCCACATGGGTGCCATGCGGGCACCAAGTGTCTAGCAATTGTGATGAATTTTTCCGGCATTTGTTAATATTAACGACACGCGTATAGACGGCATATGTAATAAATGCCGGTAATGCCCTTTTCCGACATTTGTGGTGGCTTTTCCGGCATTTGTCAAAATGCCGCAAATTCCTCTTCTCGAACTTCAAACCAAGATTCACAATCTTCAAAATGTATCGTAGAATCCATTTAGCCACTTGCAAGTGCACCTTTCCAGGATCGTGCACATGGTGACTAACCATACTTACTTCTTGTGCTAGGTCAGGCCATGTACAAACTATGGTGTACATAAAACTACCAACTAAACTTGCATAAGGAACGTTCGTTGTATACTTACATCCCCCTTCCGAACTAGGAGATAAAGAAGCACTAAGTTTAAATGTGGAGCCAAATGCATACTCACCGGCTTTGAGTTTCTGTTAACCAACACCAAACCACTCAAGCATTTTCTTCAAATATTGTTGTTATGTAAGGTGAATTTTGCCTTATCACATTGTCTCTCCATCCTTGAAATCTTTCTTGCTTCCCGGAGGTCTTTCATCTCGATTCCTTTTTTCAGCTGAACCTTTAACCTATTTATCTCCACCTTGCTTTTACATCCCACCAATATATCATCAACATATTAAAGCAAATAAATGAAGAACTTATCTGTAAGTTGCTTGAAATACACACAATGATTGGATTGGCTATGAGTGTATTTTTGACCTACCATAAACTATCAAACCATTTATACCATTGTCACGGCAACTTTTTCAAATCATAGAGAGACTTCTTCAAATGACAAATGAGATTCTCCTTACCAACAACTTTAAAGCCCATCAGGTTGAGACATGTAAATCTCTTCCTCCAAATAACCATGTAGTCGATTTTCTCCTTTTATGTGTAGTCCTTGGCTACTAGTCTAACTTTAAACTGAATGTCATCCTTCTTCATTGACCCTTCCTTCTTAGTGTAGACCCATTTACAATTAACCTATGTCTTTCTTGCCCTTCGATAGCTAGCGGTACCAAATCCCAAGTCTAATTCTTGTGAAGAGAGTTCATCTCCTTACCCATAGAATTCTTCCACTCCCTAACTTCTAAACAATCCATGGTCTCATTGAAAGTTGACGGGATAGACTCTTCTCTAACCTAGGGTTGAAACAGGTTTGGTTCGGTCCAATTCGAGGTCATATTTCAATGAACCGAATAAAGTCGGTTAGGGAGCAAGACTAAACCGAAACCGATTATCTAGAGCTCAGTTTGGTTTGGTTTCGATTCGACCGGTTCGGTGGGGTTCAGCGACCGGTTCGGTTTGCCAGAGAAGGGGGAAAATGGATCTGGACTCTTTCCTTAGCACCATCCAAAATCAACAAAGAAAGCATCTAATCAAGGGAGGATTATAGAATAAGTGTTACAAAAGAAATCTAGGGACCTATGTAGTGTTTATCATCAAAAAATCTACATCATTATCATAAAGAATCTACAGATTTGTACATATATACACACATAAATGTACAGAACAAAAAAAAAATCGAGGATCGTACTCACTACTCGATCTTCTGCTAGTTTCTAGGATGATCTTCTTCTTTTTTCCTTTTGACGATGCCGTCAATGCTGCCTGGTCGACGATGATGCCCTCGTTGCTGCGGTGTATTTGCCAACAAAGAGAACGATGGTGTTTGTGGTGTTAAACAGTGAGAATGATGGTGTTGATCGACGATGGTGTTTGCCAACGATGAGGGTGTTAGGCGGTGAGAACGTGGTGTTAGCCGACAGTGGTGTTCAATCTTCCATCTTAGAGAGAGAGAGAGACAGAGAAGTGGCAACGTCTCTCTCCCAGATCTGGAGAAAATGAATGTACGGGTTGGGTTTGAGTGAGAGTTAAGGAGTTAAGAAGATATGTATAATAATGGGAATTAAGGGAAGGAATAAATATATAGTTTTAGTTTACTATGTATCAAAGGGTTACCCAGCCTCGTGGTTAAGTGCAAGGCTTTTATCCGTTTGGTCGGAGGTTCAACCCCCAGCATCTACATTTTTGGATATAAATATATACTCCTGGTTCGGTTCGGTTCTCCTTAAAAATTCCACAAACCAAGAACCGAACTAGTTTTAAAAAAAATTCACTTCTTGGAACCGAACTGAACCGGCCAAGTTAAAAAAACCTAAAAAAACAACTGGTTCGGTCCGGTTCGGTTCTTCGGTTTCTTTGTACAGCCCCACTCTAACCAATAGAGCATAGGCAACCATATCCAGATACCAATCCAAAACACGGATAGTCCTTTTCGGTCTAGACATTGCAATGGACTCCTCTTGCCGGTAAGACTCTCAACTAGAACTTCACCTTCAACCACATCTGTATCATCCCTATCAATCCCAAAATCTTTGGTAGCTGATTGATCTTGTTCTTGAGGAACCATCTGAGTATCAAACTCCACCTATTTCTTATCAACATCATCACCCACAACCTGCACAAGCAGCTTAAACATCTCTAATTAATTGAAGGTCACATCGCGACTAGTGATTGCTTTCTTTGAATACAAACACCACAATTTGTATCCCTTAACACCTTCCATCAAGCCCAAGAACAAAGCCTTCTTGGCTCTAGGATCCAGATTCAATTCCTTGACATGGTAATAAGGAAGGCATCAAAAAATATGCAATAAATCATAATCACTGACAAGTTTCCTAGACCATACCTCAACGAGTATCTCACCCTCAAGTGTTGTGAATGGCAATCAATTAATAAGATAACAAGCATATGTCATTGTTTCCGCCCAATACTTTCTACCGAAACCAGCATTGGATAGCATACATCGAACCTTGTCCAATAAGGTATGATTCATCTCTTTGGCACACCATTCTGCTAGCGGTGTGCCTCTCACCGTAAAGTGCACGCAATTCTAAATTCTTCACAAACAAACTTTAAAGAGAGAATCGGATTGATAGTCTCCCCCATTGTCTGACTTGAAATGCTTAATCTTTTGACCTATATGATTTTCAATTAACTTTTTCCACTTCAAGAAAACATTAAGCACCTCATCTTTATCTTGAATGATATAAACCCAAGTACAGCAAGAAAAATTATCAACAAAAGAAACAAAATAAAACTTACCAAAAGAGAAGCAACTCTAGCAGGTCCTCATACATCTGAACATACGTAGTCAAGTGTATTGGTTTACTGAATAGCCGTGCCAAACTTGATTGTGGTTTGCTTCCCAAGAACAAAATGTTCACAAAAATCCATCTTGTAAGCCTTGACACCCTTCAACAAATTTTGTTTCACAAGACCTTGCATGGCTTTTTTACCCCCATGGCCCAACCTCATGTGCCATAATCTAGTAGTATTTGATGCATCTTTAATGAGATTGCTACATCCCGTGGCTACTCCACCACAACTGTACTCTCCTGCAAAAAGTATAGATTGTTCTGGCGAAGGCCCTTCATTACCACCATTGCACCATTCACAACCTTTAGAGTTCCACCTTCAAGAATGATTTGATAACCTTTGGAGTCTAAAGCCCCCCAATGCGATGAGATTCTTCTTCTAGTCTGAGACATACCGCACCTCTATCAACAACCAAACAGATTCATCATGCAATTTCAGTCTGATTTTACCGACCTTGCGATTTTACAGGCTTGATCTTTCCCATAAAAACACCTCCACCATCAACTATGTCAATGTTAGAGAACCAGTCCTCATTCAAACACATATGGCAAGTACAACCAGAATCCATAATCCACTTATCAGTCTGAAACACCAACGATGCCCCCAACAATGCTCCCACTAACACTTGATTTGAATCCTCATCATCTGAATGTGCAACATTAACCTTGGGACTTTTCTTGCCCTTCCATTTGCTTAAATGTTAGGATAATCCTTCTTCCAATTTATCTTCTCGTGACAATAAGTACATTCATCTCTAGCAAGCCAACCAGACGTAGAAGCCCCCCTCGACTTAGACTGAAAGTGACACCAATTCGGCTTTATCCTTATCTAGAATTAACACATCTAGATTCAACAAATCAACAAGTATTTTATTATAGTCATTCAAATTTTCAAACATCTGTATACCTGAAAGATATTGAAACACATGAACAACCTCTTCTTTAGGTAGAGACAGTTCTCTATGCTCTTTGTCATGGACTTATCCTCGAGCTTTTTTCAAAGCTCCTTCACCCAAGTTTCCCGCATAACAAAATATTTCTGATCTTGGCGAGAAACAACCTTATAAAATCGCACATCTGGCAGTTGATCCCATTCCATTACTGTTCATCACAATTCTGAGGCTTATCCCCCAAAGAAAAATCCAACTCGTGTTAGATCAAGACATCCATAACCTCGTTGTGGACGGTGCCACCTGGAAGATTTATTGATTTGTTTGAAAAAGAAAGGGTTTCAGAGTCGCCACTCGGATTTTATTTTGAAAGTGATTTAATACCTAAGAAACCATTTGAAATAAGTTTGAAAATAATGACTCTCGTGCCGTTGATTTGGAAAAGGATTTGATCTTTCGAAAAAAATAGAGAATTTTGGGTTCGGGAGCCAGGTTACGAGTTGGGAAGGTTTATAAGGCGCCTTGCTTGCCTGATTGAAAATCGGACTTTACTAAACATTTGTGGGATTTATAGAAAAACTTTTTATTGCCAAACTTTATTCAAGTAAACAGCAAAAAAACATAATTGAGAGGAAATAACATAATAATAACAATGAATTTATAAAGGAAAACTGTTATTATTTCATACATTGCCAACAAAAAAACTGATTTGAAATTTTATTTTAAAAACAGTGTCGTGTGGCACTTACAAGTGTACCGTGTGGTACAAATAAGTGTCGTGCAGCACAGTTTTAACAGTGTAGGAAATTTTAACAGCTTTTGAAGAATGACAATAGTAAAAATGTGTTTTAACATAGAAATTTTTCAAAGGGAGCTTGCTCCTTGAAGGTGTAAACAAACCAAAAAGAGTGATAAAAAGAAAAAAGAATGTATCTCAATATAGACAGTACCGCACGATAACGGGAAAGTGTTGTACGGCACTCGGCTGAGAGATTTGAACAGCCATTTTGTTGAATTGTTTGGTTTACTGAGCCCAAGGGAGGTATAAGGTGTTGGAAATGGGGCAATTTGTTCATACTAATTTTTTTTGGCACTTCGAGCTAAAAAAGAAAGTGGGACCAATAACCTAATAACCTTTTTAGGTGGGTCTGAGTGGGTTTAAACCATACAAATAATGAACAAATTTATTAAGGAATGAATGAGAAATTGTCTCATAAATTGACCATGAGTGCGTTCGTCGTTGCTTTCCAACCTAACCGAATCGATTGGAATACTAAATTTTTGGAATGGGGCCAGATAAAGTCTGCCCATGTATTGGTCACTTAGTGAGAACATTTGATACACCGGTTTTTTGAATTAGGAATTGAATATTGGAATTGAAGCAATGATTCAATTTCATGGCTGTTTCAATATTGGAATTGAAGGTTATATTCAATTTCATGGCTGTTGGAAATTCCTTCAATATTGATTAAAGAATAAAATCAATATCAATTTTCCGTTACAAAATAAAATTTAATTTTGTATTAATTTAGATATTGAATTTTGAGGCTCCCCATACTAAATTCAAAGGCTCCCCATGAACACTATATATTGGCTTCTACTCTCCATTTTTCACGCACTGAAATCAACACTCCTCTATTTCTTTGCAATCGAGTTCTTGTTCTGTGTGAGAGAGTACAACATAGTTTAGTTCGCCGAGCAATTCCGGTGAGGTGCAGATGCCATTGTGCAACCGTTTTATCCTAAGAAGCAGACGTCGAAGATATTCAAGCATCCATCCGGTGAGGCGACATATTTTGCTTTAAGGAGATTGTATGAAACATGGGATTCGGTTTGAATTTTCTTTATCAATTACAGTTTGTGTTCTTGTTTATTTGCATAATTGTAATTTCAATTCCATATAATGTTTTTGTTTCGCTGGTTTACCAATAAAATTTCAGATTATGTTTTTCCACTATATTTAGTCCTACATAAGGAACTCCTTGGATTCAGAAACACCCCTCAATATGCCAAGGCAGAGAAACCTTAGGCAACAAAATGAAATCTCACCTCGGGAATGCAAGAAGGAACTTCTTGGCACAAACACCCTTCGTGAACTTCGACCTTTGACTTGAAAGTGATCAACAAGGTTCCGACACCATCGAGGTTTCAATTTTGATGGTGAGTATAGAATGAGAGCTTGCACAGAAAATTACTTTCGGGATTTCGGCAAGATTTGGGATTATGGGTTTTTTTGGGGAGATAACAGCGGATGGGTTATGGTATGGATGAACAATGACAAAGATTTGAGAGTGTTGATACAGTTAGGAGGTTTTTTTTTTCTTTTTTTCAATCTAACTTCGCTCTTTAACTTCAAAAATGGCTGGGATATTTATAGGCCGGAGATCACCTCCTCCTCACGTAATCTTGATGGCCCCACAAAGTGATTGTGGGCTACAAAGTGTAGCCTTTCCCTCCTCCAAGCAACCATGATGAAACGAGTTTGCAATCATCAACAAAGGGAGCCATCGGCTACCTAGAAAAGTGTGATTTGATACCCAATAGTGTCGTGAAGCACTACCAGAGTTCCATGTGGTA
Organism: Vaccinium macrocarpon; assembly: GCA_022606695.1. Taxonomy (NCBI): domain Eukaryota; kingdom Viridiplantae; phylum Streptophyta; class Magnoliopsida; order Ericales; family Ericaceae; genus Vaccinium; species Vaccinium macrocarpon. The sequence goes on from CM040174.1 coordinate 15,092,903, forward strand.
CAGTTAACTATACCGTGTGGCACAGTCGCTTGGCCAACTTGATTTTTTAGTGGAAGGAGTCCCGTGCATGACAGTTGGTGTACCGTGCGGTATAGTTGACTGGTTGACCTCCTTACTTGAAGGGTATTTGTTTCAAGATGTTATTCAAGCATTCTTCTTCATCATCGGGGATTTAAAACGTGCACAGAGACTTAAAATTGGGGTTTCTACACTCGTACTACCATATGCCGAAATCACTTTTGCCATCAAACTTCTCAACATCAAACTTTGCACCGGACATAATCGACTTTAAAGTCCTAGGCTGAGAACTCGATCCCGAACTCGAAGTGAATTTAAAGGTATCACCTGTCTTTGAAGGATCCGTTTTATTGGTATCGTCAAACATGTTCTTTGAAAGCAAAAACAAAAATTACCAGAAGCAAACCCTAGGTTTAAAGCCCAGTGCTCTAAATCAATTTGTTGTGCAGAAGTGAGCAACAAGTACCAAACAAATGTAATCTTTGAATTGCAAACAAGAAATTAACCAAACCACAGAATAGGAAGAGGGAGAAATGCAAACAATCAAGAGACACAAGGATATATGTGGTTCAATTCGTTGGGGATGCAAACCTAATCCACGGGCAGTCACACGATCAAGGGGTTTCACTAGTCAAGAAGAACCAATGCTCAATGAGCTACAAGAGTGTCTTCCAAATCCTCTCAAATCTCTCCTATGGTTACTACAAAAGTTTATGACTCACACACCAAACAAAATCCTTAAAAACATTTTTATAAGGCAAAATACGCCAAAACATGCGTCGTTGGTTTGGACTAGCCAAGGCTTGGTCCGGACCAGAGTTATTGTAGCCTTCCTCTTGAACCCAAACTTGGTGGTCCATACCAGGAATTCGGTAGTCTGGACCACACATGCTGCAAACTTCAAAAACGTCTAGAATTGTTTGGTCTGGACCAGCAATGCCTTGGTGCGGACCAGAGATGATACGAATTCCCAATTCTCTTAGAAATCGAGCCAATCTTAAAAAGCATTGAATACTTCTACCACTCATTTTGTAGTTCTTGCTAAGAACAACGTATGTGTTGCCAATCAAAAAAAAGTACAGCGTATGTGTTAAAAATCAACTTATTCGATCATCAATAAATACATGAACAACTTGTATAAAATGGATAATTTACATAATTTTAAACTTGAACTGTATAGTTTATACATTTTTTGGGTTTGTATTTAGCATAATTGTTGTAGGTGAGGTCAGCGCATCAGACAGATAGGTAGTTGATCAACCCATATCAGCAAGCCACGTGGAAGGAAGGGTTATTGATGGACACGTCAGACGCTGGCTAAAATTAGTGAATGGAAAATCATCTGCTACGACGCCCAACTCTCGCCGGAAAGATAAGTCTGAAAAAACACAAGGATCCTTCCGGATGAGATGGCCAAGGCAAAGTCCCGCCGCGAAGGTGATAACCTCGCAAAAGAGCACAACAGAACAATAAAGTATCCTAAATAGGGGATGCTTTATACAAAGGGAAACTTCAGAGAAGTTCACCCCTCGCGAGACCCTTAGCAAATGAAATAAGCACAACGAGAAGAAGTGAACACTCACGCTAACATGTGAATTAACCTCGCGACTACACCTGACCAAAAGGCAGGGGCAGGGAAGTCGACACAAGTCTCAAGTTAGATTTTGGCGCAGGCCAAAGGGCTCGCAACCATGACCAAGAAAGCGGGAATAGGGGAGATACAAGCAGCTTGGTGGATTTAGAGGATTAAGGATCGCCGCGAGGGAATGGGGTGCACTGAATCAGTCCAAGGAATCTTCCTAACAGCCAATGACGTCGCCCAGACATATAGAAAGAGCACGTGTCACCATATTATTGGGAAAACATCTACAGCCCAATGATTGGGTACAGATCCCTATAAATATGGGGGATTCCTTCACAAATTGTGTGTGTGATTGATTCGCCTTTGGAGAATGGAAATTCTAGAAAGAGGGAGTGACTTAGAGTTTTTTGGAATCAAGAACATTGTTCTTGCCAATGCTCGCGAGCTCACCTTTCTTCTGGAACTGTGGTTCAAGGATGATAACGATCCAAAAGGGAATGAACTGAACACTGCTGCCTCTTCCTTCTGTATATTTGGCTTAATTCTTCACCCCTACACACCCTCTCATTCCTTGCTCAACCATTAGTTATTGTTTGCCTATCCAAATTAAAGTATACCAAGAACCGAACCTACATAAGGCGACTCCGCTGGGGAGGCTCTCATAGTTGATGGTTGATACACGAAGTCGATTACAAACACAACAAAGTGGTTCACAAATACAAGGTTTTTCCTCTCGTAATCTGTTGAGCACTATTGAAACTCTTCGTCAAAGAGCAATGGAACACCAACCACCCGTAATAGAAGAAATCCAAGAGGTTGATACTACCTAAATCCTAGCTGCTAATGCCGAAACTCTTCAAGCCATAAGGGATGGACAGCAGCAGATGCAACACAGCCAAACACAGTTACTTTTGGCCATAACTCAGCTTACTCAAGCTGTGATGGTTGCTACAACACCAGTGGCTCCACCAGTGCCCCCACCAAACGTTGTGTAGGGAAACCTAAGAGGTCAGCCTCTACAAGTTAACAACCCACCTGGTGGTCTTCCACCTGCTCCACCGCTAGCTCCAAATGGAAATATCCCAAACCAAATAATACCAGTACTCGCAACAAGCACGCCAGCTGCAGCGCGTGTCGTCCAACTGCCACAGCCCCAAGCATTTCTCACCTTGGCAAACGTTCAAGCTTTATTGCAACAGGAAAAGGTCAGAGCAACACTGCCAACACTGCCTAACCCTAAGATTCAACCTCCATACCCCACTACAATAATGGCCATACCATATCCAGAAGGATATACTCCACCCAAATTTGTCAAGTTTGATGTCAAAGAAGGAAGTGCTCAGGAGCACGTTCACCGCTTCATTGAAACTCTAGGTATCCACTCCCAAGATGTCAATCTTCGATTGAGGGAGTTTTCTAAATCACTCACCTCTCGAGCATACACTTGGTATGTCAATCTCGAGCCACACTCTATAACCACTTGGGAGGAAATTGTGAACCTGCTCTACACTAAGTTCTTCCAAGTGACAGAAAAATAACCCTCCTTAAACCTTGTTAATCAAAAGCAAAAGCTGACGGAAGATATCGTTGACTTTATCAAACGATTCCAATATAAAGCAGTTCAATGCCACGAGCCAGTCCCAGAGAAACGCTTGGTGGAAATTTTCCTTCTAGGCATGATCAAAGAATACAAAAAACACTTAATCAATGGAAAGTATCAAACATTTTCCGCTTTGATGGAAGCAGCATTCAATATTTGCGGTACTGTCGATGTGGAAAAACTGAAAACAACATGAAGAAATAAAGTTGGAGGGGTTGCTACTGCGGCCTCTGCGCAAATCTCGCGAAAGCCACAGGGGGGTGATGGCAACCCCAAGAGAAGGAGCAAGCCCTTCAAGGATTACAAGGAACAGACAAGGGAGGCACCTCCATATCCTTGCAGCGTAGAAGAAGTCATAGACCTCGTTAACACATGGGTCGCTGACGGATGTTTGAAACTCCCAGAAGTTGAGGTTGAACCCACCCAATAGGATCGCATGAACCCAAGGTATTGTGTCTTTCATAGGAGGGTACAACACCCTACGAGTGACTGTTGGACACTCAAGGAAATTTTCAAAAAGAAACAAGACAACAATGAATTGAGGATTGGTGTAAACAGAGATGTACGTGACAAACCCTACCCTCAGCAGGGGAAGGCATTGCAATGGCCGAATGTTATAACAGTGGGTACTACGATTTCATGTATGATATGGAAGATGATGTCGAAGAAGTATAAATGACCTCCTTCTACGATCACATTGAGGAGATCGCGAACTACGACCAGCCCATTGCGGAGGTGAGTGAGGAGGAAAGGCATCAAATCCTATCTAAGAGCCATAAATTCAAAACCTTCTTCGATGGGTTGGGCTTTACTCCCGATGTAAGGGTAACAATGACAAAGGCAATTCTGAGGATAGCTAATGAAGGTCAGGAGGCATGTGTGGTAGAAGGAGGCTCCATCGCGAGGACCATTTGTGAAGACTCTAACACCATATCATTCTCAGACATGGACAGAAGGGTGCCATTCCCCCACAATAGGCCTTTGTTTGTTACTGTATACATTAACGGTGTGGAATTTAAACGAGCATTTCTAGATAGAGGGACATCAATCAACATAATGCCCCTCGAGACGTTAAAGAAGCTGGATATCCCGGAGCCGCGAATTATCAAATCACATGTGGGAATAGTTGGTTTTGGAGGGGAAAAGAAACCCTCTTTAGGATACATCGTACTAGATCTCGCTGTTGGGCCCATTCACGCACCAACAAAATTCCACATCATTGAATGACCAACCAACTATCATGTAATCCTGGGAAGATCATGGATGCACAAGTATGCAGTGGTTCCATCGAGCTATCACCAGTTCCTTAAGGGCATCTGGGCTAGGAAGAAACTCACTGTACCTGCCACTGAAAGGCCCTTCGAGGCCTGTAAAGCTCATCTTTCGAACGCAGTGTACTTCTCTGAAGTAGAGGAGGCCTGCAAAGCTATAACCGCAAAGCACTTTGGGATAAAAATCCCAAAGTGAGAAAACATCAAAGGTGAATCATTAGAATCTATTCCCGTAAAGCGCCCCACTGTGTTTGATAGATTGACGCCTCACAAGATCACAAAGACTAGCGAAGGCGGGAAAACTATGTATCACTTATGATGGTGCGAGGGGTCAATTAGCATTTCTAAGGCTTTTGACCCCCGCGACATAGAAGGAAATGGGGAGGAAGCCGCGATAATTGACAAACCTAAGCCAGCTCCAGAATATATGCAAGATGGACCAAAACCTCAGCCAGAGGAGCTCAAGGAAATCAACCTGAGAGATGGGGAAGGCACCGCGAGGCTGGTGTTTGTTAGTAAATCTATGGAGCCTAACGTTCGAGACATTATGGTTGATCTATTTCGCAAGTATATCGATGTATTTGCTTGGCATTACGACAAGATGCCTAGTTTAGACCCAGAACTGGTGACTCACCACCTCGACGTATTTCCAAATTCTAGACCTGTGAAGCAGCCACAACAGAAGTACCATCCAGATTTGGAATAAAAAATGAAGGAAGAGGTGGAGAAGCTCAAGAGTGTAGGGTTCATTCGCCCAATCCAATATCCATCATGGTTGTGTAACATCGTACTGGTAAAAAAGAAGAATGGTCAAATCAGGATCTGCGAGGACTTTCGCGACCTGAATAAGGTTTGTCTGAAGGATGAGATGCCATTGCCTCATATTGAAACTTTGGTTGACATCACTGCTGGCCATGAAATGTTCTCTTTCATGGACGGATTCAATGGATACAATCAAATAAAGATGGCACCCGAGGACGCAGAAAAGACCGCTTTTCGGACCCCTTTGGGGAATTTCTACTATACCATGATGCCATTTGGACTTAAAAACGCCGGCGCGACCTACCAAAGGGCGATGACTATGATTTTTCACGATATGATTCATCATTTTGTGGAAATCTACGTTGATGACCTTGTCGCAAAGTCGAAGTATAAGACTGAGCACCTGCACGACCTCAAAGGGGTGTTCAAAAGATGTAGAAGGTTCAACATGCGAATGAACCCCCTAAAGTGTGCCTTCGGAGTCACAGCTGGAAAGTTCTTGGGCTTTTTGGTGCATAGGCATGGAATTGACGTAGATGAGTCAAAGATTCATTCTATCGCGAGCATGCCCCATCCGTACTCTTAGAGATCCCTCAAAGGATTCTTGGGAAAGGTCTCTTATCGAAGAAGATTTATCCCTGTGTTGGGAGAGATCACCGCGCCATTGGGAGATTTGCTAAAGTAAAAGGTCAAGTTTGAATGGAAGGAACAACACCAATTTGCCTTTGAGAAAACAAGGCGATTTTGGCCTCACCACAGACAATGGTCTCTCCACAAAAGGGGAGGCCATTGATCTATATCTTACCTCTACTGCGAGGTCAATTGGAGCGTTGCTGGCTCAAAAAATTGAAGGAATTGAGAAACCAGTATATTACATTAGTGGAAAGGTACAAGGAGCGAAAAAACGTTATACCCCAATAGAACGCCATTGTCTGGCATTGGTTTTTACAGCACAAAAGCTCAGGCATTATTTCCTCGCGTTCAAAGTGCAGCTCGTAACAAGAAATGACCCAATCCAGTACCTGCTTTTTCGCCATGTGCTTAATGGAAGGGCTGCGAAGTGGCTGCTAGCTCTCGCTGAGTTTGATATAGTATGTTCAGCGCCGCGAGCGATCAAATGCCAGGCCCTCGCAGACCTTTTAGCCCAGTTTCCTAGCGGAGAGTGTGAGCCGTTGGAAGAATCACTACCAGGGGATGATTTCAAAGCACTAGCGGCCAAGCTTGAACAAAAATGTTGGACCCTAAGCTTCGATGGGGCAACATGAGGCTATTTAGCAGGAGCGAGTGTCACGTTGCAGAGTGATAGTGGTGCCAAAGAGTGCCTGTCATACAAACTAGCATTCCAGTGCTCTACTAACGAGGCTGAGTACAAAGAACTCATCTTGGGATTGCTCGCAGCGAAGGAAAGAGGGATTAAAAGGCTAAGAATTGTGGGAGATTCAAAACTGATAATTTTGCAAAGTGAAAGTGTTTAAGCTCTAAAAGAAGCTAACCTCACGCCATACAGGGCAACTATTCAAAGACTCAGGAATTACTTTGATAATGTTAGCATCATTCATAAGCCAAGATCCGAGAATAGATTCCCTGACGCGTTGGCCACTTTGGGCGCCAAGACGGAATTTGAAGGAGGAATAGTAGCTATTGAGATCACTAAGAGGACCGAGCCATCATTCGTTGAAGAAGAATGCGTACCACCGGCGGAGACTGGCGCGAGCCTTTCAAAGTCAAGATCGCGAACGAGAAAGGAGAGATCCCCACCATGGCAATTTCACGATTTACCATCCTAAAGGAAGAGTTGTACTTTCGCGGTCCTCAGGGGTGGCTTGCAAGGTGCATCGATGGCACAGAAGCTCAAAGAATGTTACAAGAGATCCACGAAAAGACTTGTGGGGAAAATGATATCGCGTTGTACAAAAGAATCCAGTGTCAGGGTTATTATTGGCCTACAATGAAGAATGATTTCACAATCACGCTTAAAAAGTGCCCCAACTGTTCACTTTACGAAATTCGAGCATGAGTGCAACTTTTCAAGTGAAGAAACGGATTGGAGACAGAAGTACATTGACTATCTAAAAGAGGGGGCCCTCCCTATGGATCGAAATAGCATTCAAGAAGTACAACGCTGAGAGAAAAGATTCTTCGTCAAGGATGGCCAGTTGTATAGAAGGACTATTGATCACATTCCCCTGAAGTGCCTATCCAACAACGAAGCAGAAGAAGTCCTTCACAAGACTCATGAGATGGAGCACCAGGGGGGAAGGAAGCTGTATGAATAGATTACTCATCTGGGTTATTATTGGCCAAGGATGGAAGGAGATTGCAAAAGCCATGTCCACAGGTGTCACGCATGCCAGAAACATGGAAATAAGGTGAATGCACCTTTTGTGGAGCTCCATCACATTCGAGCAAATCAATGGATCCTAGTGGCAACTGAAGTCACAACCAAGTGGGTAGAGGCGGTGCCTATGAGGCATGCAACTGGTGACGCGGTTGCAAATTTCATCAAGGAAAATATAATCTATAGATTTTGAATTCCAAAGGTAATTCTTTCTGATAATGGAACCCCCTTTGTAAACAGACAACTGAAGCAGTTGCTCACGTCCTATAACATTGATCAAAAAACTTCGACCCCCCATTACCCTCAAGGAAATGGGCAGGCAAAAGCTACTAACAAGTCCATTGTTAGGATTCTGAGCAAGCACTTGGATGAGAAGGGTGGAACTTGGGCTGAGCACCTCCCAATTGCATTATGGGCTTATAGGATGGCTAAGAGGATGTCTACACGAATGAGCCCCTTCAATTTAGTGTATGCAGCGAAAACAGTGCTGCCCGCAAAAATAAGTGTGCCTTCTACTTGTCTCGCGTTGTCTACCAAAGTGACTGAAGGAGAAAGAAGGGCTGACCTCGAAGCATTGGACGAAAGAAGGGAGATCGCAGCCGAAAATCAAGAAAAGTATTGGCAATCTATGGCCAAGTATTACAACAAAAGTGTGCTCGCAAGAGAATTCAAAGTGGGTGACTTAGTGTGAAAATTAGTTCATGGGGTCATGCAAAACCTGAAGCTCCCAAAATTCACACCAAAATGGGAAGGCCCCTATGAGGTGATCAGAGCTACTAAAAGTGGACACTATAGGCTCGCTAGAGTTAGCGACGGATTCCTCACCAGGCCAATCAACGCGAAGTACGTCAAGAAATATTACCCATAACATGGTTCAGCTTTGATGAAAATATGTTCATTTACAGTTTTAAGTTCTCTCTTGTTCTTTCAAGTTTTTCTTGTTTACTCGTTCACAGTCGGATGTAGTCCCGGAAATGGATTTATCACCCCTGGGGCAAAAGTATGTCGATTGAAATTATGAATTGAGAATGTCGTCCCTTTATTTCAAAATTATGTTCCATAAGCAATGCTTCATTATTTATCATAGCATAATCAAAACAAAGGAATGTGGTAGAATGAATTAGGCACCCATGACGGTGACCTCGCGACACAAAACTATGTCAGCATAGGGGGGAAATTTCTCCATTCGCGAAGTAAAAAAAGGGTACAAAATAGTGAACCCACTCGCATTAAAGGCCTTTTAATGTCGTGAAATAAGTAGGGACCAAAGAGATCTTTTCCTTTCAAATGCTGACTAAAATGTTGGAAGGCCCTTGCGACGGCCGTCCCCCAAAAATGAACGGGAACCAAAGAAGAGTGTTCTTTGGAATGACTAACTTTAAAAGTCGGAAAAAGAACCTCGCGATTAAGAAAAAGGAATCCCTAGTATAATACTAGGGCCCTTAGAGGAAACAAGTTCAGTAGTGAACTTTGAAATGTTGCGAATAAGGAGGGAAACGTGGAACTAGCAAAGGGGTCAAAAGGATCTGCCTTTTGCTATTCCCTCCCCCCGCGATCATACAAAAGAAATAATAATAGCAATTCATAAACAGAGTGCTAAGGGATTTCATTGATATTCTTGTCATTAGTACAAAATTTGTTTCCCCAAGAAGAGGGACTTACACTTAAAAAAAAAAAAAGAAAAAAAAAGCGAGGGTAAAGAAAGGGGCTACTCGCTAAGCTTCTGAGCTATTAAGTCAACTTGAGGAAGTATGGGCTCTTCACTGCTCAAGGTGGTCTTTAGAGCGGCCTCTAAAGCCTGGTGCTCCTAGACGAGCAACTCGTGGCCAGCTTTTAATGTGGAAATTTGTTCCTTGACTTCAGCGAGCAAACAATTGTACCTCTCCTCAGCTTCGACAATCTGGGCTTCGCTGCTCTGGACTTTAAATAACACGCGAACAAGGTCTGCGTCGAGTGTACTTTCTCCAAATACTCACGGAGCCACCCCAAGTCTACGCCAAAAATCTCCATGTCACCAATAGAGGAGATAATGTCCTTGTACCTCCGGTCGTCAAAATCCTTCACCTTCAGTCGATGCAGGCATACCACAGTCTCCGCGAGTAAATCAAAAAGTGTTCCTCCAATGAGATAACCGGCAGTGCAATTGGCAAAAGTTTGAGGATACTGTTTCTCCAGGCTTTGAAGGATAAGGGCACTGCAGGCTCGGATTCTCCACTTATGTTCACCCCAGGTATCAGAAAGAAGAGCATAGGAGGGGAGCACAAAACTAGATACCCCGTGGTCGCCCTCGTGCCTCAACACAATACCTTCAACTTCTAGGGACTGCTTGTGCGGATCCTTGTCCTCACGATGCGGCTCTGAGTCAGAAGGACGGCCTGATATTAGCAATTTAGAGGGATTAAAGGATGGGAGGGGGAAAAGGTCCCCGATCCCTTCAAAAATGACACCACTCGGCTTACCTCTAGAGTCTGCCTCATTATCTTCTTCGCTGCCCTTGGCCAGATCGTCCATGTCAGAGCTACCATTAACCATTGGCTCGTGAACAACTTTGGAGATAGTGTCCTCCTTCTCAGCTGAAGAGGGAACATTAATAACTCAAGGGGCGCACGAGGGAGATGGCGTTTGGTTGCAGGAAACGGAACTAGCAATGGCATGGGATTTCTTCCTTAGCTTTTTCTTCTCTCCCTTTGGATTAACCATTTTCTTGACTTCAGGTTCTTCACCAAGAGATTGCGCAGGGGACTTGATCTCCTCTGCATCCTCAGCGTTCATGGCAATGGTTTCCTCTGCAGCCTCAGCGACACTACCACTGGTGCCCTTCAAATTGCCTCCCTCGCTGGATATCTACTTAACGACCACCTTTGCGATGGTGCTCGCGATATCCATGGCATTGAACTCATCAATGCTTGCGATACCCACAGCCTTGCTCTGCTCGGGGGCGGGTTCCTTTGAAGCGTCCTCATAAGGAGGATTATCGGGAGAAACTGATTTGTCCACGTCGCGAGAAGGGCTCGCGAGAGGCACTGCGTCTTCGGTAGCAGCAATGCTTTTGGACATTTGAGCTTCCTTGCCTGAAATACAGAAAGCAAATTACATGAATAAAAGGACGCAAGAAAAGTTGCAAGGTCTGTGTACAAGGGAAAGAGGGATCACCCAGATCAACCCTAGTCGTTGGCTCGGCCTGAGGGGAAGGCTCCACGAGGGAAAGTGCCATATTCCTGCCCTTTCGCGAAGGACCCTAAAAGATTAGAACCAATGACAAGTTAGTAGAACATGAGGAAATAAAAAGTTGGAAAAGCAAGTATAAAACAAAATCCATCTCTCTCACCCTTGCTCTCTTCGGAGCAGGCCCTAGCTAAATGGGTGAAAGATCCTTAGCTTTCCTCTTGCCCTTCGCGGTAATGTGTCGTGGCATGGGAGTGATCTTCTAATCAGCTGGACAAATTCGAGCAAGGGGGATTGTGCTGATAACGTCAAGGGGGACCATGGTTCGGGCAACCCAACAGGACTGCAGTCCTCGCCATTCAGAATTCTTCCCAGGCTTGAAGGTACGAAGAGTCAAATCCCTTTTTGACATGGGCTCTGCAGAAGGCACTACTGCTAGGGTTTGCACGAAATCTTGAAAAGATTGAAGATTCCTTGCCCAATACACCCTGTTCTCCGGATTAAAGGCAGCCTTGCGAGCATCCCCAGGAATAACTCTGTCGCCGTCGTAGCCAGTGGTCAGCTCATTGTTAAACATCTTCAAGAAATGGCGAATGCCGGTGAAAAAACCCTTGGAAGGGGAAGGTGGGTTGTTGGGTACACCTTGGTCATAACCAAATTGTAGTTGAAGCTGATCTGGATGGTACAAAATCAAGATTGGACCTTCAGGAGAAAGAGTGGGGAGATGACTGGAGGTAACCCAGGTGAAGAAAGATAGCTTGTTAGCACGAATACTCTTACTCTGAAAATCTTCAACGGAATCTTCAACGAAAACTGGAGCACTTATCGCACCATCAACATTCTTGTGATAAGGGCATGGATTGAAGTATGCCGCGTCATCGCACCAATCCTTGAGAAGCTGCGTGGGGCTAGTATTGCTCCATCTCATAATCCTAGGGAGCCTGTCGCTGGCAAACCTCATTATCGGTTTCCCCGTGCCATCCAGAATGATCTCGCCCGCAGCATTCCTCTCTGCGACGGTTTTCAAAGGGGGAAGCACTTTGGGGGTAGAGGTTGCCTCTGGAAAATGCTCATAAAAGAAGCCTAAGAAGAAATGGGGTATGGACCATCAAAGTAATCTCGTACCTCCCCATGTATCGTTCAAAATCCTGCGCAGTACAATCCAGTTGATAATAGAAGTGGCCCAAGAACATGGGGCCAAGAGGGAGCTTCTTCTCAGTAGCAATAGTGGCCACGAGGGCACGAGGGGGATCATCTCGCGATAAGGAACCTCTTGGGGGAGATCAGGGAAGAGGAAGAAGGACAAGAATTGGACCAAAAAGGCCGATAAATGCGCTGGGTCTTTCTAGCGAGGGCTGATTGTCATAGCAATTGAGCCTCCCACTGCTACAGGAGCAACGTTAGGAAACCAATACCGCTGCCAAGCCCCCCAAGAAGTTTTGTTAGCCTCCGGAGGGTCACGAGGCTTGCCATGATTATCATAGCAAGATCCATACTTGCCTGCAGGTTTGAACTCCTGCTAGAGATACTCAACCAATGACATAACTACAACGGAATGGTGGTTAGGGTCATAATGGTATTCGCCGCGAGTGGGAAGGCCTAGAAGCACCTCTATGTCCAAGAGGGTGGGAGCTGCTTCTCTGAACAAAAAAATGAATGTATGGGTCGTTGTGCTCTAGCGAGATATCGCGAAATCTAGGTCGCATTGAGAGCGACTCATGGATAGGTCCCGCGAGAGATGCACAACCTTCAATATACCCACCTTTTAAGGACCCTCCTGGTACTCTCCATCCTTGAGCACCATGGTTACCTAGTCACCCCAACCCTTTAGGTCTTGAACGTTGGTTTTATATTGAACTTGGGAAAAGGGGAAGTCTCCCCTCTCAATTCTCAGGCGTGTCAGCGAAGAGGGATCAAGCATATCTGCCTCAGAAGCGCTTGGCTCTTCGGAGAAGAGAACATATTGTGCGTTAGGATCACCACGGAGTGGAATATAATTTTGAACATTGGCCTAGAAGACGTCGTTCTTGGATCTCAAAAATGGGGCCCTCCTCCACTCACTGGGAGGAGGTACAGATGTCTTTGCTAACAGAGCTTCAATATCAAGTTCGTGTCTTCTCGATCGAGCCATGATTAACTCAGAAAAGGGGAACTAGGGTTTCAGGAGAGGTTCGAAAGAGAGAGAAGTGGGAATGATGTTGAAGACTTTGAAGATTTCAGAGTGAGTACAAGAGAGAGCAATCGTAGAAGGGGTAAAAACCTTATCTTTTCTCCACAGGGATATTTATAGATGCAGCATAGTTGTTGTCACAAAGGACGAGCGGTTAAAACGGCATCAGTAGTCCAATCGGTTTGCAACTTCGAAATTAGGAATAGCCATCTTTTGGAGGGAAATGCTAGAACGACGGGCCCCGCTGACGTCGCACGCGCGCAATAAAACGCGTTGAACACCACGCACCGCGAAATCACGCTCGCGCGAGGGGCTTATGTACGTGAGGTCAGTGCGTCGGATAGATAGGTAGTTGATCAACCCATAACAGCAAGCCACATGGAAGGAAGGGTTATTGATGGACACGTCAGACGCTTGCTAAAATTAGTGAATGGAAAAGCATCTACTGCGAGGCACAACTCTCGCGGGAAAGATAAGTCTGAAAAAACACAAGGATCCTTCCAGATGAGATGGCCAAGGCAAAGTCCCGCCACGAAGGTGATAACCTCGCGAAAGAGCACAACAGAACAGTAAAATATCCTAAACAAGGGATGCTCTATACAAAGGGAAACTCTAGAGAAGCTCACCCCCCGCGAGACCCTTAGCAAATGAAATAAGCGCGACGGGAAGAAGTGAACACTCATGCGAACACGAGAATTAACCTCGCGACTACACCTGACCAAAAGGCAAGCAGGGAAGTCGATACGAGTCTCAAGTTAGGTTTTGGCGCGGGCCAAAGGGCTCGCAACCATGACCAAGAAAGCGGGAATAGGGGAGATACTAGTGGCTTGGTGGCTTTAGAGGATTAAGGATCGCCGCGAGGAAATGGCGTGCAATGAATCAGTCCAAGGAATATTCCTAATGGCCAGTGACGTCACCCACATCGCCCAGATATACAGAAATAGCACGTGTCACCATATTATTGGGAAAACGTCTGCAGCCCAATGATTGGGTACAGATCCCTATAAATATAGGGGATTCCTTCACATATTGTGTGTGTGATTGATTCGCCTTTGGAGCACAGAAATTCTAGAAAGAGGGAGTGACTTAGAGTTTTTTAGAATCAAGAACATCGTTCTTGCCAATGCTCGCGAGCTCACCTTTCTTCTGGAACTATGGTTCAAGGATGATAACGATCCAAAAGGGAATGAATTGAACACTGCTGCCTTCTCCTTCTGTATATTTGGCTCAATTCTTCACCCTTACACACGCTCTTATTCCTTGCTCGACCATTAGTTATTGTTAGCCTCTCCAAATCAAAGTATACCAAGAACCGAACCTACAATCGTCAAGCTAAGTTTTTTTTACAAATGTTGCTATCATCGAGAAGTACACAATGAACAATTTAGATCACCTTTGCGGGTCCATAGTGGGGCCCAAGAATTTAGAGTTTGAAGGGGTTTAGTGGATAAGAGGTCTGGAGGAAGCTGATTGCGAATCAAATACTAGCTAGTTACTAATATAAGACTGTTGTCATTTCCTTGTAATTTTACGCTCGTAACTACTTATAGACTATATAATAAGCCCTAGAGGCCTATTTGTTGGAGGGACAAGTAGTGGGATAAGAGTGGGGCCGTAACAAGTTAAGAAGGGGTGTTCTTTATTAATGTATGGTTGGCTCTTTAACACTCAAATTGCTTATCCTTTGGAGAAGCTAAGACCCTTGGGGTGTAAATGGTCCAATTTGGTCTGGTTTAGGCATTTTTTCAAATGAAACTGGACTTTTGGATATTTTACGAGCCAAACCAAACCTATAATTGATGGTTCGGTTTGACCGGATAATTCCGGTTTCCAATTTGTTACTTGTGCATTTTATAATGAACTTGAAAGCACAAGTCACAAAAACACAAATTCTACAATACACATGTCTCATTCAATAAATTAACATAATGAGTGTGATATCTTCTATACTCTACTTACCAATTGGAATGACTAGCTGCATCAAAAATATAGTTGAGTTATATCTCTACAAAATAACAATAAATACTTCTTCCAATATATAGTCAAACCTTGAATACATTAGCAGCAATGCAAGTTCCAACAGAGTGAAACAGTGAAACTTGAGAGAAGCGCTTTATGCTAAAATTTTAAAGGAAAAGTCTACTAAACCAGCCAAACATAAATATAAACATATATTTATGGAAATGGCTACAATACACACCCCTTATTTGGGTGTACCATATGCACCTATTGTATGGTTTAGATTGTGCCACCTCATCGACAATCGTAACTTTTTTTAGTTTTTCGTAACTTTTCAGCAATATGATTCGTAACATTTTGGTGTGTCTCGTAACTTTTACAAAAAAAATTCGTAACCTTTACAAAAAAATTCGTAACTTTTCCCTAAAAATCGTAACTTTTACAGGGGTGTGTATCATACACACCTAAATAAGGGGTGTGTATTGTAGCATTTTCATATATTTATTTATGTATTTGGTTCGGTCCGGTTTATACTCGTTTGGAAGGTGGCAAATCAAACCTAACCAATTTTTTGTGGTTTGGCTAAAATGCAAACCGAACCAAACCGATTACCTATAGAAATCAAACAAAACCAAACCACCAGTTTTAGTTTTCGATCTGGTTTACTCGTTTTTACTTTCATCCCTACTTGCAATGATCTTAGTTTCTCCCATCTCACACTCCATTGTTAGCGTTGGAATTATGCATTTAATTTTAGACGTTTAAAGAAAGGTGTAGTACTTGTCGCGAGCAGTTTTCGTTTAGGATCGCAGGGGAGCTCTCTGAAAGTTCCGTTCAGACAATTTTACGAGCTAATTTCTATAGTTTCTTATAAAAAGGGGCATTATGGCTTCCTAAGATTTTGTCCCTTTTGGGTCTTTTGTTAGTCTTTAATTCTTAGGATTGGATATTAGGGTTTTTGTGTGTCTCTTTCGTGTTTAAAAAATCAGGGTTCCCTAAAAATCCATAAAAACCCCAACAATATAAATGTGAATCATTAGTTAATACTACCAGCAAAAATTCAGGCAAGTAGTCAAATCCCATAAAACAGAAATATACGTGGAAAACACTAAATGGGTAAAAACAAAGGGAAGGAATCAAAATTAGTACTCATTGTGCAATGACAGATATACTTATCAAAACAATGTAAATCCTCAGAATGTTCTAAGTATAACCTGCTGAGTCACAATTACACCACACCCGGTGATCTTGATCGCCAATGCCTTGAATCGCACAAGCCTTCCTTGGATACTTTTGGAATCACACCAAAAGTATTCCCTAGAAATCACTTCTAGATTGTAGAGAACTTCTTGGAGATGAACATGTAGTTATACAATCGTTTGATTGAGTAGAAACTACAAGGTTATCACTCAAAAGATCAAGAAATTTTTTCCTCTCACTTGCCAAAAAGTGCAATTGTT
Source organism: Vaccinium macrocarpon (assembly GCA_022606695.1). NCBI lineage: Eukaryota > Viridiplantae > Streptophyta > Magnoliopsida > Ericales > Ericaceae > Vaccinium > Vaccinium macrocarpon. The sequence goes on from CM040174.1 coordinate 15,109,228, forward strand.
GTATGTTATGAGAGATAATGAAAAAACCCTAGTACATCGGTATTTATAGAGAGCTATCTGCGCCCAACTTGCTCGATAGGTTGCTCGAGCAAGTCCTGAAGTTTTCTATAGATTCTTGGCAGAAGAGTTGTTGGACAATGTTGATCGAGCAAGTCTTTGAGCAACTTCTGAAATAGTAAAATAACCTACTCAACTTACCACTATTACATAAAGAGATGATTCCTTTCCACACCTAAATAGACACTCTAAAAAATAAAATTACAACTCGATGTAAATGTGTGTTTTGTTAAACGAAATTGCCAAAACAAAGAACTCCGGAACTTGGTCCTTACAATCTACTTGACACTTCCATGAGAAAACACACTACAAAGGCAATATATCCTATATGAACGAGTTGTAAAGAGACTGCAAACAAAACTCAACATCCAAATATATTAGAGCAGTAGGCAACCTACTACCCCTTTCATCATTCTCCTCCTTTTTGACATGGAACGACAAATGGCGAATAGGATAAACAATAAAGCAATAAATGTGAACAAAGGAGAAAATTCAACAATTAAAGACCAAGAGAAGCAGACAAGTGAGATATTAAAGACAGAAACGAACACTAGCACAAATAGCATGACGCCTAAACTCAAGAGCACGTAAAGCTTAATAAAACAAAAACAAAATCAAATGCTAAAATATAATGCAAAATTTGAAGATACGAGCATTGAATGTTTTGAGCACAAGTATTATATCATGAGATAAGATGAACAACACATCCAAACTTTAAGACACAACTTGATGATATAACAACATGCAAGGCAAAAGAAATACAACAAACCATGATCAACGACATGTGAGGAAAGTGTGTGTGTGCATCCATGGCCTAGATATCAAGTTAGCTCAATTTAGGATCCATATTCTCATAAACAATAGGAGTATGAAGAAGACTCCCCCTCAAGAAGTCAAACCAAGCTAAATCCTCAATGATTTTTTGTTGATAAGTATTTGCAAAGCTCTCCCCCTCAACTTCTAATTTTTATTCTTTTTACAATGTACTCTCTTTTACCCAACTCACCGTTTGACGCGATCATCCAGACTAGATAGAGCCGAATGCAACCGGTTACTAAGAAAGTGGTCCAATACTAATACCACATTTTCCATAAACTTCTCATTTTTTATATAACCTCACCAATGGAAATAATTTTTGCTATTGTATTTTGACTATCATCGGCGGCTTTCACACTACTAGGACTTTTTTCCTATAGGTAGTCTTTTCCTCAAGTTATTCATTCTCTCAATTCTTGAGGGAGAGATGGAGAACAAAAAAAACAAATGGTGGTGGATGGATTTCAACATTAAATTTGGAATTCTAACCACGGGTCAATCTCAAAAGAAATCTCAAGATATAGACCAAGTTTATGAGAACAAGACCCCTAACTGTCAACCATCCATAGTAGCCATGAACAAGTGTACAGAATGTCAAATACTCGTGGTTTATTGGCATTCAAATGTTCTTGCAGGGAGAATACCAAAAAAAAATACAATAAAAAATACGGATGAACATGTTCATAAAATCTGATGATATTCAACTATGCACTGAATACTATCATGCTCAATCCACACAACAATTGATAAATAGACATAAAATGTTTGAATTTTTTGATATAATAACTCAAAGAAAGCAAAAATAAGACAACTATGAAACAAACTATAAAATTCCATAAATCTAGGTATTAAGATATGCATGATCAATGAAACCTAGTTTATGGAACCAAACCTAGCATCAAAAAGCAAGGTTAGCCTCTCCAGATGAACTATAATCATCTAGAAGTCAAGGTCATCATCAACATTAGAGACCAAATTAATTTTACGAACCCACATTTGTCTAGGCTTGCCCTTTTCAACACGAGTCTTTTTAATGGTCATGGGCTTTGGATTTACGTTTGTAAAATTATTATGCGAAGTTGTCCTACATCTAGGCCTTTGAAAATACTCCCTATGATTGTTCATGTTATGGTAATGGGGAGGAGTCCTATGATAGCCATAAAGGGCAAAACAGTAAGGACGAATATGGCATCTAAGTTCACAATGATGGCAAGTGGGTACAAAATTATTATGACCATAAGAATGAGCTACATATGCATCATATGAAGTGTATGACTCATGAAACTTCCTACAGTTCGGTCTAATATGGCCAGTCATACCACAATAACGACAAGTAGGAATGAATTTAACAACAGGATTAAAAACTTGAGACTTAGCATTATTAATAACTTTAGTTTTTACCTCCTTCCATTTGGGATGTTTGTTTACCACTGTAGTTTGATTCTTTGGCGTGGGAGAATTGAGCATGTTCTGCATGCCATTAGCATTTCTCTTCTTAGCTTTACAATTGGTCCATTCTCTCCTAATTGGCGGAGTTGAAGATGTCACGTGATAACCCAGTCCTGAAAGATCGCTAGGATGCCGTTGGATGGAAAGAATATGATACAACACTTGAGTCCCTATCTTTGTATCATCCTCTAATTTCTCCTTAGGTTTCGCACTAGTCAAGGCCTTATTTTTCTCAAGAAAGAACTCAATCTCTTTATTCCTCTCATCCTTCTCTTAAGTGCGTTCATTCAAAATATTCTCTAAGTTCTTGACCTTATCAGAAAGTTTATCATTCACCCTCATCACTTTTTTAACAAAAGCACGGAGTTTGTTATACTCCTCTATGATCTCATCTAAATCCATCCCAGCTTTTCGGCTCGCTATTATCAGTCTCCGAACCACTTGATTCAGAAAGACCCTAAGGATTTAGGGATACTCCAAAAGCCATAAAGTTTTTATTACTCCCTTTGTCCCTTTTTAAGTGATCCACTTGGGAAACGTGTATTTTTGCGGACGTTTAAAATGTACTTTTCGTATAACATTTTTAAATTTTTTTGCACCAAATTAGAGTACTCAATGAAGACTTTAATTTGGTATAAAACAAATTAAAAAATTATATAGAGAAATATATTTTTTAGGGGTTTGAAATTGCACGTATTCCCATATGGATCATTTAAAAAGGGGACAAAGGAAGTATTATTTTCATCTCCCCCCAATTCTTCATTTGATTCATTAGAATCGCTATCATCCCACGCTTGAGCAAGAAAAACCTTGTTTTTCTTTCTATTTGCACAATCTTGGGCATAATGACCAAAACCATGACACTCAAAATACTGTGGTCCCTCAAGAAGTCCTTTTCCCTCCTTTTTTAATTTTTTTTTAAAAAATTCTCCTTTATCTTTATCATTTTTCTTTTTTCATAATATTTTTAAATTGTTTGAAAAAAGCTTTTATCTCCTCAAAATCGACATCACTATCACTATCTGAACCTTTCTTATTTTTTTGAGCACTATTAAAAGCAATAGAAGTGTCATAATGTTTTACTTTAGGTTGAATAGGTTCAGATTGCAATAGGCCAGCCTCATAAGTTTGGAGAATCCCAACTATTTCTTGAACAGATTTTTCTTTTAATTTTCTCTTACCTTCCATCATAGTTACTTGAGTTTCAAATCTATGAGGTAAGGAACATAATTTTTTTTAATAATACGAAAGGAAGTTATTGGCTCACCCAAGTTCTCGTAGCTATTGATGATGGCGATGAACTAGGAGTAAAATTGATTGAAGGACTCCTCCTTTTGAATTCTAATGGTCTCAAACTCCGTAGTAAGCCTTTGCAGCTTAGACTGCTTAACCACGTCTGTCCCCTCATGACAAGTCACTAGAATGTCCCATGCCTCTTTCGCTATTTTACAATGAGCTATTTTCCTGTGCTCATTAATATCAACAGCAGAAAATAAAATATCAAGTGCACGGTTGTTAGCCTGAAGTAATGCTTTTTTAGCGACTAACAACTCATATTGAATTTTTTGAACATGTTTGTCCTCTACTGTTTTCATGGGTCGAGTGTACCCCACAATACATGAATCCCAAAAAATTTCACCTACAAATCTCATTATAGCCTTTAATCTAGATTTTCAGTAATCAAAATTATCAGCATCAAGATAGGCAAATTTCTAGTCACGTGATTCATATTCATACTCATATGATGGATCTGCTCTAGGAAAATAATTCCTAACAGAAGGAGCAGCTCGCTCTGATACTAAGTGAAAAATCAGGGTTCCCTGAAAATTCGTAAAAACCCCAACAGTATGAATGTGAATCACTAGTTAATACTACCAGCAAAAATTCACGCAAGCAATCAAATCCCACAACACAGAGATAGACGTGAAAAACACTAAATGGGTAAAAAAAAAAAACACGGTGTAGACACCCCGATTTTGACCCGAGAAACTTATCAAGCATCCCTGATGATGAAAATGTCCGATAAAAGCACGCAAAGCTTGATTGTGAATTTGAAAACCCCTCTTAAACCTCTCCAAAATAAACCCAAGATTTCACCACCATCTAGTACATTCAAAACCCTCTTTTTTGTTATATAATGTCCCAATACATTTTGAAATGAGGGAGGTGTGCACATTTTACCAAAATGACTTATTTTTTCGACCTTCTAAGGGTAAAATGGTCACATATTTTGATTTACAAATCATCTTGGGTTCAAACCACTTGGGTTAGAAAGTAGACTTGACAAGCTTGCCAACGCTTCAAACCATACGCAAAACAAAGTTTGGTAGCACCCTTAGTGGCCCCGCGAAGTTTCATATGTTGTGTTGTCTCCTAATCCAGGCGCCTGAATCACCCTATTCAGAGCGCCCAGACTCAATCCATGCACTTGGATTTCCTTTCAAAGCGCCCATACTCAATCCAAGCGCTTGGATTCCCCTATTCCAGGTGCCTGAATTCACTCCAAATACTTGATCCCCAAGGTGACATGGGAGGGAAGGAGCGTCTTGTTGAACTTTGAAGAGGATTTTTGGAGGGATTTTCTAAGAGAGAATGGAGGGAAAATAGGTGAACCCCTAACTTGACCCCTAAGCCATCAAATGGCCCATTTTGAACCTTTATTTGGCTATAAATACCCCTCTCTCTCACTCATTTGGAGGAGGCTCAATCCCACCCACTCTCCTGCTGTTATGCTGCTAAAATGACACCAGAATCTCCATCCCCAAACTGATCCCTCTCAGTTTCACCCATTTCCATTCACAAACCTACTCTTTTCCACTTCAAATCAACACTTTTTCATCTCCCATCTCCAAACCTCAACCATAATACCTACAATCAGTCTTTCATAGCCTCCGAAATTGAATCCCAACCCACTCAACCATCAAGTAATACCCAAACTTGCTCCAAAAGTCTAACAATCAAGTTTTCAAAGGTAGATTTTCTACCAAGAATAGTGTTCAAGAGCCCTGAGGGAGATGTCACCTAACCTTTACTGATCATCAATATCAGTTTGAGGTTTGGAAGTGTAAGGACCCGTGTGAAAAAAATCACTTTTCAGAAAAGTTTCGTTTTGGCCGATAAAAAGTCCCTGTAATTGTTCCTTGAATTTTTCTAATAACAATGGTATAATCGAAAGTTATTTTTGAGTAAGGCAAAGTCATCTTTCGCCCCTTTTCTTCGGAGAAAAATGTTCTGTTTTCCGATTTTGTACTAAAAGTGGGGGGATGAGATTTTGATGTGAACTGAATTTTAAAATTCTAGAAATGTCATTGTTTCCAAATGGGGGGTACTTCCTTATTTTCATAAATAAATTAAAGTAAAGAAACTTAAGTTTGGTTTTTGAAAATAAGTATTGTGCTGGAATAATGCCTTGCTGGCACAGTGTGTGTATGGACTTGAAATTTCTATAAAATCTTTAAGAATATAATGTTGGGTTTATGTGAGAGCAATGGATTGCACATGGGTGTCTTTAAAACACATTTGAAACATGAGGGGTGTAAGTGCATTGTGTGAGGTGTATATATAGGCATGTGTGTGTACACAAAACATGACACATCAACCCCTCCCTCTCTAGTTCAGCTGACCCTCTCTCTCTCTCTCTCTCTCTCTCTCTCTCTCTCTCTCTCTCTCTCTCTCTCTCTCTCTCTCTCTCTCTCTCCTCCATTAACACCTTATCCAAGCTCAAAACACTCCAAATCCCACTCAATCCTCAAAGTTCCTTCATAACCCCTTCACAAAAAATCATCTCCTCTACAGCGTTAGGAAGCTTCGGGTGGTGCTCAATTGCTCAAGGAGGTGGGTTTTTGGCTTGGAGCTTAGTGTGAAGACTAGGGTTTGATTTTGAGTTGGGTTTCAAGCTTCTACACTTGAGGTAGGGAAATATCTAACTATTTTAAGTGTAAATATTGTGTGTATGTGTGCATAGACTCTTGATTGATCCACAAATTTGTGTCTTGTGTATTTCATTGAGAAAATCTTGTGTTGGTTCTCAAATTGAGCTATTATGTGTTATCCCTTGGTTCATACATGATTCTTTACTCAATTTGATTGTTACTTGGTCCTAATCTTGCACCAATTCCATGTATTGGTTTGAAAATTGAGGGAACCCACTTGGAGACCCATTTTTCATCAAAGACTTTAAGTAAATGCTTGATTTTGTGTTGATTGATGTTTCCTTGATCAAATTGAGTGTTAAATTGTCATTCTCCATCCAATTCCATTGATTTTTGGCTTTGGAATCATCCAATTTGGAGTTGTGTAGCAAAATCCCCAAAAAATCTCATTTTTGCACTTTTTCAGCATGCTCTCTGGAAAACCCGCCCGGGAAGGATTTTTGGCCGCCTGGGCGGTTTTGACAGGTTCATGGGCGGTTTTGGTTTGTGTTGTTTTGGCCCACCCCCATGCACTTGTTTGGTCTCTAAACATGTTTTTCACTTATATTAGGACATTTTCCACCTTGGTAACACCTTGGTACCTATTGACAATGGGTAATGAATAATGACACTTGTTATGTGATTAAAGAGAAATTTAGAGAGGACATGGTTCACACATGGATGTTTTGCACGCACTGTGGATGAGTGGAGTGTTCGTGACACTTGGAAAGGGGTTGAGTGACATGTGAGTCATAGGGAATATCATGATTATATATATTGATATGTGATAATGTGAATGTGAAAAGAATGGCACGAGGCCCGAAAAGGGTATGCCCGGAATGGCACGGGGCCCGAACAGGGTATGCCCGGAATGGCACGGGGCCCGAAAAGGGTATGCCCGGAATGGCACGGGGCCTATATGGCAAGCCCGGAAAATAATGAAATGATCAAGAGGAATGAGATACATATGGTAAACGTGTAGGACACTTGTGGTGTGTCGAGTACGAGTTGAGCTTGAGTTGAGCACGAGAGACGGTAGTAGATGGAATCTAATAGCCTATGTGTTGTTTTCAAGTCCTTTAACTTTAAAACTCTCCCTCAACTCTTGTTTCATGGGTTATGTTTCTTCGTCTGTCACCCACGCACACTTCATTTCACTTAGAATTTTTAGACATTTCTCTACTGGGCTAGTGTAGCTCAACCTATCAATTTTCAGGTACCCATCACGGAGCATGATATGAAGTGCGTGGAGTGAATGCATACATTGTTTTGAAAGCTACTCAGAGGAGTTACATTGTCATCTTTGAGCTCATACTTTTGACAAGATGTTTTATTTTTGTAACTTAAATGAGTTTCACTATTTTGACATTGGGATGTAACAACACTTATAAACTTATGTACTGTATCTGGGATTCGGGTACCCATGAACATTTGAACGCTTCAATGTTGACTTACATTATTGTACTTGGACTATGACGTGGCCCGCGGATTTGTTGACCGCCCACGTGGGTTTTCTTAATGAATTATCTTTTAAAATTTCGAGGGCATGACAGGAAGGGTTGGTAAACATCACAAGTGGAAGCTTCTCACTCACACCTGCATCACTTCTAGGCGCCTAGAATCCATTTTTATGATCAGTGTTCCTTTTTCCTTTACACTATCACATGTCCATCATTTCATATCATTCATAGTTTATTGTTTTAATTATGTAGTTATAAGGTTCATTTAAGTAGTTTTCAAGTACTTTTTATGTTATGATCATAGTTAAAGTGATTTGTGTAGACTAGTGAATAGGTCATGAATGCATTAACAAGTAATTCCTATACCATACAAAAGCATCATTATGGACATGAGGAAAGAAGCATCAAAGTTCATATTTGTCATTTTCTTGGTGACCTAGATTGATAAAATTTCTGCCTAATCAGTGATTCCGAGCGCCAGAATTGGTGTAATCTAGGCGCCCATAATACCTCCAGGCGCCTAGAGTCTTTCATTTCACACACCCATATCTGCTTCAAGCGCCTGGATCAATTTGATCCAGGTGTCCAGTTCATGATCCAGGTGTGCATAGTGTGGTGTTCGTGGGTCCATTTTGGGATCTTTCTGAGTCATTTAGTCACCTTTTCTTGCATTTTAGTGGGAAAAATATCATTTTCATGCATTTATGCTCACGTAATCACGTACATCATATTGACATTCTAAACGCATTTATGTATTCTTGCACAAATTTGTGGTTTGCGTTTATGTGGTCTAGTATGAATTCATAATTGAAGTCTGTTTAAACAACATTTTCAAGATCCCCTAAGCATTGAGTAGAGACCGGTAATTGTGTCGGACGAGAGGGGTGCTTTAAATTATTTCCTCTCTCATAACCTAGCTCCTGGACCCAAGAAATCTCAACAAACGCAAACCAATAAAATATTTTTCATATCAAGGGCACAAGAGTCATTTTTTAAAGATTTCTCGGGTACGGTCCTCAAATCCGGGTGGCGACTCCTGTCAATCGATCAAAACCATTTTCCAAAATAGCAACCATTTTCGTGGACCTTCCTGCGATGTGTTCACACACGGGAAGGAATCAAAATCACTATACTCATTGTGCAGTTACAGATATACCTATCCAAACAATGTAAATCCTCACAACGTTCTTAGTATCATGTGCCGAGTCACACGTACACCGCACCTAGTGATCTTGATCGCCAACGCCTTGAATCGCACAAGCCTTCCTTGGATACTTTCGGAATCCCACCAAAAGTACTCCCTAGAAATTACTTCTAGATTGTAAAGAACTTCTTGAAGATGAACATGTAGTCGTACAATCGTTCGATTGCATAGATATTTATAGAGTGCTATCATTTTTTTTCCTCTCTCTTGCCAAAAAATGTGTGGTTGCTGTAAGTTATGAGAGATAATGAAAAAACCCTAGCGCATCAATATTTATAGAGTGCTATCTCCGCCAACTTGCTCAACAAGGTTGCTCAAGTAAGTCTTGAAGTTTTCTGTAGATACTTGGCAGATGAGTTGCTGGACATGTTGCTCGAGCAAGTCTTTAAGTAACTTCTGAACTAGTAAAATAACCTACTCAACTCACCACTATTACATAAAGAGATTATTCTTTTCCACACCTAAACAAACACTCCAAAAAATAAAATTACAACTCAATGTAAATGTGTGTTGTGTCAAATGGAATTGCCAAAACAAAGAACTCTGGAACTGGTCCTTATAGTGTTCTTGAGACTTTTGAATCCCTAGATATCTTTTGGGTGCTTCAATTAGAGTTACGAGTATAGCCGACTCTTTGTATTCTTTCCTGTTCATAGTGAATCTTCTCTCGCTCTTCGCCCGTGCAATACCTTCTTACTTCGTGCATGAGGGGAACCACGTAAATCTTTTTGTCCTTGATTTTTCGTTTGTTGGTTTGTTTTTCTCTTACTTCGTGGGTGTCTATCAAAGCTTAGGGTTTTAATCCAATGCTTTTGTTTTCCGCTGTGTATTTTGTTTTGGGTGATCGTATCGATTGCAATACGACGATACGAAGTTGAGAAGTTTGGTAGGTAAAAGATGCAACTCCACAAGCCATACACTAGTGCTGCTGCTTTACCCACCAAACTTCTCAACTCTGTATTGAGCCATCATATTGCAATCGATAAAATCACCCAAAACAAAACACACAGCAGAAAACAAAAGCCTTGGATTAAAATCCTAACCTCTGATACCAATTTGTTATGACAGCCACGTATTAAGAGAAAAACAAACCAACAAGAAAAAAAATCAAGGACACAAAGATTTACATGGTTCCCCTCAAGCACAAAGCTAGAAGGTCAACGGGCGAAGAGTGATCAAAGAGGATTCACTATGAATGAGAAATAATAATAAAAAGAGCCAGCTATACTTGTAACTCTAATTGAAGTACCCAACAAATTTTAGGAGTTTTTATGTGTCTCTTTCGTGTTCTTGAGACTTTTAGTAATATGTTAAAAAAAGAGCCAGCTATACCGTAGTAGAATTTCTGAACACCTTCATTGGGATGGGCAAAAAAATATTCTTAGTAATATGTTAAATACTTTGTTATTTTTTTGTGGCAATGTTGATAAAAGTAGTTTTTTTTTTGTGTATACAATTATGATTTCTAGAGGACCGTAGTAGAATTTTTGAACACCTTCATTAGGATGGGCTAAAATGTATCGGTCATTGGGATTGGATGTTCAAACATTTTGGGTAAGGTGTTCAAAATGACAAAAAAAAAATTTTAAAATTTACATCCATTTCTTAATAATAATGAAAACAAGGTGTTACAGTGACCACCATCTGCTCCACATGGGGCTGCCTCTATGGGGATTCCACAACTTTTCACTAATCATAGATATGACCATTTCTATCTCCAAAAATAATAATAATAATAATTAAAGGTAGGCTTCTACTGTTTCCTTATTTCTATTAGTAGAAAGCCAAAACATCTCTAGTACAGAAAATGACTCTTTAAAGATATAAGGGAAATGCTACAGATACTAACTAGTGTACCAACTATTACACTAACTGTCCATGTGGCACTCTTTTAGTGGATGAATCTATCCATGTATTAAATAGTGCATTAATGTGGTAATGCCATGTGTGCATTTAGTGCAATAGTTGGTACATTAATTAGTGTCTATAGCATTACTTGAGATATTAAAAAAATACCATAATGTTTGGGACACAATATTCAACCACAACAGCTTACTTGAAACTACAAGATTATTTTTTTCTTTGAGAAAACAAAACATATCATATATATCATTAATATCAAATAAAGTACAAAGACAACCATCCATATAGCCCAACAACATCAACAAAATCAAAGAAAAGGCATAACCCAAACCCAAGCAAACAAACAGACCAAGACCAATCAAACACCCTAGCTCAAACCCTAAATATTCCTAAAACTAGCCTCAACACCTTCATTAAGACCCTCAACGTCGCGCACACGTTCTTTAAACCTGCAAGACAAGGTTAGGAACCAAGAGAAAAACGTAACAAAATAAATCGCGATGCCAAGGGGCACGAAAAGTAGAACAGTGTTGATGCTACCACTGGGCTCTCGACTTAGATTTGGAGTCGCCACCCAGGTTTAAACATTGTCACCCGAGAAATTAGTTTTGAAAAAAGATGACTTATGTGCCATATTTTGGAAAAGTTTTTGTTACTTGCCATCATAACTGAAAAATATATTGGATTCGGAGCCAGGTTATGAGAGAAGAAGAGTTTTATGACACGCCCTCGCCCGACACGAGGATAAGTCTCTACTTTAATGTTCATGAAATTTTACAAAAACATTTTATTATTAAACTTTGTTCATGTAAGGGGATGGGAAGCAAAGTAAAGGGGGATGAACAAATAGTAAGAATATGAAATGAATGCAACATGAATGCAAAACGAATACAAGATATGGCATATTCTTATGCGATTTGAACTAGCCATAAAAATGAAGAACTTGACCTTTTCAGAGAACAACTCATTCACACTAGTTACAACTTGTGCACATGAGTTGTGCTTCCTTGACACAACTTGATTTCCTTATTTGTAGCCAACAATTCAAAGCACGCCCTAAAATATTTGTTCTTGCGTTTTTTGTTTTTTAAAATTGATTCTCTGTTGAGTCTGACTTTGGTTATCAACCAATTTTTCTTGACGAATGATGAAGAGAATGCTAGTATGACTAAACATCGAATAAAGAGCTCAACTTTCTACATAAAATGGTTCGAATGCTAGTTTTCAGAAAGTGGATGGTAGAAGAGGACTTGTGTGCACAAATTGTGTAAAAGATGTGATTTTTGAAAATTTGATTTTGGTTATATATAAACTTCTTTTAAACCTACTACCTGTATAAGGAATTGGAATTTGTTTAAAGAGTTCCCTCAAGAGCCCAAAATAATGACCTAAAGACCAAGTTTACCTTTGGGAAAAGCTTGAAGAACACTCCTTGCAACTTGGACGGTAGAGCTACTAGAGGTGGCTGGTATTTCTATTTGTTTGGGAACTGTTCCAGTTGGGTGAGTGAAGAGTTTGGATTTTGAAAACGGATTTTCAGAAGTTTTCTGAATGGTTGTGGAGGCTGTTGAGGAAGAAGTAGTGTGAAAAGAATGTGTGAGAGTGAAGCTGTGGTCTTTGGGAGTCTAAGTGATCGTAAGATAATTGGATTTTGGAGTGAGGGAGTCCAGGTACATTTTTGGAGTGAGGGGGTATCTATAGGCGATGGGGATGTAAAGAAAGGGGTAAAAAGGGTCAAAAGGGTAGAGAAAAGGTCATAAGGGGTCCTGGAAAAATGGGTCCGAGTATTGGGGAAGATGAGACACCTAGACAATCTTAGGTAGAGAATCAACATCATGAAATTTATTTGCCAGATTTCTAAACGAGATTTGGCGTGTGTGAGTCAACTTGTGCACAAAATTTGGTTTCTAGTTTTGACGGTTTTTGGTCGTGGCATTGGTGCACAAAAAATTGATATTGGGGCGCAAGGGTTAATTTGAAAGGAGGGTTCTGACCTGTGAAATCCTTAAGAACATTGCTCCAAGCTTATCGAGGCATATTTAGGGTTACTTTCATCATCGGGGAGGCCATTTAGGCTATCGCCCGAGAATCCTAGAGGGTCCAAATTGGGGTGTCTAAAAGGGTACTATCTTTAATAACTTTTATCTGTTTGTGCTTCCTCCAAGCAGGGTATTGATCAGCTTTAGCACCACCATCATTAACTTTGACGTTGTTCATCTACTTCCTCCTCTGTTTGCCAAGATACCTATCCACATCATGACCCCACCTCTCAAACCAATCACACCTAAAAACCAATATCCTCTTAGACCGCTAATTCAAAAGGCCAGTAGCATTGTCTTGAAGTCCATCTTCTTTCTTTTTTTTCGCTCAGCGAAGAAAGAGAATATATATAGATAGAAAGAGAAATTACAGAGAATCGAAGATCCAAGCTAGGACCACAAAACAAGGGAAGGAAAACAAAGAAAGCATTACATGTCAATCCTTCTTGGAATTTTAAGGGAAATGATAACAGAAAGATTAAGCTTGAAGAATTCCACCGAGAAAGCTTGGAGATCATAATTGGCTTTGATCCAAGATGCAACTCTGGTTTTAATAAGATCAACTGTTTCAGCAATGATCAACGCTTTGTTGTTGAAGATGAGATCATTTCGAGCAAGCCAGATGGACCAAATTGTGGCAAAAAAGCAAGCACTCCAGAAAACTTGTTTCAAGGACCTCTTCTTACCATTTAACCACAGAGAGATAAGGGAGGGGATAGAACCAGGGCATACCCAAACTTGTTTCCACCAAAGCAAAATTTCAGACCATATAGACCAAGAATAATCACACAGTAGAAGTACATGAGATGCCGATTCAATGACCCTGCAGCAAAAGGGGCAGAGGCCATCAAAATCATCGCCAATAGCCTTGATATTTCTGCGAATAAGTTCGGAGGCAGTGGGCAAACATTCTTGCATAGCTTGCCATACAAAAATCTGGGTTTTGAGAGGGCTGATGTTGTTCCATATAAGATTGCATGAAGGGCCAAGATGGTTGAGATTGTTGTATTCATCTTCCCATTTGCTGTACCAAGATTTAACAGAGTATTGGCCGTCCGAAGGATTCCATCTCCATCTGAGTGAGTCTAAACCATGGTCAAGTCTGACATTAAGGAGAAGAGCTTTGAGTTGAAGTAGATAACTCTCCTCCCAATCATATAGCTCTCTTCTAAAAGTTATTGTCCAAGACTGGGATGCCATATCAAACATATCAGAGACAAGAGCAGATTGTTGATTAGAGATTAAGAATAGACGATGGAAAGTATGTTTCAGAGCTTCAGGGCCAAGCCAAACATCAGACCAGAAGGAAGTGATTGATCCCGAGCCGACTCTAATCCAAAAACCCAGTTTTGTGATTGAAGCAAGATCAGAATTGGCATCTCCCATGGAGCAGATATCTCCCCAAATTCTGGAGTAGGGGAGAGAGTAATTTGGAATAGGAAGCCAATTTGTGGAAGAGTAATCATACTTGGCAGCAATAACTTGAGCCCAAAGAGATTTTTTCTCGGTACCGAATCTCCACCACCATTTGCTAAGTAAAGCCTGATTGTGATAGAGGAGTTTTTTGATACCAAGGCCACCAAAGTGATTGGGTTTTGTCACTTTTTCCCAACCAACAAAATAGATTTTCTTGTCACCCCATAGGAATTGTCTTTGGATTTTTTCCATCTTGTTTATAACAGCAAATGGGGCCTTGTATAGAGACATATAGTAGAGAGGAAGGTGGGACAAATTTGATTTGATGAGAGTGAGTCGAGCTCCAATGGACATGTACTTCCTTTTCCATAACGCAAGCTGCTTTTCCATATTTTCAATGACAGGTTGCCAAGCAGCAATTTTCCTTGGATTTGAGCCAAGGGGAAATCCTAAGTATTTGAGAGGAAGCTTTTCAACTTTGCATCCCAAAATGCCAGCATATGAAGACAGAGAAGCCTCATTTACACCAACTCCACAGAGTTGACTTTTGAGGAAATTGATTTTCAGACCAGAGGAGTATTGAAAGCACAATAGAATCAATTGAATTTCCTTGATTTCAGACACGTCACAATTGCAGAAAATTAAGGTATCATCAGCGAATTGGAGATGAGAGATGATTGGACCATTATCCAATGGAAATACCTCTAATCAGACCCAGAGATCTTGCTCGCTCAAATAATAGATTCAGCCCCTCAGCCACAATAAGAAACAGAAAAGGGGAAAGGGGATCACCCTGTCTAATGCCTCGCTCAATGGAAAAGTATTGTGAATTTGTTCCATTTATTAAGACAGACAAAGAGGCACTAGTGACACACTCTGTGATCCATTTGATCCATTTTACACCACAACCCAAATCTTCAAGCATTTTGAAAAGGAATTTCCAATTTACACAGTCAAAAGCTTTCTCAAAATCCACTTTTAGAATTAGACCTTGAGATTTCTCCCTTTTCCATTTGTCAATGATTTCATTAGCTATAAGAACTCCATCAAGGATTTGTCTACCACTTATGAAGGCTGCTTGGGAGGGACCAATGATAAGAGATATTACCTGCTTGAATCTGGCAGAGAGGACTTTGGAGAGCAGTTTGTATAGCCAGCCAACTAAGCTAATTGGCCGAAAATCCTTAAAGCAAGAGGCTCCATCAGTCTTGGGAATCAGAGCAATGAAAGTACGATTAATGCTTCTGCATAGTTTGCCATTGAGGAAGAATTCATAGAAGAATTGCAGAACATCTAGTTTGATAATCTTCCAAGATTTCTTGACAAATTCGAAGTTGATTCCGTCAGGGCCTGGAGCTTTTCCATTTCCACAGCTTTGAACAGCAGCAAAGATTTCCTCTTCAGTGAATGGGATCTCAAGGTTTGCACTAGAGATTTGATCAAGCTTTCTAGGGAAAAAACCTTCAAGAATAGGCCTGCTTAGACATCTTTCTTTGAATCTTTCCTCAAAAAACTTAGCAGCTTCAAGCTTGATTTGAATAGGATCTTCAATCATGATACCATCAATTTCAATGGTACCAATATAATTTTTCTGGAATCTTCTGTTGGCAATGATTTGGAAGAATTTGGTGTTTTTGTCGCCAAGTTTAATCCAAATGACTCTGGCTTTTTGCCTCCATAAGCTTTCACCCAACCTTGAGTAGTGGTAGAGATCACCTTTGAATGACCTCCTATCATTCAACTCAACATCAGTGAGAGATCTTTGTTCAGACAGAATATCCAGAGCATGCAATTTTTGTTCCAAGTTTGAGATGGTGGTGGTAATATTGCCAAAATCCTCCTTGTTCCATTGTTTAAGAGTCTCTCTCAGATCCTTGAGTTTACTCATAATGATGAAGCCCGCTCATCCAGAATGTTGAGAATTCTTCCAAGAATCTTTGATAATACTCTTGCATTTTGGGTGAGAGAACCAAGCATTAATGAATCTAAAAGGTTTTGGACCCCAGTCTGTTGAGTCAGTGGTGATGATAACTGGGCAGTGATCAGAAATAGACCTGGGTAAACCCCATTGAAGAAGCTTGAAATGATTAAGCCACTCTTGGCAAAGAAAGAATCTATCCAATCTACTGTGGACAGGATTGACTTGGAAGTTTGTCCATGTGAATTGCCTTTCATTAATCTCCAGAATTTCGTTAAAATCTCCACCAAGACACCATGGTTCCAAGAATCTACTTTTCAGACCAAGAATTTCATCCCAAATCATACGTCTGTCTAAGGGATCATTTGGAGCATAGATGTTCAAAAAGACACAAGGGAAGTCGTTATGGAGAGTACCCCTGAGAAGGATAAAATATTTGTTGACAATTCTGTCTTCAACAGAGAAGAAATCCTGTTTCCAGAGAGACATAACCCCACCAGAAGCTCCAGCAGAGTTTGACATTTCAAAATCAATGTTGGAATTGGGCCAAAGTCTGCATGCCGAGAAAAGATCAAAGGTGTCTAGTTTTGTTTCTTGCAGGAAAACCATATCAGGGGATTTAGAGTTAATAAGTTTGGATATAAAAGACTTTTTGATGGCGCTGTTCATACCCCTCACATTCCACGAAATCACCTTCATATTGCTTGACAAAAGAGGAAAAGGAAAAGACGAGGAAGAGAAGATAGAATATCCAAAAAACACCTCCAAAACAGAAAATCCAGAGAATTTAGACTTTAACTAATTGTTGGATTTGGACTCTTTGTTCAGCCATCTCCAGTTGCATGAGCTTTTTTAGAGCACCACCATCATTTTCCTCAAAGTCCAATCTGTTGCCAGCCAGTACAACTTCTTCAATTTCATCAACAATGATAGCATTTCTCCTTTTAATGTCAACTGTGGAGATAGAGGCATTGTGGTTGCTAGATGTTGATTGAGAGAGAGAAGGGGATGGGCGAGAAATCTCATCATCAAGATAGTTTTGGTTAGAAGTGTTAAGAATATCAGAGAGGAGCTTTCTTCTGCGAACTTTCTCAATTCTGTCCTTTTTGGTTTCAAGAGAGTCGGGAACAATTTTTGTGGAATCTGGAATGGCAGAGGAGAGTAAAGAATCAAGGTTATTAGAGGAAGATGAAAGGTTTTCCAGAACCTGGTTGGAGGAATTATTTTCAATAAATGTTGGGTCATTGATGCAACCACCAACAAAAAGTTCATTGCCTCCAATAAAAGAGCCTTGAAAATGATTCTCGCTGCTGCTGCAAAAAATCTGTGGAGAAGGTCTTTTGGATGCCTCATTAACTTTGCTTGCGACACACAAATTATTTTGAATGAGAAGGTCTTGGTCTTTCCCAAAAATGGCAGCTGGCTCAGAGACGTTAGTGGTAGGAGGGAGGTTACCCAGGGAGACATCCTTAGCATTGACATTATCATCAAGGGAGATACCGGTCTGAATTCCAATATTTTCCTTGTCTTTGAAGATAATACTAAAGGGATCATCACACTCTTCTTCCCAGATTCTAACTTTGTACACTTTGCCATTGACAATTAAATTAATCCATTCTTCAATTTTTTCTTGATATTCCGTAGAAATAAGAAATCTACCAATATCATAAGAGAGCCCAAGGCCTGTCTCAGCATCACAATTGATAAAGACGCCACAATAATTTCCAATAAGCTTGAAAGTGTTGATATTCCATGACTGAAGTGGCAAACCTCTGCATTTAATCCAAACAAATCTGGAGAGACTTGCAGATTCACCATTCCACGGTTTGAGTGAGATGAACCAGTCTTTCAGAGTCTGGTTTGTGAGAGCAAGATCCCTAAATTCTTTAGAGATGAAAGTAAGGATCATAGAAAGACCCCCCAAAGACTTAACAGAAACATCAGGGAATTTTGCAAACTCAAGGGCCTTTGAAACAAGCTCAGTGGTAGAGGGGCTCTTTAGCATAACCACAGCACTCCTAGAAAGCCATTCTGTAGCGATGGGTTTGACATTGAAAGATGCACTTTCGTTGGTTTCTTTAGGTGGAATATATGGTCCCAAAATAGACCCAGAGCCAAGGTTACTCGACTTTCCCCAATTAATCCCAGCAAACATATGAGAAGAAGTTCCAGAATCCCCATGCATTTCTGGAAAAGATGAATTGGCCTTTTTTGGTTGAAATCTTGCCCATTTAACAATCAGATTTCTCCCATCAAGCTTTAAGGAGTTTGTTTTTGAAATTGCAAAGGAGGCATCATTTTTTGAGTCAAAAGTGATGAAACCATATGGCATTCCAGATCTTTTACTCCTCTTCTTCTTTGGAATGAAAGCTTTTTGCACAGATCCAAATTGGGAGAAAAAATGTCTAAACCAACGAGGACCCACATCTTCAGGGAGATTGTCCACAAAGAGAGTGAAAGGTGGAGAGAACCCAAGCTTGTGATTAACCATATTCAGATCCACAGGAAATTAAAACAACGGTTGAATCTTTGAGAGAAGAAAGAAAGTGACCAAAATCCTCCCCTTACACTCAACCAGAGATAAATCCGGAGGAGTAGGACGCGAAGGATCAAAAATTTGATAGGAATCCAAAGAAAATTCAGATAGAACGACGTCTTAAACTAAAAGCCCAAAAATTTAGAGTTTTACACACCTGTTGCGAAGAAAAAGCTTAACGAAGGACAAAACTTTTCAGAGCTTTAACGCACAGATCACTCCACCGAAAAACTCTTCCACAGATCCGCATTTTTTACCGGAGATGACAACGCACAGATCCGCAATAAAACGACTCAGTCTCTAGCCCAAGAGGTCATGGAAGGGAGCTTCAGTGTCGATGGGAGAGGTCTCACTTTTTAATTGAGAGAGTAAATACGTTGGCCTGGTGTTGTAACTTATTAACTACTATATCAGACTAGGAGCCCTTAGAATTAGGCAGAGGCGGTACAGGCATTGGAGAAAGGATGTACACAACTAAGTTCTAACGAAGAATCCGCTTCCTTCTGAGTGGAACTAAGATGTACCGACCCTTCCTCCATCAAAACAGCATTCATTTGCCCACCATGACTAGCCTCCTATGAGAACTCCTGGACTTTAACATCAAAAACTGATTGAATCAACGAATGGAAGAAACAAAACTTCTTACCCATGCCTAAGTCCTTAAGACATTAACAACCAACAAAGACAAATTGTCGACCCATAATAACCTTCTTTTGTTGTTGTCGATGCACTGTCGGACTAAGACGCTCTCTATTAATAGAATGTTCCATAGCCTTGCTTACTTCTCCAAGTTCAATATGTTGAACAAAAGGGCCAACCCCACCAAGCATGTCACCACGGGTAAAAGAACCCACCTCACACTGACCTTTCTCCATTATAGACTCACCAGCCTCCCTTTTAGAACTAGAATGTGAAGATTCACCAGCATGTAAACTGTGAATTTATGTCAATCACTCTGAAAAGAACCATGAGAATACATGCCCGTTGGATTACCCATACAGACCCGGCCCTGAGCCAAGGCCGACAATGCGATGGACTTAAGCCCCTGAAATTTAGCCCAAAATTAAGGCCCCCAAATAGGTATACATAGATATGTCATACTATATATTTAATGCGCTTTTAATCCCAACGAAGGTAGCTAGCCAAGTTGTAAGTTTAACTCTAGCAATCCAATAGGTTCAAGATTCAATTCTCACCCCAACCAATTTATCTTTTTGTTTTTCATATGACTTTGTTTTCCGTTTAAGGTTTATTTTTATTTTTGTTACAAGACCTAGGGCCCTGTTTTACAAGTTTGACTTAGGCCCCGATAATCTCAGGGTCGGCCCTGCCCCCATATAATACACATCCGATTGGTCCAAATCGTATTGCGGCTCCTCCCACAGCTCGTAATTCGAGTCAAAAATCTCGCGTAACCATGCTTGGACCTCCTCCGATGCCTTAGCAAGCTGCCAATTAGAAAACCAGTCCAAATTGTAAGCATCATAATCATCTAAGGCTATATCCATGGCTAAAAAACAATGGCGGAGCCAGGAATTTTATATAGAGGGGGCACTTTTTACAATAAACGACGACAATAAAATACGATTAAAAAAGTACCTAAGAACAAAAGTTCAAATATCCTCCATTAGATACAAAAGTTGTAGCATAATATATCCCAAAAACTCCAAAAACATATGAACAAAATTCTAAATATTCGTTGATAATTTTTTTTTATAAAAGTTCTACATGATGACAAGTGAAAATCCCCAGTGATCTCACATAATAACAACAATAATTGAAGAAATCAGAATCACCATATGGAGTAAACACTTCACAATCAAAATTCAAAAGCCCTAGTTTCAAGAACAAAACACATTCAGTGATTAAAATGGCATGCGGTGGCCTAAATAGAAATGTTGAATCGTTGATGGTCACACTTACCTAGAGAGAGAAACAGTTAGGATCAATGGGATGGATTTTGGACTTTGAATGCAGCTTTCGCGTAATGGGATACAGATACATCGATATGACTTGGACGAGCATCCCGGCCGCCTCAGAGAGTTGATTTCTTGCGTGGGCGGTCGGGATGCACTGTTGCACAATATATCGCTATCTTTGACGCGTCGTGTAGTGTCAAGTAATTTTGTTGGACTTTACTGATTTATATGGATGGCATTCTTGTAGTAATTAACTAAAAGTGTCTAGCCCCCCATAGATTTGCTGGGTTGGAACAAAAAGCACCGATCCCTATTTGAGTAGGCTTGGAAAAAAAGAAAAAAAGAGAGGCTCTAGCTGATAAAATTCCAGGGTGGGCAAGTGACCCCCCTGGTCCTTCATTCCCTCCGCCCCTGCTAAAGCCCGATGCTTAGCTAGCGCAAAGAAAGGCCACCAATTGTCCCTAGGAGAATCCACAACTTTTGAACCAACACAGTCGAAATCTCTTAACCATCATACAAAGGAAGAAAGACTCTGACAATAGGGCTGGACTCATAGACACATATTAAACCCCACAGAACAAGGCCCACAACAATTAGAAAATACAGTATGCAAACAAAAAACCTCAAAACTAAAACCAGAACCACCAGATGTTGGCCCAGATAGCAACACAAGATGGGGGTGAATTGTGTATCTAAAATAATATAAGGCGGAACTAAAAAAATAAATAAATGCAGCACCCAATAATAAAATTAAATTGATTCAAGCACACATGCAATAACACATTCTACCTTTGCGGGTGCTAGAGAAACCGTTACAACGAGCAATATCCCCAATCGTTCCAATTATTTGTTACTCCGGTGTTAGTCACACCTAACCCAACTAGTTTTGACTCCGATGCTAGTAACACCTAACCGAGTAATTTTTTCTCACACAAAAATCACTCACAAAAGATAAATTCTCACAAGGGTGTACAAAAGATAAATCCCTTTTACAATGATAGCTCAAATAGAACACTCAAACTAGTGTAGAATATGCAAGATAAAGCTTCGAGTTGAATGACAAAAGTGACACAAGTATAATTTTTTTCCCTTAGAATTTTTCTCTCTATCTTCTTCAATTTACCTTCACCTTGTATGCAACAAAATATGTACGTTAGGAGCCTAGCTCAAATTAAGTTTGAAAGCTTGCCAATCCAATATTGACATGATTGAAATCAATTCCTCATCAGCAAACTGACGTTAATTAGTAGCCCCATTGCAAATTAGGATTATGGCCAATCCAATGTGTCTTTGATTGAAACCCAATACATGGCAGCAACAATCCATTCCCTTTAATTGCTCCACTAGCCGTTGAAATCAATTAGGCAGCCATAACGTGATTCTCGATTTGCCGACTTCCCTTGTAAAGCTTCCAGGCCATTTTAAATTGAGAGAAGAGCTTTCCAAAATAAACATAGGAGTAAGATTTGTCATTAATCGTCTCCTCTTTAAATTTAAATTTAAATCTTGTCTATTGAAGATAGGATTTGATGTGGAATAATTCTTTGGGTACCTCAATCAAATCCTACAAAATACACAATTAATTCAAATGAGTATCAAATATCATAATATTAATTTATATTTCAATATCAATCAGTCATGTTTTGTTATCATCAAAATCAATAAAGTATTTTGATAAAAAAAACTTTGGGCTAACACCAGAGCCTTAGAGTAAAGGGTGCAAAAAGTGAACTAATAATAGGGAGGCAACTAGAATAACAACTGGGAATCCAACCCAAAATACGAACATAAGAGACCACTAGGATAACCCAGAAAACGGAAAAACCAGATGAGATGATAAATCCAAGTCCGAAAAGAAAATTCGAAAAAGATCTGACATTAGAATAGATCAGTAAGGTATCGTATGGGATAGAACTGTAGATGAGATGATGCATATGGAATTGAATTGTAGAGGCCCCTAATGCGACAGCCAAGTGCGCCGTCCGGCCACCGGAACAGCCGCATGAACGGCCGGAGAAAGGTATTGTGAAATCCACGCGCCTGAGCTCTCTCGCTGTCAAAACGCTTACACTATAGTTGCATGATTATTACTCCCTCCGTCCCAATTTTATAATCCCAATTGACACTTTTTATTGTCCCAAAAAAATTGTCCCACTTCAAAACTAAATGAGTAATTGTTAAGAAATTTCCTCTTATACCCTTGTATTTTGAAATTAAAAATAATAAAAAAGTAAGAAAGTATAATGATTGAAGGGTAAAATAGAAAAAACATGTTTTCACAAGTGCAATGATTATGTCCCCTTATTAAGTTGAAATCCCCAAAAGAAACCATAAAATTGGGACGGAAGTAGTAGTTGCAAAACATTTTTAAAATAGTTGTTCTTTTATTACTAATCATACAGTGCCGTACAATATGTTGTGGTCGGTATTGTAGTGGTTGTAATAAAAATGCTTTTTGAATAAATGCCGCCCAAACTGGGCAGAGTCAAAATAATGGATATAATAATTTGTCTCTCCTCAATCTTTTTTGTGTTTTAGTCAAAGCATCGTTATCACAATTTCATAACCTTGGGCATTTAAATAATGGGCACCAATTTCTCTCTCCTCTTATCGTTTTGTGCATTAGTCAAAGCATCGATATCACAATTTTATAAGCAAATCCCCGGGGCATCATTCTAAGTAAATTAAGGCATCGTTCTACGAGGTTTGACTTTTTAGCTTTTCAGTTTTTTAAGTTTTTTTATTAATATATTTGAGAAAAATAAGTTGTATCATAGAGCATGAAAAACTAAAAGGTTAAGAATTTATTTGATGAAAAGAGTACAAATATCGAAGCGTATTATCGTAAACACAGTCATTAAGGTGTGCACAGCATGTACCTCCTCACGTTACATAAAATATTTACTAAATAGGGCCGGCCCTGAGGGCAGGCTGGGTAGGCCCGGACTTGGGGCCTATAAAAAAATAGCCCATTTTTAGGGTTTCAAATAGGTATATATATATATATATATATATATATATATATATATATATGTTCATAACAAATAATAAATATATAATGTTGCGTTATGAGAAACAAAGAAGCATTTGGCCCAGCGGAAAGGCATGTGTTTCTTGGAAAATGCCAAGGTTCAATTTCCATAGGCCCTTCTTTTCTTTTTATACCTTCTCTTCCTTTATTTTTTCTTACCCTCTCCATTTATTTTTTTCTTACCATGAGTCAATTTCTACCTTCTCTTCCTTTTTTTTTTAACATGAGTCAGTTTTCTTTTTCTGACTTTTCTCTCTTTTTTTTGTTTCTTACCACGAGTCAGTACGACTGAATAAAGTAGTTTGCTTTTTTTATTTTTTTTCCTCTTCCTTAAATTGTGTAAACATATGCTTCCACTACATCCTTATTATTTGTCAATTTTTAAAAAAAAATCTGGTGTTATAATTAGGAAATAAATAAATAAAATACTCCATTCGTATTCATAAAATATTTGCATCCATTAGCCCATTTCAATTAATTTTCTAATTCTTGCGATAAGAATAAACAATTATGACCGAAAACTATTTTTTTATTAACATGAAGACACAAATTACAAAAAAAAAAAAAAACAAATACGGAACACATTATTTATCATTTGAAATAAATATTGGTTCTTTAATTTTTTTTCCTTCTAGAACAAACATAGGGCCCTAATTTACATTATCATTTGGGGCCAAAAAAAACCTCAAGGTCGGGTTTGTCACTAATAGAGACATCCGTAATATTTAAATATTCAAAACATTTTTGTGATAAAATTTCACCACACCAAGACAAAAATTCATGACATCCAAATGTTATGCATTGTAATATAAATTTGCGACTTCATCTAATGGCATGCCAATTATACTCTACTCTAACTCAAAGGAGTTGGCAAAGTGGTCTAACCGTATAAAGGCTTAGTGTTTACTCCAACTTAAGGTCTCAAGTACGATTCCCTCCTTGCAAGCAAAACTCGTGGGGCCATTAGAGTTATGCCGATCGTTTCGTCCAGTGCCCTGAAATAAGTCGATGTGCGCACAAGCTGACCTAGAGATTCAGTTATAATATATATATATATATATATATATATATAGACACACACGCGCGCGCGCTCATACTCTATGATTCTTTATGCAAATGTTATGATTTTTTGTACAACTATAATGAATTCCTATAGAAATCAAAGTAAACGTCCAAGTAGAGGTGTGTTTGTACCATTTCTATTGGTAATTTCTTCCCCTTTCCATGAACCCCGCCAGTTGAACTTTCTATTTTCTTGCGTGTCCATCTCCTCTTCTCTCTCATGCTGGCTATATAAAAAGAACAGTTGCAAGCAAGGATTCAAATAGAAAGAGTCTAACAAATCTAGTAATGGAAGAAGGAGAAGAGGTGAAGCTGCTAGGGGCATGGATGAGCCCATTTGTGAACAGGGTAAAATGGGTTCTGAAACTGAAAGGAATACGGTACGAGTACCTGGAACAAGATCTCGTCAACAAGAGCCCTCTCCTTCTCACCTCCAACCCTGTCTACAAACGAGTTCCGGTGCTGATTCACAACGGCAAGCCTATTTCCGAGTCCCTCTCCATCATCGAGTACCTCGACGACACCTGGAAAAATAACCCGATACTGCCTCAGGATCCTTATCAGAGAGCCAAGGCCCGATTCTGGGCTAAGTTTATTGAGGAAAAGGTATGTTTAGGATGAATAATTACGATAATCTATTGTTATTCCCATATCTTAATGTTAAATGTTTGGGAAATTAATCTTTCCCCTCCTCTTATTAGGATTTTGTAGCCAAAAAGTTTGGATGCACATATGTTTTTATATAAATCCATACACATTTGTGTTTAAGATTGTTTGATCCTCTTAGAGAGGGTTGGCCCTGGTCATAAACCCACCAAACCACTGCTTTAGGGCCCCCTAATATGAAATTATGCTATATATTTTGACGAATAAGCAAGCATACGTTTCATACATGTTTGAGTAATAGCAATGAGATTTCCAAATATCATGCTAAGAATAGCTAAGTCAAGTATTTTGCAAATAGGGAGAGCTGGCTTATAGCATAAGCCTTGAAGCCAAGGTTTTGGGTCCCCAAAAAATGTTAGAAATGGGGGCCCCAAATACGTAAGCCCCTGTATATGTATTAGACTTAAATATTTTTTAGTTTTAACTTGTCAACAAAAATATAAGTCCAATTTAAATTTTTTTTGTTTTACCTTGATTATAAAGACTTAATTAGTCCATTTGTATCTAAAAGTGCGAAAAAAGTAATGTTTAATTAGATTTTGAAGTATTCTAATAGTTGTTTATTTTTTAATGATTATATGTTTAAATTTTTGCTATGATATATTTTTGGTAATGGTCTGTATTGAACAACTTTTTTATGTAGGGCCTCATTCAAAAAATCCTTTTTGAGCCTGCAGAACTCTTAAGCCGGCACTGCAATAGGCTAGTGTTGTTTAGCGACAAGTTGAATCTATTCTAACCTATAGGTCGCTTTTTGACCGTTCTAGCCTATTGTCATTTTCAATACCAATTGGTACGAAAAAGCTAATGATAATAAACCCTTCTACCTGCACCGATCATGATGGACCGACTATGTACCGACAATGTCGGGGATGCCGTTGTAGGTCCCAACTGATCGATCTAAGCCGTTCATCCTTCTCAAAATCGAATTCCGAGTGGGCTTAAGCGGGAATTGAGGCCATCGGACGGTTGTATAAGCTCGATCCAAAATCACCCCCGTTTCTTTGAAACCGTCGGTACGTGGTCGGTGCACCTTTGGTCAGTGCCCATTGTTTTACCGATAATAAACTGCCGGCGGTGAAACTTAATCACATGACCAAAGGTACCAATGTTGTTAAAAGCAACTTGCCACCACACCACAGGACAATCTTGCTCCTCGCATCGAACAACTAATATACATAAAAATAAAAATAAATAAATAAATATATATATATATATATATAAAAATACTTATCTGGTCCTATTTTCAAACCCCCGCTTAAGCCGCAAAAAATCTCAGGGCAGACCCCTTAAAATAATGAGGGTCTCACTTGTATTGAACTAAAGCAGACAGAAATTTATGGGTCTACGTAGATAGATTATTCGAGGGGCATCCCTACTACTCCTTCCGTTCCTAAATGATAGTCTACTATGTTTTTATGTGCAATTTTTGAACTAAAATATTAGGCACTTTTGTCCATAATTTTTTAAATTTCTTGACACCAAATTGAAGGTCTCATTAAGATCTTTAATTTGAAACCTTTCATTTGGTGTCAAGAAATTTAAAAAATTATGCATCAAAAATATCTTATGTTTTGGTTCAACAATTGCACGATAGGTTTTATATTTTGCGTTTAAAATAGTTACAGATGCACAATATGCATTTATGTAATTATATACTACTATCATAGTCTTATAATTGCATGTATCGGTTGATCAAAAAGTGTAGTACACGTACATGATATCCCTTTTGATCGTATTTTGCAATTTATAATGGCATAATTAATAGAGCCACTTATTGTGTCTTTGTGTTTGATATATTGCAAATGTTTTTTGTCTTTATGTTTGATTGCAAATGTTCATTGTCCTTTCCTTTAAATAGGCAAAATATTGTGTCTTTAAATAATGGCTCAGTTGTTCGTGTCCTCCAAAGGTTTTTCCATATGCTAGGATCATATTATGGTGTTAAGGCTTTCATCTTTTGAGGAGAATTCTTATAGGAGTGGTGTTAGTGGTCATTATCTAGGTCTCTCCTAAGCTGAAAATGTGCTATATTAGCTACTATTGGACGTTATTGGCTGCTTCTACAGATGAAATTTCAGGGGATTTGTTGGCTTATTTGCATTTGGAATCCAAGGGAGTTTCTGGTGTTGTGCTGCTCTTTTTGCTGCTACTGCTGCAATTGATCCTATTCTACAGCTCAATATCTCTTATGCTGCATTTGTTTGACTTGGCATATGCAATCATTTAGCTTGGTTATATTGCAGCTGGCATTTTAGAGAGTTTTGGGATGGTTTTCCAGTCAAATTTTTGGTTTGCAATCCATCTATTGGTGCTACTGCTGAGCCTACTTTGGGCGAATTTTGTTGCAGTTAGGTGTGGGGCTCATCCCCGTTTTGGTTGGTCTCTTGCTAACCATTGGTTATTTCCCTGTTATTTCCCCCTTCGGGTCCTGGGTGTTTTGTGCCTAGGGTCCTTTTAATCTTTGTAATTTGTTTCCAAAGATTAATAAAATCTTTTTTGCCATTCAAAAAAAAAACAATTAAAGAGGTCTAATTGTCAAAATTCCAGCTCATCTAGGACATTATACTTCAACAATACTTGTGTAATTATATTTAAAAAGAAACAAATTGAATCCTGAATCGTAAAGAATCAATCATAATACAATAATATGCAAACAAATTTGAAAAATTAGCCTCAATACAATAAAATGCATAATTTTGACACTGATTACGTAGCCGACTAGCGGATCATAAAAAAAAAATGTAGCCAACTAGGAACAAAACTTGCTTATATTGCAACATATGTGGATTGGTTTACAATTTAATATATGTAAAAACTTTCATGCGCGGCATTTACTCTCTAAGTAACATGTTTGAATTTATTTTCAATGTGATGATATAGTTCTCTGAAGTGATGAGGAAAGTGCTATCTCTTGAGGGAGAAAAGCAAAAGAAGGAAGTGGAGAATGCAAAAGAAGCCCTAGAAATCCTGGAAGGAGAGCTCAAGGGAA
This sequence comes from Vaccinium macrocarpon, assembly GCA_022606695.1. NCBI lineage: Eukaryota > Viridiplantae > Streptophyta > Magnoliopsida > Ericales > Ericaceae > Vaccinium > Vaccinium macrocarpon. Next base: position 15,137,567 of record CM040174.1, read on the forward strand.
AGAAGTTCTTTGGAGGGGATCAAACTATTGGGCTTGTGGACATAGTACTGGGTGTTTTGCCCACATGGATTGGAGTTATTGAGGAAGTTGCCTGCGTCAAAGTGTTCGACCCCATAAAGTATCCTTCTTTAGCCAAATGGATGGAGGATTTCCTAGAGTTACCAGTTATCAAAGAAAGCTTACCTGATAAGGATAAATTGTTGGCATATGTCCACAAGATCCGCATATATGTACTTACTTTAGCTGCAACAAAGTGATAGGGTATTTGGTACTGATTATTTTGGTGTTTCCAGAATTTTTAATTCAGGAAAACTCATAATTGGAATTTGTGGAAGTGTTTGGTCAACATATAAAAAATAGATTTTGCACCTTTAAATCTTTTGGTAGTATATATAATCAGATTACTAAATTGTGGATATACATTTGATCATGGTGCCCTTGCTATTGTTTATTAATTATCAATGTACATGGCTTTATTCTCTTTGCAAACGTTTAGAAACAAATTTTTAATTTCACACTCTATTAATACACATTCCATAGACATCGTTCGTTAAGGTGCACCATCCCCTATACCTTTCCTCAGTAATACATTATATACTAAAATTCATGCTAACGAGGAACTTTGAATTGGAAAAGTGTGCTCTACTTTAGGCCATCAACATCATATGATCACAATGATATATCAGTATAAAATGTCTTTGCTTCTCTAAGAGACATGGCTCGTTAACGTGCACCATCATCCCAAACCTTTCCACAATAATCCGTTCCATCACTCAAATTCATGCTAACCAATAACATTGAATTGAAAATATGTGCTCTACCTCGGGCCATCAACATCATATGCTCGCCATGGTATCATTACTATGATATTTTCTCTATAGTGTGTCTCACAGGGAATAACATGTATATAATGAAGTAATCATACTATATCAGACCTATCTTTCTACTTGAACCGGTAGCTCATTTTTACTAAGTAGTAGGGAAGAGGACCAAACATGCACTAATAGACTCTACTGAAACAAAGATGGATTGTCAAGAACTTAAAAGATGTAGGATGGGCAGAGGAGCGGTAGTTGGAGTCAACGGCTCTTCTAGGGTTCCCTCATATGAAATCCATGGGGAAGAGGAGCTTACAGGATACCATTCACCTTCATGCAGTGTCCGGGTCAATCGGGTTCAATTCAGGTTGTAGGTCGGAGCACATGCATTTGGCATACATGGGTCGAGGGGATGAGGGTTATGTTGACGACCCATGGTGGGGAGAAGAGTTTTGTGAAGTATGGGGAAAGGGAAGGTGGGTTGGAAGGAGGGTGGATGCAGAAATCAGATTGGAGAGAGAGAGAGAGAGAGAGAGAGAGAGAGAGACCCTAATACATGCCAAGTTTGCATCCACCTGATTCATCCATATAACCCCACCAAAGGCCATATGTGGTCATCGTCACCCATTCAACTTGTTTTTAGATGGAGCGGTAGAGGTAAAATTGATGGGTTTTAAAATAATACAGGAGTTAAAGTGAAATTTCGTTAAAGTCAAGGGTCTCCATGTGATTTTAGTGAAAGGTCAAGGATTATTTTAAAATTTCATACATGTTCATATGTCGTGTGGCCCATGCACTCTAACAAAGGTAAATGATGAAAATATCAATTTTTTTGGCATGTAGTAGACTAGGCCATTGCTAAAGCCATGCACTCCAAACAAGGTAAATAAATGGGAGTATCAAGTTTTTTGCCAAAAGCTTATGAATGGGAAATGAACGTGAGAGGTAATGCATGAGAAATCAAAAGGTAATGAACCTTGCATGAGAAATAATGGAATTCGATCTTTCGTTGAGGTTGACGCCTTCATCATTTACGCTTGTTTTTCAAAGTCCATAAAAACCGAAGAACAAGGAGTAAAAACTATTAGTACTAAGTTTTGGAACACTGTCATTTGATACCATAGGACCACAACTGAAAAAGAAACAAAATATATCTAGGACATTATTGCCAATAATATAGTACAAGGTTTTTCTTGGAGGTAAATTGGTTATATTTAAAAATTTGTAGATACCGCCGCTCGAGTTTGCACTTAAGGAGAGCGTTCACTACACAAGATGGCCAATAATGTCGAGGTGCCCGTTGCAACACACCTTATGAATGAGAATCGCCACTTGGTTTGGGCTAAACCAAGAAAAAGTCTTGTCAGAGATTCTAGATTGGGGAAACAAGGGTACGGTGAGGGGAAGGTGTTAGGCACCACCCCTCACCACCTAGCCACGAAGGCTAGCCTATACTTGTTTGACATAAAGTTGCTTTAGTGCTCTAAAAGATCTCGCATGTAAAACTGATTATTAGGTCGTTTTAGCAGAGATGGGGTGACGTAAGCAGTAAATATAATCACACAGGGATAAGGGGAAAAGAGCACGCAACAAAATAGTAATGTACAACAAAAGTAGAAATTGTACTGACAATCTGATTTGTCAGCCGAGCAATAGATTTGACAGTCGGCAAATCATGCCATTCAATATACTGACTGACACATCAATGCATCAGCCGATGTTCTTCCCAACGAAAAATTCAAAAAAAAACAGAGAACTAAATACATAAAATTCAACTACGAGCTGAACAAAGGTAGAAGAATAAACTGATTAGAAGGTGTTGTAACCTTCATAACTTACTCCATTAGAGGTTTAGTTTCTCGGATTTGCTTGCTTTGATGTTGAACTCACAAAACCCTAAACCCTAGTTTCGGATTTGGGGGTTTTGCACTCAGGTATTTTCACTTAACGGAGTGTTAGGGATTGGGGGAGTATTTACACAAAGTATTGGAATGCGGGGTGCTCTAAATGTGTCAATTTTAGGTTGCAAAGAGTCCTTTATATAGACTAGATAGGGGATGTCCCAACTCGATTGAAAAATGAATCAAGATAGGTTTGATCACGGGAAACTCTATCCCTTAGAATCTTGATCTTCACATTACGCATATCGGAGTAATCTGATCAACGGGGAAGAGTTTGAGTCTCGATCGGGCTCTGGTTGCAAAGCTTCTGGAAGAAGTGGATTTGCTGGCCAGTTGATGTGTTTGACTGGAGGGTTTTTGGTTTGCAACAAGAGACTAGTTTTCTAATCTCAGATTTCCAAGATTTTGAAGCACCATTTCATACTACTCACATTTATTGACCAATCAAGATCCAAGAAGTACTACTACGACCAAGACTCTGATTCCGAAACCCTACTCGTAGTACCAAACAACACTACAACAGCAGCACTAACATCAACCACCACTGCTACCTTTCCACTGCCCAACACGACAGAGGCGGCAGCGACGGTCAGAAAGTACAGGATTCTTCTCTCATGGTCACGACCAGTTACCATGGCCTTGTTCGCTTAGTAAGTTTAGTTTAGTTTTGATGATGTAAGCAGGTGTAATAAGTGGAAAGAGATAGAGAGAAATGATGACGTAAGCAAAATTAAAACAAAGCTACAACCGGAGCAAAAATCTCAAACAAACACAGCCCACATCTTCTGCCACGATGTGAAGACGTGCTACGTGATAGGAAAATCGGGGAGCATAATTAAGGCCACTAAGCAATACACTGGGATTGGATAAATGTTCATGAGTTGATACTAGGGAATGAGGAGAGAATCATTGAGATATCGGACACAAGGCGGCGGAACCCTAGACTGTAGGGTTGTGGATGAGGATTTGATCCCAAGTAGGCTTTTTAAAGAAAGATATAGTCTAGATAACCACATCTTATTAGTCTAGATAACCACCTTTGTGAGTTCAAAAAACTACATTTGATCCCAAGTAGGATTTTAAAAAAAAAAGATATTGTACAGATAACTATTTCTTGTGATTCCTGATATCGTTATCTACGCCGGCGACTTTTCCGGTGAAATCCAATTTTCATATGACTTTTTAGGCGCTGGTAATAAATTTCAGTGAACTTTTCCGGCGAGAGAATATTATGTATTAAATTTAATGTGATGGTACATTCGTCTATTAAAAATAGAGAGTGGATCTTACACCTTAGAAAATACACACACAAAAAAAAATGGATTAGAGGTGTTATAGAAATATGAGATAAACTAGAGATGTTACAAAGAGCTATAATAGATCTTAGACCAATTCTTTATTGATTAAATATGACATAAGCCTTGGTTGTATTTAGCAAAATGCAGTCAAAGTTGCCAAATCGTAAATCTTGAAACGAATGAATCACAAAGATTCGGTCGTTCTAAAATATATCCATAGATATCAATGATGTATTATAAAAATGAAATCTCCAGTCTCAACCTTAATACGGTAAAATGCAAAATTAAGTGATAACGTAGACAAGTAGTAAGAAACTTGTTTACATGGCAACATACCAGGATCTATGAATTAGAAGATACAACAATTAAAGAGGTCTATGCAAAGAAGGGGCTGGAATGAAAGACCTAAAAAACATATTAACCCCCTCGCTATCAAACCCTAGCCTCAATCCCATCCCTGTGTGGCACCATCGCTGGCCATTGCCGGCTGGCCTCCCTCCTCCGTCTCCCTACACCTCTCTCTTCTCTTCTCTTCTCTTCTCTTCTCTTCCATTCCGTTTTAATCCTCCCCTCTATCCCTCTCTCCCTTTTTCTCCTGTCTATTCTCATCCATCTGTGTTTTTGCCGTCCCTATCCCCCTACTCTTTTTTAATTCATTATTCATTGAAAGTGTGGCAATACATATCTTGGATGAAGGGACCCTTCTTCTTCCCTGGTTCTTCATCGAAGGGTGGAGGTATTTTCACGGTATACATCGACAATCTCCCAACTGGAGTGGGTCTCCCTTGGCTGCGAAAATTTTTCTCCAACTTCGGAAGAGTGACAGATGCTTATCTACCTTCAAGGAGGAGCAAACGAACGGGCAACAAATTCGGATTTATAAGGTGTGAATCCAGTAGGGGGGCCGTTTTTGCCATTGAAAAAGCAAATGGTTTTTGGATCGGGAAAAGAAACATCATAGTAGAAAAAGCTACTTATGATAAGGATTTGGGGTTTTCTGAGTTTAGAGGAAACATATCACTTATTGAGAAGGGATTTTTTGAGGCAGAGAAATGGGTCCAAATAAGGTGATTAAAAGAAGTGGAATGAGGTTATCATTGAATCTACAACCGGTTGATGTGGAATGGCTTACCAGAAGTGCTATAGCAAAATTAAAAGCCCTAACTACTCCAGAATTGGTTCAAAAGGCTTTGAGGGAGCTTAATTTCAATGAAGCTGAGGTAAAATCAATGGGGGGTCTGAATATTATTATGACATTCCAAACAAAAGAGGATCGTGATCTTGCTTTGGGTAGCCCTGTGATCATCAATTGGTTCAATTTTTTTAAGTCGTGGAACAAAGAATTGGCAGGTGAATCTAGACTAATTTGGCTTAAATGTAGAGGCATGCCACTAAGCATATGGAACGTTGCTTCATTCAAATGTTTGGGCGAATTATGGGGCGACTTCATTACTCTTGATGTGGAAACCATGAAAGAGAAATCATTTGACATGGGCAGAATTATGGTGGCGACTGACCACCCTGAGAAAATTGAGGAGTGGATAAATATCAATGTTAGGGGCAAAAATCATAGGGTGAGAGTATGGGAAGAGGCCTGTGACGATGTTTTCAAAGAGAAACCCATCAGTGATTGGGTCTCCAATCAACATTCTCTGTGTAAGGTTCATCATAGCACTGAGCCTAACCATGAGAAAGAGATTGAAACACTAAGGAATAATGATGGGGGTACAAATGATGTGGAGATAATCCCAAATTGCAATTCTGAGGTGGAATTACAACACAAGGTTGGGAATTCAGATCATTTGGTTTGTATGACTACTAAACCATTAATGTTGGTGGATGGAACAACAAACATGTGTTTCCTTAAGGCAGCTAGAAGAAAAACAGATGTAATTAGGGAAGAAGCCGAGGAGTCTTTTGTGGGTGAAACCCCTAATCTGGGGTCCAGCATTCAAGAGAATCAAAACAGGTTGTTTAATGTTTATGAAAAAAGATCAAGAAAAGTCTGATAATGATCAGGTGGTAATGGCGGCCATCTCTAAGGAACAAGCATTGACCACAACAAACCAAAGCATGAGGACTACTTCTGAACATCTACTAGACGACACTTCATCAGAGACCAACCACATTGAATTAAAGGAGGTTTGTCCTCAAGTTGATTTTTTTTAAGATCATCAAATCCCAATTAAATTAGCAGTTAAAAGGGTTCAGGGGAAAAGCAAGAGGAAAAACATTGATGAAATTCTGGGATACTCAAAGGTCAACAAAGGCAACCAGAAGGCAGGGAAGGGAAAAAAGAAATGTGTCATTCTAAGATCAGCAATAGCTGCTACTGCCCTGTCGGCATCAGTCTCAACTGAAGGTATTAGTAATAGAAACAAAATTCTCCTCACTGAAGCTCAAACAATAAAGCAGATGAACAAACTAATTATGTATAAATATAATGGTGATGATGATGAGGTGATCAGCAAGATTGCAGAATTGGAAGCTCAGGAAAAGGAAGAATCTGAAGGTCGGCTTCGTCTCTCTCCCTGCTTGACCGACTAGGTGACTAAAATTAAAGACGCATTCCAAGCAAAGGGCTCTTGACCAATGCAGCACAATATCCGGAAGTACCGGAGTCGAACCATAGAGACGACTAACGGTGTTTGACTCAAAAGTGTGGAGTTGCAGTTTAACCTGGCTCGTAGGTAGCCACCCCTTGTTTGATTGGATTATTTGACTAAATTACCAACTAATTTACTGAATTCAGATAAAAATGAGAGTACAACTGAGGGAACCCAACGTCCGCAACTAGCCTAATCAATGTTTACTCGGACCACAATTACTCTTTTTACTAATTTTAGAATAAGAGAAAGGCTCACTAACAAATGCGCATCACCTGTCACCAAATTCCGTGCGCATTCAAATTCCAGCGATGTCTGGGTTTTGTTTGTTAAGTAAGTTTCGGTTTCCTAAAATTGCTCAAAAATCAAGTTAATTCGGTCCCGAGGTAGCACATCAATTAGTCAAGTGGTGAAACGCTTTTGCCCGCAGCCGCACTCGATACAACTACTCACGCATGATTATCTTATTTGCAGAACTTATGCTAAACCTTGATCTAAACATGTTATGCGAATTAAAGATAGTAAAAGATAACAATACCATTGATTGTGCAAAGAAAACGAACTTGACTATTGATACCAAACACCAATCCGGAAGCTGGAAATTTGACAAATCTGGAATAAACTTGAATGAAGAACGTTGAATGTTGAATGCTGGAAAACGTAGCCAAAAAACACTTAGAACAAAAACCTAAAATTAAGTCTGGAACCCTAATCACGTATGTTAACAGTGTATTTATATGAGAATCCTCACTAATTATAATTAAACCGAGAATACAACAAAATTAACCCAAACGACTGCGTTCCATAGCCGAAATAATGCCCGCGGTAGCGCTACCTAAGAAAAGGTGTAGCACTACCGAGTCTATTAAGCTCCATTTGACCGCTGATTTGCTGTTTAACCGTTGACTTGAAGCATCTCGGTAGCACTACTAGGTTTCTTGTGTAGCGCTCCCGAATGGTTATCCCCGCTGGCTCAGTTGACCCGATCATCCCACCGTTGACCACAAAACCTATCGGTAGCGCTACATCACTTTGGTGCCCTCTTGTGCCAATCTTGAGCGCTCCAAAGAACTAGGGTAACGCTCCCGACGGATTATCATCACTTCCATGCAAAACAACTCCATGCCTTAACCTCCTCAGCTTTTCTCACCCTTGTTCTACCTGCATGCCCTCTCAACAAGTCCAATTGGCGCCAAAACACCTCAAATTCTTGCACTTAAATACAAGCACAAAATCCAACCACGTGCACGCATTAAATAGAAAATGAGGCTTAAACCGCATGTCTAACATGCTAGATTACCCTACTTAGGCGCTTAAATGCATGGATTTCACGCGCCTATCACATCCCCCAACTTGAGCGTTGCTAGTCCCTAGTAACGAACAAAATAAAAATAAGAAAATAAGGAAACACAAAACTCACAAGGGACTCAAACGGGGATACAAAAGTTAAGCAACCTGTACAAAGATCAAGTGAACACAAAAATTTCATCTTATTACCACCCTCAACTTATTCACATGCATTCCCTTGCTAAGATTCGAATAATTTCACTCCTTGACACATCTTGAAATAGAATGCTCTCACAAGTCACAATACCACTCATATTAACCGGAACACTCTACATCCCATGTGAGGTGCCTGGTAAACAACGTGGGATGAAACAAAATTCACCACGAGCCAGTCAAAACAATGCCAAATATGAAGATGAAAGCTCAACAAACCAAGATACCACACATTCACAATCAAATATAAACATGCATGCAAAAGAATCAAACGATGTGCATCAGGTCAACTAAGGGCTTCGTTAGGCTTATAATGACCGTGGTTTCACAAAGGAAAGATAGCATGCAAAGCGTGACGGCCTATAGAAGCGCATGGACAGTCTACCCGGACTGGCCACCACCAACACAAACATCACAATAAAGATCAACACATAATACCAACTAAAACCAAAACACCATACTAAATTAAACATAACCAATATAGTTCAACACAAACCACCGACTAACATACTATGGTTACACTACCAACACAAACAACACATAAAATAACAGAGTTTTTAACCTAAACAACACATGAAATAACAAACCATAACACTAACACCACCACCCCACCCATGTCCAACTCTGTGCTCAATCCTCCTCAACAATCCCGGCATCCGAATGCTCGGCCTCATTAGCTGGGGCATCTCCAAAGTCATCGCTCACCTCCAACTCTGGCCACTGCCTAGGGCGGAAAGGTCCTGGATTCTAACCAGAAATCTGTGCCTCCAGATGGCGCTGCCTATCCAGTAAATCCATCTGATTCCTAGCTAGTTGTGCTTGCTCTCTCTTCAACTTCCGCTAGCCCTTAGCAAGACCCGTTAAACACCCGAAAATCTTCTCCAGCCAAGTCTTGGTACTAGCGCTAGGAGGTGGTGGAGTAAGTAAAGACCCCTTAGCTACTCTCACTTGCGCCCTACTCCGGGTGAGTATGGAGGATTCCATATCCTTAGGGCTCAACGGATCATTGCTATGGTATTTCCTTGCCAAAACATTCTTACTCCTCAAAATCTTACTCACCAGACACGGGAAAAGGATCCTCAGCAAGGTAGGGGCATCCCTAAAATCACACATCTGCCCAAATACAAACAGGGCCCAATCACAAACAGGGCCCTCCCCCATGAATGCAAACATCAGATTCCCCACATACTTTTGGGGTGCACCCTCCTTACCCCTAGGATATAAGTTGTAACACACCACCTGGTTCATAAACCGATAATCCTCCATGAACCGACCAGGCCAATGGGGTGTCCTAGCATTCCTCCGATCATCATATAAATATCCGTTCACCTCATCATCATTAAAAGCCGACTCTGGCCTAGGGTAGTTTGTGGGCCCCGTAGGCCTCACATATCCCCATGAAAGGGCTATCTCAGCAGCATTAATGAATACGGGGGTATTGCCTATTTTAGAGAGAATTTGCATCTCTGGAGCCAAAAACATACCCGGCTCCGGTACAGTCATGTTTTTATAAAATTCCTCAACCAAAGCAGCATTATAACCAGGGTTGGGCTCAAACCAGAAACTCATACCTTGGTCTCAGATGGCCTGAAACGGCTGAAAGTTCTCGGGCCATAATCCATCATCTATGATGTGCCTCTCGTTCATCACACCCCTATTCTTAATCGACGCCTCCCATTTTGCCTGGTTATCCCTGTCTATTTGATCCCCATCCCTACATTTAGCCCAAAGCGGTTGAACTTCCTCAGCCGCACTAGAGGACCCAGCCACTGCCTTCCCTCTACCAATGTTTTGTTTCTTAGATGCCATGACTTGGTGGGTTTTTAGGGGTAAGAAGTTTGGGTTTTGGGTTTTTCTGATCTGGAATTTCTGGTGGGTTTGAGAAGTTTTGGTTCAGATATTATGGTAGAGGAGAGTGAGAGGAGCGTTTTTGTAAATTTTGGTGAAGAATGGTGAAGATTTGAAGGGGTTATGGAGGTTTTAGATTTTGGGTTTTGGGTGGTTATGGAGTTTGGAAGGAGGGAAGAAGAAGGAAGATGAAGAAGAAGATGGAAAAGTGGGGAAGAGAGAGAGAGAGAAAGCCGCGACTTAATGCTGTTTCTTTTTTCGATAGACCCCATTGGAGCGCTATCGATTTTTCTTTTTTTCTTTTTTTGCGAAAATCTCTAACTTGACTTGGAGTCCGAATTTTAATCCCTCTCTTTTAAAATGAATTTCCTAGTCGGGAGAAAATGGCTTGAGTGGGGGTTTGGAGTTTGACTAGGATTAAGGTTTATGTTTTTTTCCAAGAACATGGCATCCACAAGTAAAAATTCTAACCCTATACACAACAACGATGCTCCATTAATTCAGGCCTTTAAAAATGTGCACAGAGTTGGACCACCAAAATGACACACCATCCAAACACCGGTTTCCTAGGTTTAACACAGGAACTGACACGGACTGGTTTATCATAGGATCAACGAGACACATCTAGTGGTTTAATCATGCAAAAATGGTCTTGTTTCATCCCCTAAGCACGTCACCAACTCTCACACATGTATGCAAAATATTTAAAACATGATTTGTGGTACAAACGCCTACTATTTTATGCAAGTGCGGAAAGTGAAGAACAACGAAACATGGGATGCTTTAAGGACTTACTGTGCACAACGTGGGAACACCTACTCAAACTTGCCTATGGTACAGAAAATACTCAAACAGGGATGCCAAATATATGCATGTAAACAAATTGAACAGGAAAACAGTAAGACAAGAATCTAGCATGCTCACCTAACTCATACAAACAAGCATAACAATCGTATCCCCACACTCAAAAATTAACCAAAAATTCTAAAAATGAAACCTAAACCTGCTAACAACGCTCAAAACACAAATAAACGTGTACAAAGTACACCACTTCCCCCAACTTGAAAGTTGCTCTGTCCTCAAAGCATGAAGACAAAGATATAAATGAAAAACAAGGGAAAGAGATGGACCGACGGATGGCAACCAACCATCATGACCCCGGCCGATGTATGGGGAATTTGCTGTCACCGTTGCGTTTCGTCATCAGAACTGCTTCCAGGATCCGCTCCTTCGGACCTAAAGAGGTCCACAGCTAGTCACACAGAGCCGTGCTGAAGCTTTATAGGACTTACAACCGCCACATTTCGTGGAACCCCTGCTCGAGGCTCCTGAATGCCACACTCACTCCGGCGGAGAGGCCCAAACTACCAAGGCTGGTGTGGTAGCATGCTCGTCCTGCAAAAGACTTAAGAACCAACTACCTACTAGGCAACAAATGACATCAGTACCGCCTGCTTGTGGAAGCCGGGCAACAGCAAGAAATAATATAAAATAAGAGAACACCACCAAACATTCACGCAGTCTCACGTGTCATACTTTTCTCCCCATCCCCCAACTTGAGTTGGAGAGTGGGTAGCTATACAAGACCATCAGGATTAATTTTTTTTTTTTTGTCTTTTTTCTTCTTTTTTTTTTTTTTGAAAAACTGAAAAGAAAAACAAACACGAATATACATAAATTGCCCTTACTAACCGGGGTTGGGCACACGATCCTTCTTTTAATAGCAGCGTGCGAAGCTATAAAAACCCAAGTCAATGATGGGTACCCCTATTGCTAGGAGTCGGGTCCACACTCAATGAAGAGCATAGTACGCGTGAGCTACCCGTCAAAGGCTTTAATTCTGGTTTAGGTGGCTGAACCAAAGATGGAAGCACCTTGGGCAGAGGGTTGCCTAGGGGCTCGAACATTGGGTCATAACAGACCCCACAAACTTCCTCTACTGAATCCTCAACATTTAACATCTCAAGTAGACTTCCTACCTCTGGAGAATCTAGAGATGACGCCTTCTCAGCGGTAAGAGCAATCTCTAGAGGATCCTTATACAAGACTGGATCGATGTGCTCCTGAACGAGCGCGTCGATCAAACTCACCTCTTCTACATCCTCATCATCCTCACCCGAAGTACTAACACTATAGACATCCACCTCCATTTTCTCCTCGCCAACAGATAATTGGACCTTGCAAGTTTTGCAATTCATAATAGCATTGGACATAGCTAAGAAAGGACGACCTAGGATGATAGGAGTCTTCTCTAAAATCTCAGGATTTAAGCAGGTGTCTAGGACAATAAAGTCCGCAGGGAATTGGAACTAACCTACTTGAATCATCACATCTTCTACCACACCCTTGGGCACCCTAACACTCCGGTCTACCAACTGCAGTGTGACAGCAGTAGCTCTCAGATCGCCTAGGCCTAGCCTCAAGTATGCGGAATAAGGGAGAAAATTAACACTCGCCCCCAAGTCCAACAATGTTTTATCGAACGTCTGACCTGTGATAGCTCTGGAGATGGTGGGACACCCTGGGTCCTTGCACTTGGCAGGAGTCTCAGTCTGAAGAATGGAGCTCACTTGATCTGTCAGAACCACGTTGTTCCGATTCTTACTCTTTGTCGTGCAAAGGTCCTTCAGAACCTTCGCACACTAAGGAAAAGACTCAATCGCCTCCATCAAAGTAATGGGGAACTGCACCCTCTTAAAAAGTTCTAACATATTATGGTTCATACTCTGCTTAGGCTTCACCGCCAGTCTTTGGGGAAATGGAGCTATTGGCACTGCTGGCGGTGTTGGAGTCGTGGGGGCTACACCCGCAGGCACCACCACCTCAGGTGACTCCTCATTATACTTTACCTCCTTCCTAGAGACATTGACAATATTAGGAGTTGCTCTCGGTGCATCTACTGGCTCCGTGGGTGGAACCTATTTTTGCTTTGTCTGGATGGTCTTACCAATCGATTTTCCACTCCGGAGAATCGTGATCGACTTAGCCTCCTCCTGATTCTGACACTGAGAATTAGGACCTGTAGGATTGCCCAAATAATGGGCACCTGCCGAACTACCCTGAGCTAGGAACCTACCCCTCTCATGTTGCAGTTGACCGACTACTGTGGTGAGTTGAGACATTTGGGTCGTAAGGGCCCCAATTTGCTGCCTAGTTTCGATCTAAAATGTGATCTGAGCTTGAATTAGGGAATTGATTATCTCATCTAGCTTCTGGTTACGCGCGGTCATCTGCGAATAACCTAGGGGAGGACCACTAATGGATGGACCTGCCCCTCTACCAGGTTGTGCCTGGTAGTTATATGGGATGACTTGGTGCTAAGGGGGCCTGGACGATTGAGACTGTGGAAATTGCTGCGGCGGAGGTAGCGCAAGGGGTTGAGCTTGACCTCCACCTACGGGTCTGGGGTCCGACCACCCAAAATTAGGGTGATCCCTCCATCCTAGATTGTATGTGTTTGAATAAGGATCCCAAGTCTTGACTGCATTGACCTCTTCTTGATTAAACTGACTTGCCCCTTTGGCACCTATAAACCCAAGGCAGGCAGTCGCGGTGTGCCCTTTACATTCACACACACACAAACTTCCTCAATACCTACCTCATTGATTGGACAAGTCTGTCTCACCTCTAGTTCTTCTAATCTCTGAGCCATCTTCTCAACCTGAGCCTGAAGTCGTTGGTCACGAATGGTGACAGGGACAATGTTGGACCCAGAAGGTCCGGATCGCTCAAAATCGGATAGTTCTAAAGCTCTCTGCCTATCAGCTAGGACATCTAAGAAATCCCACCCTTCATATGCTGTTTTGGACAAGAAATTGTCCCCTTTGTAGGAATACTCTATGTGCTGGACAGTCTCTGCGTTGAGACCTAGGTGAAAGAACTCGACTGACTGAATTCTCTCAAAGCCATGGTGAAAGAGCCTGAGGATTAATTCCTTGAAATGCTCTTAGGCCTTGAGAAATGACTCGCCTCTCTCCTGTCTAAAGCCTTGGATTTGACCCCTAAAACTAGTAGTCTTAGCATCAAAAAAGTACTTTCTATAAAAAGCATCACGCACTTGCGCCCAGGTAGTGAAGGATTGAGACTTCTGCATTTTGAACCATAAGAGTGCACCATCTTTCAATGTTGCCTCAAACAGCTTAAGACATGCATTCTCATACTGGGTATTGGACGCAAGGTTGCGCAGCAATCCCTCGAATGTCTGCACATGCTCGTATGGATCATCGCACTCCCTCCCATAGAAGCTATGGAGACTGTCAAGGACACCAGGTTTAACAGTAAAAGCATTGCGTGCCTCTTGTGTCTCTCAAGGGAACACAATTAGCCCGAGAGGAATGGTCCTTTCGGGATGAAGGTGTTGCCTCAAGGACGGATGTTGAGCTACTCGCTGGTCTGACATATCACCTATCTCTAACTCTAACTGGAAAAGTGGTTTACTGACACTTACTGACTCAAAAGGCAATTCTATATAAAGACCACTAATGGCAATAGACTCAGGCTGGAGTTCAGCTAAGTCTAACTCTAAACTAGAAGATGAAAAACTATAAGACAAAGGCTAACTCGACCCTAATTCTTTCCGAACTAAGCGATGTGTAGGAACACGAAAATAAAGAGGGTCCTACTTAGGAGAACCCTTCTTCCCTCTACCTATGGTGACTTAACTTAAAAACAAGAAAAACTACGACTCTACAACCTTGAAAACTCGTTACCATCCCCGGCAACGGCGCCAAAAATGCTTGAACTCTTGACCGGTGCAGCACAATATCCGAAAGTACCGGAGTCGAACCACAAAGACGACTAACGATGTTTGACTCAAAAGTGTGGAGTTGCAGTTTAACCTGGCTCTTAGGTAGCCACCCCTTGTTTGATTGGATTATTTGACTAAATTATCGACTAATTTATTGAATTCAGATTAAAAATGAGAGTACAACTGAGGGAACCCAGCGTCCGCAACTAGCCTAATCAATGTTTACTCGGGCCACAATTACTCTTTTTACTGATTTTAGAATAAGAGAAAGGCTCCCTAACAAATGCGCATCACCTGTCACCAGATTCCGTGCGCATTCAAATTCCGGCGATACCTGGGTTTTGTTTGTTAATTAAGTTTCTGTTTCCTAAAATTGCTCAAAAATCAAGTTAATTCGGTCCCGAGGTAGCACATCAATTAGTCAAGTGGCGAAACGCTTTTGCCCGCAGCTGCACTCTATACGACTACTCACGCATGATTATCTTATTTGTAGAACTTATGCTAAACCTATGTTTAAACATGTTATGCGAAGTAAAGATAGTAAAAGAAAACAATACCACTGATTGTGCAAAGAAAACGAACTTGACTATTGATACAAAACACCAATCCGGAAGCTGGAAATTTGACAAATCTGGAATAAACTTGAATGAAGAACGCTGAATGTTGAATGCTGGAAAACGTAGCCGAAAAACACTTAGAACAAAAACCTAAAATTAAGTCTGGAACCCTAATCACGTATGTTAACAATGTATTTATATGAGAATCCTCGCTAATTATAATTAAACCGAGAATACAACAAAATTAACCCAAACGACTGCATTCCATAGCCGAAATAATGCCCGCAGTAGCGCTGCCTAAGAAAAGGTTTAGCGCTACTGAGCCAATTAAGCTCCATTTGACTGCTAACTTGCTATTTGACCGTTGACTTGAAGCATCTCGGTAGCGCTCCTAGGTTTCTTGTGTAGCGCTCCCGAATGGTTATCCCCGCTGGCTCGGTTGACCTGATCATCCCACCGTTGACCACAAAACCTATCAGTAGTGATACATCACTTTTGATGTAGTGTTCAAGAACCTTCTGTTCATAGTTGGTGCCCTCTTGTGCCAATCTTGAGCACTCCAGAGAACTAGGGTATCGCTCCCGACGGATTATCATCACTTCCATGCAAAAACAACTCCATGCCTTAACCTCCTCATTTTTTCTCACCCTTGGTCTACCTGCATGCCCTCTCAACAAGTCCAATTGGCGCCAAAACACCTCAAATTCATGCACTTAAACACAAGCACAAAATCCAACCACGTGCACGCATTAAATAGAAAATGAGGCTTAAACCGCATGTCTAATGCTTGCGTCCTTGGATTGTATATCAAATGTTGATTTCCCCAAGCGTAGGGTTCAGGTGACGCGTGGCATAATAACCGGAAGTCCGGGTCGAGTCCACAGGTACCCAATGTGCTGAGCATGAAAATTGACTCGCGAGTGAGGGTTTTAGCCTTAAAGCGGCAAACTTGGCTTTTGTAGTTTGGGGGTGGAATTCACTTAACTTCGTGAATGACTCAGAAGATTAAAAAACTAATTAAAAACAAGGCTAAGTCAAGGGGTTCACAACACCCATGCCTTAGGCCGATTCATCCTCCTCTAAAATGACCGGCACGGGGCATCGTTAAACGACCACGAACGGAAGATTTGGTACTTAAAACTCACTTAACTAGAAATGGTGTTTCTCAAATAATAGGATTCTTGTGCCATATATACAAACATTTTGATTGACATAGCCCGAAGCATCACACGTGCCAAGTCGTCACACCCTTGGCTACGTGTGATCAACGGGATTAACTAATCAAAATTTTGATACATAAAATTAATTCTAACTCTTTGATTAACATGCAAAGTTTGCAATATGGCGAGGAGAGTGAATCAACCTAAGTCACAGGGTACTAATCACCCCATGACCGAGCCTATAACGACTACTCGGTGATTACTAAGTGAACCATGACTAATTTTATAAGAGAAATAAAGAACATAACAAATAACTTTCTAAACTGATTTTTATGGAAGATTATAGGTCTACCTACAACATTAATACATGAGAAAATTACAAACAACTACTAAGAACAAGAGTTTTCTAAGGAAATAGCTAGAAATGGAGAGATAAGATTTAAACAGTAAAAACGGAAATAAACTAGATTTATATGAAGGTCTTAACAAGTACTACATCATTAAAGAAGATGGTTTACCTTGAATCAAAGTGAAAAAGCTTTAAAATGTAGAGAGAAGGTGGAGCAACTATGTGTACATGAATGGAGGTAGAAAGAGAAGGTGAAGAACTAAAACTAAACCTAAAGTCCTGGTGTTAAAGACCTTTCATAGGCCCAAAAAGTCGTGTCAAATAATTACAAAAGTGCCACAAGATATTTTAGATCAGGCACAAAAAGTTGCAGAAAATTTGCAGGGCTACCGGTATCTCCAAAATCAAGATACCGGTATCTCCCCAAATTTCCTTTTTGTCCCCGGGATACTGGTATCCCAATTATCAAGCTACCGGTATCTCCTTACAAAATGTGAGATTTCCTCTAGGGATACCGGTATTTCCATTTTCAAGCTACCGGTATCTCAAGCCCAGGTGTGAAATTCTTAGGGATACCGGTATCTCAAATTTACTGCTACCGGTATCCTTCTTCAAAAAGGGAAAAATTCTTCCTTTGTTCACTCCCGACCTTTTGGTCTCCCCAAGCTTTGTATGGTGCTTCATCCTTGACTCTCGGGGCTCGGTGGCGAAGTGTCACGTGGCTTTGGGCACTCGGGTGCTTCTTTAGTCAAACCATGGCGTCAAGAATCACCAATTTCGCCCATTTTGCCTAAAACCAACAAATACATCCACGCGCAATATCAAATGTATAAAAGCTATGAATCGCGTGCATGAGTGACAAAAATAAGAGAGATAAGTCCCTTAATTAACAATATAGGAGACTTATCATCTAACATGCTAGATTACCCTACTTAAGCGGTTAAATGCATGGATTTCACGCGCCTATCACTCCCCAATAATTCATATCTATTTTTGGAGGCCATGATTTGGTGCCTTCTGTTTCATGTCTTGAAGCTGCTGTCTCTAGATCGTTAGAATGTTACTGTCATGAATCGGGTGTTCATTTCCTTATTGTTGATGTCTGAAGTTTGCTTCTAAGTTGGGGTACAATCTTGATGCATTTTATAATCCAATCTAAAGGAATTCTTGTAATAATCCGAAATTTTTAATAAAATTTAGGATTATTTAATTTCGTTTTAATTACATTAATTTTTTTTTATTTAATTTCTAATTACATTTAGGGCCCTTAATTTGCAATTACTACGGTTTATACCCTAATACTTCTAAATTGCTACAAATTCGACCCTAAGGCACATTTACATTTTAATCGCGAGTATTACATTTTTATAAATTCATTTCATACGTAATTATACTCATTCATACACATACACAAGTAATACTAGTACATATACACACACATGTGTGTGCATATATGCATTTTATACATACATACTCACTCCACACATCACCAACCACCCCACTACTTCTTCCAAATCAACCCAACACCACACTCCACCCCCTCCCCTGCAAAATCAGACCCCCATCCACCCTCTCTCTGCCTCCAACAACTCCAATCAAGCCTCTTGTCATCCCCTCACATCCCACATGTGTTTAGCCACTTCCACACACCACCCCAACCCAAACACTCCACCCTCACCCTTCATAAACCCCTCTATTTCGTCCCTCACTCTCTCACACTCTCACACATCACCATTACTCAGAAAAATAGCAAGGAAGAGAGAGAGAAAGCTCAAAGTTTGGCTATGGAGTTCTAGAGAGAGAAAATAGAGCCAAAACTTGGGTTTCCACCTCCAAACCCAACGACATTCAATCTTCTTCCACAAGTTCATCCATTGCACTCCTAGGCATCCACATTTCACCATCCAAGCAAGCCAAGTCGGCCCCAAGCTCCTCCTCCGGTTTTAAGCCCAAAACCCATTTTTTTTTCACAAATCTTCGCAAAACAAGGTAGAGGCTCTTACCCAACCATTCCTAAGCATTTTTATGTGTTATAATATCCTAGAGGTAGTTTTTAGTCGAAGGGTTAAGGCCCAAAGTGAAGGGTTTCACGAAACCCGAACAAAAACGCAAGTTGCTCTGTTTTTGCTGTGACGATGGTCCGGACCACCATATCCCCGTCCGGACTACGGGTCCAGAATGTTGCCTCCAATTTTGGTTCAAATCCTGTAATTACAATTAGGCCCCTTGTGTTCCTAGTTTCGACAATTTTGACCCTAAACCATGTTTTTCATGCATATTAAGCCCTAGATTCATTTTGGTTCATGTGTTTAACTTCTCAAGCACAATTAGGACTTATTCAAGTGTTTATGTGGGATTTAATGTGTTCATGTTACGTTTAATCTTGTTCTCGTTCTTGGTATTAAACTTAAGGGTTAAAAGTGTAGTTTTATAAAGTAAGTGGCTTAATTTACAAAGATATTTATGTTCCCACTTTTTATCAATTAAATGTCATTAGTGGAAGTTTATGAGTGTATCAAAATTTCTAAAATGCCCTTCGGGTGTAAAATGACCATTTTACCCTTGCATTTATAAATTACATAATGTGTAGTTTTGTACTTAATAAAAAGATCAAAGAAGTGTGTTTTGTGGCAAGTTAGGACTTTATTAACTAAAATAAGGTAATTTTACGTATTTACCCTTGGTGGTGGAAAAATGACCATTTTGCCCTTTACTACATTTATTACACATATAAAAGTTTTGGACTTGCTAAAATTCAAGAAATATCTTTTTGAGTCAAGTTATGACATAACTAGCTAAAATAAATTATTTTACGTGTTTACCCTTCGTGCTGGAAAAATTACCTTTTTGCCCTTGTATTAAGTTTATTTATGAAAAGGCCCCCAAAGTTAGTAAGATTTCACCAAGGACCCTAGAACCGTGAAAATTACTTTGATTACCCTTACACTTACTTAAAATGACATTGGTGACCCTTACTTTCTTTAAATTACATTTGACCCCAATAGTTTAGTAAATTTCGTTTGGCCCCTATAGTTGAATTTATTATGTTTAGACCCTTAGTTTTCGATTACTTGAATTTCGTGAACTTGTGAATCGAGATATTCGGTTGCGACCCTTGTGATATTGTTATCACCTTGTTTTTACTGTTAAGTGCACTTTCCATAAATGTGTTGAATGTTAGAATGGACAACTAGGTTCCCGGGTTGGGTGATCGTACGCAAATATCACATAGACGATGAGGTAATGAAAAAGTGAATTGAAATCGATTATTGGGGAGTCACCCCGAGATTTGTTGAATGGCAGTCAGCCAATTGATGAATTGATGATGGGGAGTCACCCTGAGATTTGTTGAATGGCAGTCAGCCAAGTGATTTGTTTTGGAGGATTGTTTGGCAGTCTGCTATGATTTCGAAACCCTAAGATATGACAATCTGTGATTACTTCATTTTGAATTTGAAGGTTAAAGGGGTGGATGTATTATAGACCGAAGTCACGCTTTGTCTATATACCTACAGGGGCGGCGTTGTCACTTTCGAGCCCGATTAGGTACAGTCAGTCCCTAGGAAATTCATCCTTGTGAGGCGGCTGACGGTTGGTTTAAGTAAGTAACTTATACCTTCCGTCGGGGCTCCCAGTCAGGGCAAGCAAGGGGGGAGTATATCACGGATTGGTCATATTCCTTAGTGGTTATTTGGGAGGAAAGTTCTCTAGGTGAGAACTTAGATGAATATGTAAGTTAATGGCTAGTAATGAAATCAACTATGTGTTTAATTTCTGCTCTATGATTTATTTCCTGCTTATTCCTTTAATTACTGTTTTTCAATCGTATATGTTGTACTTGTATGTCTAGCAAGGGTTGGGAGGGTTAGAGTAGCTATTGAGTGATTTATCGCTCACGGTGTTACACTTCGTGTGACCCTGGTATAATACCATGATGTTGCTGCGACTTCGGGCGTATTATGCCGGGATTTGTGATCAAACAGGTACGGTTAGTGTCGAAAGAGACGATTATTTCAGAACCGAGGGTTATCCGGTAGACCAGGCTCAGGAGGAGCCGTGGAATCCAGAGTTAAACCTAAATCTGTAGAACCCACCCCCTTTATTTTTAATGTTGGATTTGTAATATTAACTTCTCAAACCTTACTAAGTATTTTGTAATGGACTGCATTTCACGTTTTCCAATGTGTACTCTGATGGAAACTCTTTTTATTAAATTAATCCTAATTATTTGTCTTAATTAATGCTTCCGAAAATCGGGGCGTTACAATTCTGATGTGAGTTGTTAAAGTATTTTTGTGGGCTAATGGACGTGTTCTTCTTGATATTGGCTGCAGTAGGCTCAGTTGTTCGTGTCCTCCAAAGGTTTTTCCATATGCTAGGATCATATTCTGGTGTTTAGGCTTTCATCTTTTGAGGAGAATTCTTAGAGGAGTGGTGTTAGTGGTCATTATCTAGGTCTCTCCTAAGCTGAAAATGTGCTATATTGGCTACTATTGGACGTTATTGACTGCTTATACAGATGAAATTAGGGGATTTGTTGGCTTATTTGCATTTGGAATCCAAGGGAGTTTCTGGTGTTGTGCTGCTCTTTTTGCTGCTACTACTGCAATTGATCCTATTCTACAGCTCAATATCTCTTATTCTGCATTTGTTTGACTTGGCATATGCAATCATTTAGCTTGGTTATATTGCAGCTGGCATTTTAGAGAGTTTTGGGATGGTTTTCCAGTCAAATTTGTGGTTTGCAATCCATCTATTGGTGCTACTGCTGAGCCTACTTTGGGCATTGTTGTTGCAGTTAGGTGTGGGGCTCATCCCCGTTTTGGTTGGTCTCTTGCTAACCATTGGTTATTTCCCCATTATTTCTCCCTTCGGGTCCTGGGTGTTTTGTGCCTAGGGTCCTTTTAATCTTTGTAACTTGTTTCCAAAGATTAATAAAATCTTTTTTGCTGTTCAAAAAAAAAAACAATTAAAGAGGTCTAATTGTCAAAATTCCAGCTCATCTAGGACATTATACTTCAACAATACTTGTGTAATTATATTTAAAAAGAAACAAATTGAATCCTGAATCGTAAAGAATCAATCATAATACAATAATATGCAAACAAATTTGGAAAATTAGCCTCAATACAATAAAATGCATAATTTTGACACTGATTATGTAGCCGACTGGCGGATCATAAAAAAAGAAAATGTAGCCAACTAGGAACAAAACTTGCTTATATTGCAACATATGTGGATTGGTTCGATTGGTTCAAGGCTCTTAACATTGTCACATTCTATGAATTACTAAAAGATCCCACAATTAAAGAGATCGAATTGTTAATTTTCCCATTCATTTGGGCTATTATACTCAATTACTATTCAACAACACTTATGTAAGTATATTTTAAAAGAACAAAATTTGTAACAAAAATGTTAAAATCTTTGAGCCCATCTTTTTTTTTTTTTGGTTAACCGAATGTTCAGGGGAGCTTACGTGCACCTCGACTAATTCCAAGGTACTTGGGGGTAACGACTGGGCATAATCTCCAGTGGCCCCAAGAATTTGCTGGTAAGATAATCGAACCTAAGACCTCAAGTGAGAGTTAATCTAAGTCCCAAGGCAGGACTACTTTGTCAATTCCTTGGGGTTAACTTTGAGCCCATCTTTTCACTCACTCGCATGACAATAAACTATGAAAAAATTCACCAAACTAATAGTAGATCATGAAAAAAGGTACTTGAACATATCTGGCATGAATATTGTAATGATTCGGGGGTTATTTGCCGGAGGTGGGTGGGGTAAGTCACTAATACTATTACTCAAGTTAAGGTGTTTCAGGATCAATATGTCCCCTCCAACCCGCAAAGAAGCTGGTACTATAGGCCTGGCTGTATTTTTTGGATTTCAACCAAGAATTCTGGGTTGTTTGTTCATTTGGGTCTTGATTTTGATGTTGGAACTCCCCATTCCAGTGGGGGAGTGGTTGGCTCAAGAGTGCCATTTGGGCTAGTAGGAGGAATGAAGTGCAACCAAACTGACTCGCAGGCCGCAGCTGAGTTCGTGAATGGTGCTAGATGCCCAAGTGAAGCTTTTTTAGTGAAAGTGTACCCGCATGATACTGTAAAAGCTGGATCATGTAGACTTGCGACAGCAGCCACCAATGTTGTTAATAGTATAATATCTTATGGGTTGATTGTTTTCCTCGGGTCTCGTGTGTGTTGTGGGTCTCATGTGCATGTTTTGTAACACATGCAGTAACGATCCACCCTAGCTAACCTGTTAACTCTTGGCCTAACCACGTGACTCAAAATATTAACTTCACGTTGACAGTAACTAGTGGACGTTTCCTTATATTCCAATTCAATTTCTCATGAATTGCCGATATAGGATTTATGCTCCCAAGGTGGGCTCTCACACATGCACAGCTCACATACTGCGCAGCAGTTACAAGGCCCACCCAAGATCTCATTATTCAATACTAACCATTCATTTCGTTTCTCTCGTCAAGTGTATAGTCTACGTAAAAATTCAAATTGATCAAATATGACTAACTATTTGATCGGTGACTATTTAACTAAGAATTTTGAGGAAAACAAATTCACCACCAACCAATTCTTTAATTATTTCATTTTTATGAAAAATGCAGTCTGAAAACATAGCCAACTAGGTTTGATCAATTAAATTTTCACATGCACTACACACTCGACGAGACAAGGCCTGTTTAGATCAAACAGCAGCACCCAAGTGGGTCCCGTAATTACCGCGCAACACTCATGCTGTGCATAGAATAGATATTCAAATTATCAAATCTTGCAAGGAAATACAATTTTTTTTAACTTAAGACCTTTTTGAAGCAACAATCTTGCTTTTCCAAACAAAAAAATTGAAGATAAAACTGGTTTCATATTCGTCAAATGCAACAATTGTTATATTTTCGATTGTTATATTTGCATAAATCAAATCGTGGATTGGAATTTGAATTGTTGATTGGACTATGAATTGTACGGTCCACCAATCCAGTCCAAACCTCAATTTACCTATAAATTTGTATCGTTTTTGCAAAAATTGCAAATCGAATCATGTATAGTCGATTCCTGACAACTATATTTGCAGGATGCAATCGACTAAACCCTGTCAATGCCTCCTCAAATTTTTTATGTTAAAATAGATTCCCAACATAATCTGCACAGAAAAAACTTAGGTATAGAATCCCGAAACAAATATTCACGTTTGTAGCCTTCAGAAAATGTACCAGCAGGTTCTCAGATACACACACCACTTCATAACTGCAGCATTCGACATAATACAATCCGTCTTAATTTGATCCTCAAGATTACATTTTAATTGAATTGATAACCTTCTGCCCAGTACCGCTGGGGAAAAGGCTCATGTGACAGGACACCAACTAGGGTTTATGCATCAACTTGCTCAAAACTAATCCCATTGAAAGGCACATAGATCAAGATGATTTTCCAATGGCAAGATGCAGGAGATAAAAGCTCATGTATGAAATATGAAGTGAAGGCAAGGAACTGCACAACTGAGATTTTTCAAAGCTATATACAAAGGTAATTGTCATCTATACATACAACCAATCACAGTTTAATGTTTACTCTTTTATCTCATTTCCATCTACTCGTACATTTACAACATATTCAGTCCCACCACAATATCTAAACGATATAACATCACCGTAATTAATAAGCATAAAAAAGGAGAACAGACTTAAACCTTGATTCTTTAGAATGCTTCTTCAGGCTTCAAGAAATTATGATGTTCTAGCTGAGTCATCTCCCCTCCAGACTCTGGGTTGAACTTACAACGGTAGAAGCTGCATCAATAATCACATTACTGTTAATATATAAGTTGGTGAATTTGTTCAACAAACATGTAGGTTGTGTGAGAGAGTGAGTGAGAGACGATAGATTATTGAAATTCAGGTCTGTCAGACTCAGAAACTTCCGGACCATTGGAGGCTAGATCACATTCAACCAATATCACCAAACACAAATTAAATCATGACCAAATTATCAAATCCATGACCAGTAAAACTACATTTAACAAAATTGCGCTGAAGTAAATCCAAAATTTAGGCTACCAATAAACCATTAAAGGAAGTTCACAAACTTAGAATGTAATTTAGTCAAATGACCTTCTGATCTGACACGGGGTGGCTTTCTTATGTTATCACTTGCATAATAAAAAGAGAACTTCAGAGGTAAAAACAACTCCAGCTTAAAAGCCTAGTACATTGTCAAGATGTTTTGAAAACCGGACCGGTTAGCGAACCGGAAAAAGTGTCAGGCAGATGGTTCCGTGATGGCATAAGTACGTCCAAAATATTAGAATTTATACATAAATAAAAATATCGTATAGATATTAAACAATATTAGTTAAATAGCATTATTTATATATTTCTTTTGAAATAAATTAATTTTATTTGGAGATTTAATAGTCATTGTAAATTGAACCTTTTTGCAATGGCTAATATAGTAATCTCTTCATACTTATGAGGAGTATTTATTTGGGCGCATAAGTGTAAACAATTTGTCCTTGTAAAACATGATCAGGAGGCCACACCAATGGGCTACTTTTCAGTCCTACATCACTGGGATGGACAACATAGGAGGCCTCTGGTGGTGTATGTAAAGAATGCGCCGCCTTCTTTTCGTTTCATCATTGAACCGCCTGGGTCAGTCAACCTGCTTCCAGTTTCTCCAGTTTGGTGATTGAACCGCGGTTCTTAACCAGTTTTGATAAAATAGGCTAATATTGAAAAGGAGGAGTCTGTCTCTCCCTCCCTCCCTCGTTTTCTAATTTCATCTTCATTGACAACTAACAATCAATTTACCATATTTGTTGGGATTGATAAAGTTTTCATTTCAATTTGATAAAGTTATTATCATTCAAATATATTTTAGGTGATAAATTTATAAAATTTGAAAACATAGAGTATTCATTTTAGTAAATTTCAGTTGATAAATGTTCTGAAACAAACTAGTTGTCATCCCTTTTAATATAGTTTTGATCAATTTACAAAATGGTAAATAATTAACTGTTACTGGTAAATTTATCACTTCCTGTTTGATGAGTGAATATTTGACTTCGGTGATCTTCTCTGGCGAGGCATTGACTAATATAGTAAAAATATATATATATTCCAAAACAAATTGTGAATAGATTGAAAATATTTTTTATTATAACTTTTTTTGTTTTAATTTAGTTTGAAAAAGTTAATGTTTAACTTAAATGTCTTTAACTCGGCATTTATTTTTTGAATTTGAAAAGATTCACATGATCTTTAATTTGGAAATAAGGTTGTTGAAGGGATACTTTGAATTTCAGGATTACATGGGTATTGTTTTATTTTTTTGTTGATAGGATGTATTTGTAACTAGTAAGTTTTTCCTAAAGGACTTGTGTCAAATTGAGTGTTTGTATCAAGGCATACACTGATCCCCTCAATCCAGTTCAAACATAACCCGTTGATATCACTATACATGCCCTAGATGTTCTATCTGGAACTACCAAAAATAACAATCAGCTAGGGCTAGGCACATCCAATTTGCTAAATTTGTTTTAACATAATTAGTAAAAAGACCAAGATGAAACAAGAGTACAAAGACTCATCATGAAAACAATATAGAGGCAAAACAAATGCAAAGTTGCAAAAAGAAGGGGAAAAAAACTATTGTACTAATGACAACAACAACAAAAAAAAAAAGGTGGCATTGCTATGAACATGAGGGATAAGTAATGCCCAATGACAGTGACATTGGCAAACAGAAACAAAGCATAGCATCATGGGATGATGGCTTTGAGTGCCTTTGAGATTGCCATATCAGCTATTCAAGTTGAGGTTCTTATGAAATTATGCAGATAAGAAGCAATATTTAAGACACAATAATTCAAGTAAAACGCGACTCCAATACTTGGAAACAGCCAAATCTGATAGAATCCAGCCAGCCTTTTCTTTTCTATTTTCTTTCTGAAGGGGAATCCAATCCTTTCTAAACGTTTGTTGGGAAAATTAATTTCCCACATGAAGAATAAGCATAGGATGCCTCAATTGGGATAAAAAATCATAGTCCATTTCGTTATCATTTTTTGTGTCCCACTAATTGCTTTCTTCATTTATTTTGGTCGTTTTACCTCCCATCCATGCCGAGAATCACTACGGTGTCCTTTTCATGGCCAAAAGCGACAATGTATTGAGAACCTTCCTGCAAGCGGAATTGGGCCACTGACCATTCTGAGTTGAAATATTTTGGCAGCACACCTGCAAAATTAAAGCACCTTATATTTTTTATCTTAAGACTAATCATAAACTACCTATAAATACACAATCTCGAGTGTTTAGTATGTTAGTTAACTGATAAATTTGAAAAAAAAAAAAATCAACAATCTCAATTACATTCTCTTCTTTTTATCTGCATATATACATCCTGTACCCCGTTTCTGCTCATCATACTGTACCGTGTATACATCAACATCTTCAGATACAGAAGTAGTCCAAAAACCCAGTACACTAATCTATCCACAGATATATTGCAGCAAGGAACTAGTACAGATTACGGAATAAACAACCAAGGACGTGATAAAGAAAAATCATCGCTCTGAAGAAGCAACCATAGACATCATCAATAAAGCAGGCTATGCCAGGAAGTCAAACTTTTTGAAAATTCTAGGCTCAAAAAAAAAAAAAAAAAACTTTGTTAATTGACGAATAGGTGATCGAGTAGTCTAACTGGTAAGATGCCTCTATTGCAACTTGCAATAAATTAATCCCCCTTTCTGTAAAAAATAATTAAAAGTACATACAAACCCTTAGGTCCCTAGCAAGGATTTAAATATCGGCCGATACCTATACGTAGCAGTTTTTTAAGGGACCAATACAGATATACAGATCGGTACAGGCCGATATCGACCGATAATTGACCATATCACCAATACCGTTATGTATCCCGATACCACGATTTGAAACCTTGGTCCCCAGGTCATTTTATGTCATCTTGTCTTCTGCTTTTTCAATTTATTCTCCATGAACTTCCCATCTCTCTGTTTCCCTAACAAAGTCTACAAAAGAAACCTATTTTTGGGGGCAAAAGCACCTTAACTCAGACATATAGGTTCTTATGAAGGCACCGGAACACCTACAGCTTACATCAATCGCATAACACAGGCATAGGCCTCCACAAGGTTAGCTGTAAGGATGACCATATTGTAGTCAGATTTAATTACAAATGGAGCAATGTACAACATATATCATGGGACGGTGGCGTGATCGATTTTCTTTCAACCTAAAATCGCCTCGTAAGTCGTTTTGCGCTCAGTTGTGGCTTTGTATTCTATCTATCAGAAACAATTGTCCAGATCTGAAGCTTATTTTTCTGTTCAACACCCGACCCACCCGCCCCGTAAAGTCTGATAAACCATACGATCAGAACCCGACAACCTGTTCAGTTGGAGTCAGGCAATGTTTTGAGAAACACGATTAGTGGTCAATTGGGTCAAATCTGACCCAAACCAGACCAAATCTGACCTGTGAACAGCCCTAACAATAACTACAATAAAATGCCAAAAATAAATCAAAAATTGACCCAGATGTGGAACATCAAAAATCAAGAACCAAATTGGGGTTAAAATTGATGTATCATAGGGGTGACAGAAATATGAACGTGTGCTCTTTAATTTTAGTGACTTTGGAGGTTATCAATAGGCAATTAGGCATACATGATGCATCCAAGAGATTACGGAGAAACAAATCTTGCTTAACCTAACCTAACCAGCGCACTTATTGGCATAGGCACACCTCTCTAAATGGTTAAAGAGTATGCACTGCAGTGCTTGCAAAATTGAAGACCAGTTTTCGCGAGGTTCACCCACGTGACAAGCAAAAACATAAAGAATGGTGGAAAAGGATGCAGTCCCCGTACTTCTAAGAATGAAAAAAAATAAAATTGATTTGGTGCAGATACCTCTTGCTGCTGAAGTTCATGGTTTCCAAGAGTGGTAAACTGAAATAACTTGCTACAAAAATTTCATTTTTATTCTCCACGTGGACATCCAACCCTAACAATGCAACAACATCCAACACTAACAATGCAACAACTTAAAAGAGAACAAGAGATGCTACCTTTAATAAAGGAAAGAGACGAAAGACCAGGCGGGGTTGAAATCTTTGATTCAGGCACACTCCGTGATCTTTCAATAGCTAAAGATCCTGAATCAACCTTGAGGCTGAAGACATGGACAGTTCCCTTATCACTTGAAACGGCTAGCCACTGTGCAGTTGAAGAGAAAGCAAGACTGTAGATCTCAGCTCTATCTGCACCTCTTCTTACCTACACAGAATTAAAGGACTAACTCAAACTATCAGAATGAACGAATGATACGGAAATTGTCATGAATATGTTGACAAAGGCTTCCAACTAGAATTTAGAACCATCTAATCATCCTCAACAGTTAAAAAAAATCAACTGGTACTAAAAAAAGATGTCGGCACATAGCAAGGTTAATTGTAGATGCTTTGTGCACTTGTCTCGAGAATGGTGTTGGACAGGTACTCCTGCACTTATTGATGGAATGAAGATTGAAGACTATTTTCGGTGGAGAAGTGGTCTAATCTATACTCTTTGGTTCGAGAGACTGTTTTTTACCCTACATTTACAGTTTAGTAGGATATTTTCCTGTTTTTGCACTTAGGATCTCTTGTTGGGGGGTGTTTTTGCTAGTATCCTTAATAGTACGGTAGGCCTTTGATATGTGTGTCCTTAGAAGTTGCTTATGGGGTGTTTAAGCAGCAACCAACAGCCTTTTTAAGTAAAAAATAACGGCTGGAACTGTTTTGTCTTGTTTGAGTCTAGGTACTTTGCTGTGAAGTAACCTCCCTAGGAATTCTATATATGGGGCTGTAATACATGCATTAAGCAGAGTCAGTTTTTCTTTTTTAATATGGATCTGGAACTGCTTATGGTGGATCTGCTCAATGCCGATATGGAACTGAATCTGCTCCTGCTAATGGTGCTTCATTCCAAATTTTTAGTGTTATGTTGTAGCCTTAGAGTACTGCCTTTTAGGGATTAGTTTTAAGCCCCATAGCTCATGGATTTCCAACCCTAGTTGCTGGATTCTGTAATAATCAGTCCCAAAATCTGATTCCTGCATAGTTTCAGCCTTGATCTGTGTTAGTTAGGTCCATCTACAATTGTTCTTGTTGAAACCTTGAACAAGTTAACATCAAGTTTGGTATCAGAGCAAGTTAAGATCCTAACTTTGTTGTCTTTCACATGTCTTCACAACATGGTGACAAACACAGAACATGATGAGAGAATTCAATCCATTGACGAGAGGATCGGAAGTATTGAACAAGCAGTTGATGGTCTAAAAATTACCCTTGAAATCAGAGAAAGGAAAAGAATGAACGTTTTCAACGGTTGGAAGATAACTTGCTCACTATATTGAAGAGAGGATTTCCCCAGGCTTATGAAAAGTTTCACTATTCAAATTAACAACGTGAACCTGAGAAGAAAAATGTAAAAGATGGGCATGAAGTTAAATTTGCCTTTTTAAAATCAAAAATAACGGCTGGAACAGTTGTCTTATTTGAGTCTAGGTACTTATTTACCCTAAAATAAAAAGTCTAGGTACTTAGCTATTAATTAACCTCCCTAGGAGTTCTATAATATTGGGCTGTAATACATGTATTAAGGGAGTTTTTTTATGAACAGAAAGTTATAGTTGTGTTTTTATTGTGGCCTTCTTGTGCTGCCTTTTAGGGCTTGGTTTTGAGCCCATAGGTCATGGATTTCGAGCCCTGGTTGCTGGATTCTGCAAGAATCAGTCCAAAATCTTATTCCCGGATATTTTCGACCTTGATCCGTGTTAGCCGGGTCCATCTCTGATTGTACTTGTTGGAATCTCCAAGCTAGTTACATAACTTATGCAGCCTCAAAACTGAAAATTCAAACAATTTTTCTAACAACAGAACCAGAATAAATCCCCACAAGTTGTCCTATGCAACAATGGTAGAGTGGAATTTAATCCATACTCTTGTTCACATAATCGGAATTTGAATTGCCACTGATCAGACAGAAAAGTAACATTTTCATAGAGTATCAGATCAAATTTCCAACCAGCTAAAACAGGCCCTACAAATACGCAAAAGAAATTCTAGTCTAAAACTTAGACCTCGGATGACCGTTCAGTTTTCCCCTGCTGATATTAAGCAACCATATACATACAAAGTAACAACTATTCAAGAGTATCGGAACAAAAAAAAAACATCGTACAAATAAGCTGAACGCTTTTCGTATAGGCAATTTTGAATGTTAGTGATGAGGCATATGTTGTCTAGTGGAAGATTTTGCTAATCACGCCACTGCAGGTCTCACATAGCTTTACTTCACAAGACTTTCTCTGAGCCAATCAATACTATGTACTTTCCCACATGGATTACAGAGAACAAACAAAGGGTAGAACTAAGGAAGAGAGATAGAACATAGGAGATGCGGATTATTACAAGAGAGATCGAGACGAAGGAGACGAAAAGAAAAACTATTGCTCCTTACAAACATCATTTTGTTATAGACCAAGCAATAATCGGTATGACCCAGCAGATCAACTTATAGCCCTTCTAGAATCTTTTAAAATAGTTATCGTGTAAACTACACTTACGAAACATGGTAACAAATTTTACTTACCCCCAATCATTCCCAAAAATCTACCAAATAAAACTTTTGCTTAAGTTACATATATGAAAAGACTCTTAATAAATTTCAAATGATCCGCAACACAAACGTGAATCTAGTTGTAACAATCAGCATCAATTATTTTACAACATCCTGTACTTCTAAAATGTACATGTGTCATGTGTGTTGTGGCAACATCATAGCAGCTAACTCAGATCAGGCAACATCATTATTACAGTATCTCTCGTAGCAAACATTAACCGTCTAACATATCTCACATACTTCAAATTCACATGTTTAAGTTTATGCGTCACAAGTTATTTGAAAAAGGTAGGGTGTGTGGTTAAACAGCTTCCACATTTAACGTTTCCAGCTGAAAGACTAATTTAGTTTCAAAATCAAGCACGAAGATTTTTTTAGCTAAAATTAGCTTTTTCCAAGTGTTAGCAGTCGGGCCAATTGTATTGAGATGTTGGTCTATTGATTTTTTATGCGAAGACATTGAATGATACTATGTCAGTGGATAATAACAGCATTATTAACTTCCATACGATTTCATCAGCCAAGTCACAGGAACATTGACAAGAATGATTTCCTAACTTTTAGTTTGTGACAGAATAGTTTTCTCATAGGGACAGCCCAAACACTTGCCAACAAATTGAGCAGCACAGCTACAGAATTTAAAAATCTATTTTCATGCCTCTGCATCTATGAAGCACGAGTACATGTAAAATTCCATGCATACTCGTACCCGTAATGCACCAGGTACCAGTACTTTGCATGGTACTAAATCCGCACCCCGGAACTTTTTTCTTTGACTTTGCCGTACCCCACTAAGAATCAAGCCGTACCCAACACAGGAATGGAACTGAGTTGATAAGACTTCCTTTTTCTATGGTTAGCACGACTGTAAAATAACAATTTTGGTATATAGGTTCTTTAGTATAATGGCATTAAACTCCAATTCGCACCTTAAGTTTTGCATTAAACTATTATTTGATGATAGATTCCTATTTGCCAAAGTTATTTAGGTATTTCTTTAATTTGAAAGTGTAATTATTACTTGTAATACATTGCTCTCAATCATAAAAATACATTTGTTACACAGCCAACCCTAGTCGTACCCACACCCTACATTTTTTAGCTTTCGCCGTAACGACATAACCATATCGTACCAGTACACATGCTTCTCAGCTCTGCGTGCAGTACTAACTACAAATTCCTTCTCTTCAAGATCGAACATCAACTGCAACGATTCGATAGACAGGCTGTTTTGCAAGTTGACATGATGCGCAATAAATAAATAAAAAAAATCGACCGAAAATGCAGAAGGTTTTTTTTTTTTTAGTCATCTACTTTTTATGCTTTACAACTCACTTTCCTGAGTTCTACTGTTCTAATACAATTCCCCACTGCTAAATGTCAAAAACGTGATATATTGTATCCAGTTTCGCATTGAAAGGCTTGCTTTTTTGTTTTTCATTTATAAAGTAGATTACACATGCATACCTTTCTAAGTGTGTCTCCAATATGTCGTGTCCCCCAGTTTTCATAGATTTACGTGTAAAAGTGTCGGTGAGGTGTCCGTATCAATGCGACATAGGTAGACACAAGAAGAGTGTATGTGTAGAGAGCATATATGCCTGGATATTGGATACATCTAACTTTGTGAACGGATATCATACCTCCTGAAGCAAAGATCCATCCAAAGTATTGAAAATGCGAACCAACGTCCCCTTACTACTTGTTGTAGCAAGCAACCGGCCATCATTAGTTAGAGCAAAGCAAGCTATCCTCGAATCATGAGCCATAATAAACTTGGTCCTCTTGGAAGCGTAATGCTCTACCCTAACCTGCCCCTTCTGCAACCCTGGGCAAACAAGCACCATCAAAGATGACTGATGTGAAACTTCGCAAAGCCCCTTGGGATTCGTGATTGTCTCAATCTGATGAAGCAACTTCAAGTCCGAGAAATTATAAACAAAAATCTTCTGCGCCAAAACAACCACGATCCTATCACGCCTGAGCCGAACAGACTTAACCTACAATTCCAACAAATGCGCACACTTAAGAACACTTACTAGTCATTAATCATCAAAGTATTGAGAGCCGAACAGACTTAAACATTATGCCTCAACGCAATTGACATAATTAAGGACATTCAGCACACAATTATCAAAATCGCCGTCAGCTGAACAGACTCAAACTATAAAATCATCTCCAGCCCTTACCCCTTTTAGCTGACTTGGATATCAGAACCAAATTCTAAATAAATGTCCTTGAAACTCACTACAGTCATCGACTCAAATTCATACCAGATTGAGTTTTATTCAAACTTTTAACCAAATCAAGGGAGACTCAACTTTGACTCAAATTTTTGAAGGTTTATATTTCTCTTCACAATATACAACTACCCCATTCATGAAGCTACTCAAATTTGTGCTTAAATTCAGGTTTGTCCATTGGAGTACTTCAAATTTTTACTCAAATTTGAGTGAGGGCTGGAGTTGCTCTTAGCATCAAAATAATGAAGGAGTATCATATAATCAGTAAAATGATTTAGAGGGTTCCACACCTCGGATCGAAAGGAAAGCTCTCCAATGCACCTCCCCTGATGATCGTCCCAAATCATAACCTTATTCAATGGGTACTGCGGCTCGGGCCCGCCGCCAACCAACGCCAAAATATTACACCGGAAAAGCATCTGGACAACACAGACACCGCCACCGTTATCAAACTCCCGCCGGAAAATCTCGCGGAAGGGGTCGCAGTTGTAGATTCGGAAGCCGCGGTCGGTGCCGGCCGCAAAGCAGGCGAAGTCCTGGTTGAAGGACAGGTGAAGGA
Source organism: Vaccinium macrocarpon (assembly GCA_022606695.1). Lineage (NCBI taxonomy): Eukaryota > Viridiplantae > Streptophyta > Magnoliopsida > Ericales > Ericaceae > Vaccinium > Vaccinium macrocarpon. The sequence continues at coordinate 15,171,871 of CM040174.1, forward strand.
GAACCGGAGGCGGGGAGAGGGACTGGGAGAGATTATTATTATTATTAGGGTCAGGGTGGTTAGATGTGGGAGTTTCGGAGAAGAAGGAGATTGCTGAGGTGTCATCGGAGATAACGGAGGGCGATCGGTGGTCAAGGTCGGTGTAGTTGGTAAAATCGGAGACTGATTGGCCGTCGGAGGTGGAAGGGGGAGTAGAGACGGAGGGGGGAGGGGGAGGAGAGGAAGGGGGGTTGGACATGTGGGAGGAGATTAAGGAGTTGGAGAAATTAGGGTTAGGGTTTGGGGAAGGGAGAGGGGGCCAGGAGGAGGAGGATGAAGAGAGAGTGGTTGTCATGAGAGGGGACGGTGGGGTTTAGCGTCGGTGGAAAGGTGGTGAAATTGATGGATTTCGGTGGGGGTTAGCGGCGGCGGGAGGGGGCGAATTTGGGTGATTTCTTCGGGGACACGGAGAGAGCGAGGGAGGAGGTTGGACTGTCGAGGTTGTATTGGGTTCGAGAGTCGATGGGGATTAGGGAAGGATCTATGTCAAACAAAAATCAGATGTATTGTATAATTAGGGCTGTTTTGGCCAAAAAAAAATTCGCGAACTTTTTATTTTATTTTTATTTGAATTTTTTTTGAATTTTTTAGTTTTGCATTAACTTTTTGTATATTATTAGTTCGTCTCGTGAGAGGAATCAAAAAAATATAAAATTATGACAGAAGCTTAATTTTTTTGAATAAAAACAAAAATAAGCTAAAAAGTCAGTTTTTTACACTTTTTCGATCCTATTCAAAAAATTGAAAATCCTAATCATAGTCTTTTACCTTTTTAGATTCGTCTCGCCGAGATGAATCAATAATACTCAAAAATGATGCAAAACTAACAAACACAACAAAAATTCAAATAAAAACAAAACAAAATGTTAAGTTGGTTTTTTTAGCCTAATTTAGGCTCTGTTTGATACCCAGGAGAAAAAGAAAAAAAAGGGAGAACTTTTCTTCTTTCTTTTGCTTGGGTTGAGAGAAAAAATAACTAAAAATTAAGAGCTTGTTTGGGAGCTAATTTTCATATTTTTTCATTCTCATTTTTTTTCTTTTTGGCTGTTTGGAATAAACTTTTTAGAATTCATATTCTAAGAATGGGTTTTTCAAAATGCACAATCTAGAACAAAAATGAAAAATAGGTTGAGAGAAGTTTTTTTACTTCTCATTTTTTCACTTTTTTCATTTTGATTAACAAAAAAACCTACAGAATGTATTCTGCACATATTTCTCAAACACTACTCTTGTTTTAAAATGCATTCTACACATTTCTCTTAAACACTCATACCAAATTCAAAATACATTTTGACCATAAGCCAAAAAATTAAAAAATGAAAAACGGAAAATAAGGTTTCCAAACGCCCCCCTAAATCATTTTAATTAAAAAAATTCTTTGAACTTTTCCTCTCTTTTATATTTTCTTTTCTTTTCCTTTCTTTTTCTATGTATTAAACAGAGTTGAGTTTCCAATCTCCTATTTTTACATAACACTATATTTTTAGAATACAAGTTGTAGTTTCATAATACAAGGACATAAATTTCTAGTGGCAACGGTTTATCTCACAAGCTAAGGCTAAGTTCTTGTATGGATTTTATCAAAATTCATTCGTGGAGAGAGTTGATAAAATTTTAGATTTTTTAATGTAAAATTCTAAGATTTTATCAACTCTCTCCACAAATAGATTCAAAAATCTAAGATGTAAGGACTCGTGTTTTTAAATAATTTTCTGGAAATAATGTTGGCGAAGTGCAAGGAAATGAAAATAGTGCAGTACCGGGTCAATGGGAAGTTAGTAATTGCATTTGGGTGTTTGTGAAGCACATAAAAAATAAGAGGGGTGTAAGTGCTAGTGTGAGAGTGCGTATAAACACATTTGGATCAGATTTTTTTGTTCAAAACACACCCCTCTCTTCTCTCAAACTCACCTCTCTCTCTCTCTCTCTCTCTCTCTCTCTCTCTCTCTCTCTCTCTCTCTCTCAACCTTCTTCAAAACCCTCCACAAAATCCACTCTCCACACTCAAATACTTCAACATCCAACCAAAGATTAATCTTCTACGAGTGAATTGGAGTCCGAAACTCCATGGTTTTGTTTGGAACTAACATTTTCGGTTGAGGAGCTTCAAGGGCAAGAGTTTTCCATTTTCTACCCATTTCAAGTTCAATCCTTGAGGTAGGGAACAATCTTCTACCTCCTCTAAGTGTATATTGGTTGAATGATTGCATTATTTGTGTTCTTGTTCCCAAAACTCTTGTTAAACTTGATTATCTCCATGGAATTGACTTTGGATAATGAATGAGTTTGGGTTTTGTGTATTTGGTTGATAAATCCATGAATTGGTTGTTGATATATCCCTCTTCTATGGTTATTTGTTGTTTGAAACCCCACTTTTGGCTTGGGTTGAAAGCCCCTCCATTTTGAAAAAATCTGCAAATTTTGTTCATAATGGTCTTTGTATTGATACCTCCTTTCAGGGATATCAATACCCAGCGCTCTGTTCAGTTTTTGGTGATTTGGTATCGATGCAACTTTCATGGGTATCGATACCCAGCTGTATGTAAGGCAGATTTTTTACCCAACTTCGCGGACATGCCCCGGCTTCATCCGAACTCCGTTTGAGGCAATTCTTGAACCATTAGAAAGCTCTATGAGTCTACTTTCAAACTCAATTGGTCTTATATTCATAGCATTTGTATTTTCAGAGAAATGTGTTTTTTTTCCTATCAAGGTATTGGATTTTCTCGAGGTTCATAACTCCATTTTTATGTTCCTTTGCTCCGGGCCTTCATTGGTCTTCTCTAAGCTTCTCAAATTGACTTCTAAGCTTTGGTAGTCTATCGTGGTACGAATGATGTTTTGTCATGATCTCTCACGTTCTTGGACACATGTTAATTTTGCCACAACCGACACACTACGAGCTTTCGAACTAAATGAATTACGTGGATAATTTTGGACACTTGATTGTCTAATAAACTTTTGAAAAAGATGATTTGTTTATTCTAGGGTCACCATTTGGTGCATACCTAGCCATGGGTCTTCGGAGCCCACAAAATTCGGCAAGGGTGTGCAGAGCCCACGAAATCCGCAGGGGTGTTCGGAGCCCACGAAATCCGGCAGAGGGATTCATTCCTTATTTAAATAAGTGGTTATTTGTGTAGAGGTGAAAAAGGAAATGTTTTTTTAAAATGACTATGTTTTGAAAGGATTGGACCTACGACCTGAAATGTAACATTTTTTAGGAAATCTATGGACACTTGGGTTTGATTCGATCTTTGGGGCATATATTAGATATTCTCTCATCAATTCAATCTATGTTGGTTATTTAAGCTTATTCATTCATGTGTATCTCATCTCCATGTGCATGTTTCATCTTTTATACCCTTAGCGCTGGTAGAAAAGTTTTCTACTGGGCTAGTGAGCTCAATCTATCATTTTCAGGTACTCGGCAAGACACGTGATTAGAATGCTTGACGTGTGGACGCATATCATGAAGCTCATTTGACATGAAGTTATTTTATCCTCTCTATCGTTAATATATTTTGGGAGATGATCTTGTAACTTTGATTCCTTCAATCTTTTGTGACAACTTGGTTTATGTAATAACTCTTAACTATTCATTACTTATGCATGGGTACGAGTACGTCTTGTAGAAACCTGATGTACTTTGACTTTGACCTTTCAACGGTGAAATGTATGGCTTTTGATTTATCCTATGTGGATTTTATTGGTATTTGATTTATTAAATTTGAGGGTGTGACATAAGATTTTATCAACTATCTTCACGAATAGATAAAATCAAGGTTTGATTTTATCAGCTTTTGATAAAATTTAGATAAAATCCATTCAAGAACTTAGCCTAAGCTTATAATATATGCTATACTTATCTTGTATATCCAAATATCTTTTTTTTTTATTGACAACCAAGTAACTATGTTTTCTAAACCAATTAATTGTAATATTCTCCTCATTGTAATAACTTGTGCTTTTTTCCTCCCACGGTAGAACCTTTTATTATCATAACTTTCTTAAGTTTCAAATTTAACGTTTAATTATACACATGACAGCAATAATCTGCGCATGAAAACTATAAATGTATAATTAATGTTGTATTGGGCCTAATTATAGGATTCGGGGGTGGTGCTGCCCCTTTAGGGGCAGCATCCATGTTGCCCTCCCAAAACTACGTAGTTTTGGTCCATTTTGTTAGAGACATAAGGGCGTTGTTTGGCCTATATTTTTGCTTGTTTCTCATTAATTTAAACCACCAAAACGACGTCGTTTTGGTGGCCTAGACAAGAACCCTATTTCCCCCAAAATACATCTCAGCATGTATTTATGTTGATACAGTAACAATTTTTTATCAAAACTTAAGGGCTTCAGGTGAATTGCTGGGCAGCTCTTGTCGAAAGTTGTTTTTGTTAGAAATAAAATGCCTCATTTAACTTGTTGACGTAAAAATTTCTTAGGACATTCAACAATCCGGGGCAAAGGTACTTCTCCAAAGTCCACCTTCAAACCAACCAATGGTAAGATTTTAATCTTTATATCGTCTATAGTTTGAAAAGAGAAAATGACAACATCCGTATTATAGTTATCTTATTATATTTAATGTAGGATGGCGAAACACCCTATTATCCACAAATGGCACATTTATTATGTCAACCATCTTGCAGTGCACCAGTCTCAAAGGTCTTAGTGTACTTATATTTCGATTATTGTTTTGTTCCAATTGCTAGATTAAAATCTTTTTGTTCCAATTGCTAGATTAAAATCTTACCTCTTGTTTGCTTGGCTATTTTTTTTTTTTTAAGGTGATGGCATTTGATCGAGTAAGGCATTCATCAATCCACATTCCTACAGAGGCCAAGCAATTCTTCCATGATGACGAGTTTATTAATTTTTGTGTCAATTCACAACCACCATCGCAACATTGATTTTTAGGAGATTGTCTTTTTTGAGGGATGATTAAGTTATTAGAGGATATTTGTTTTTGTTATGAGGATTTGTTGGGGATTTGAAGATAATTTTGGAATGTAATGGCTGGGTTTTTGTTTGGAACACCAAAACGACGTTGTTTTGGTGGGTTGAATTAAGGAGAAACAAGAAAATATAGAGGACCAAACAACTCTCTTGTCCCTCTAGCAAAATGGACCAAAACTACGTAGTTTTGGGAGGGCAACATGAATGCTGCCCCTTTTATATGTAGTTTTAGGGGCAGCACCACCCCCGAATCCCTAATTATATGTGCACTTTGGCGCATCACTAGTATAAAGTAAAAACAAAACGAACAGATGGTTGGCGTCATTTTTTGCGGATGTTCAAAACCTTATTTTATCAAATTATCAAATACATCTGTCAATAAAAATTTAACAGGTCAGGGTGTTCATCTGGTCAGGGTGCACTCGTTGGCCGTTGGATTGAGTTTTGGACGGTTCGAACGTGTTTTGATTCCCTCCGAGTCAGATTCTAAAAGAGCTTAACAAAATTGTTTGCTCATCAAACAAACGAGTCAGGGGTCCAATTTAATTAATCGTGAATGGTTCCATTCTATAGATATCATACCATTTCCCAGAAAACCATTACTTTTCAACAGAAAACATAAGCTTGATGCATGCTGATAAGTTCATTAAAGAACCAACATTATCTAGCAAATTGAAAACATTCCAATTAACCATCAGGAAAAAAACATGTCAATTTATTCTACTAAAACCAAAACCAAAATCAAAACCTCTCCCAGGCTCCATCCATGTACACCCAAAACCAAAACCACCCCTAAACAAGAACAAGTCAGACAAATCCCATTTTTCCCCAAAAACTAAAAATCAAAACCAGCATCATCAAAGCCAGCATCATAAGCACCCATCTCACCAACATCAGATATCATATCACCCACCAACAACCCCCCTAGCAACCCAGCTCCTAACCCCAACCCCAACCCCATGTTATTCTTCTTCTTTTTCACCTGCTGTGGCTGCACCACCACCTGCGGCGGATACCCGTATCCCCCCTGCGGAGGAGGTGGATACCCGTATCCTTGCTGTGGCGGCGGTGGATACCCGTATGCGGCCGCCGGTGGATACCCGCTGTGTTGCTGCGGCGGCGGGTATCCATACCCTTGCTGTGGAGGAGCATACGCAGCGTAGGCCGTGCTAGCTCCGGCTTGGGCGGGGTACGCGGTAACAGGCTCATCTGAATGCTTGGATTTCTCCTGAGGTGCTATCTGCGGAGGCGGAGGAGCCGACGCGGCCACCTTATCTCCAAATTTGTAGGAAAATCTCAGGGTGCCTTTGGATTTACCAGACGGGGTGCGAACCTGGTACTCAACGACTCGCTCACCGCCGCCGTCTGCGGTGGGGTGATCAAGGAGTTCTTTCATGGGTACGGTGACAACGCCGATATCTTTGTCGCCAAGCGGGCGGTCAGATCTGATGCGGAAAACCAGAGGAACGTTAGGGTTGCGAGCGTCGACGTTGAACTTGAGGTGGTCGTTCCACTTGGGACTCTTACCGCCGTCCTTGTCGACGTGGGTCTTGCGTTTGGTCGTGGGGTCGTCGGCGATTGAAAGGACGACGTACACGTCCATCTTGGAGATCAGGTTGACGTCTTTCAGGCCGTCGGCCGAGATGACTGTCACATCCAACGGACGATACTCCATGATTATTTTGAAAGGATTTTTCGACTGATTCTTGATGATGATATGAGAGAAAAGGATTGGATTGGAGGGTAGAATTGGGGTTTAGGGTGATATATATAGATCGATGGGGTGGGGATTGGGAGGAAAAGAGAGAGAAGTTTCTTTCGTTTGTTCGTTGATGAGGGAATTTGGAAAGAAGTTTGAAGAATACACCAGCCGATTCTAGAGAGAGATAAGGAATAATATGAGGCAGCATGGTGACCGTTCTTAAACACGTCCATATAATGCGAATATCAACGTAGGGGCGTGTGAATAGCGTGTTTGCGACGCGTAGACTGGGGGACCGACTTTTTGTGATTGAGAGTAACGATTCTCTCGCCCCTGTTTTTGATTTGGATATCCGTAATAATCTAAGTTTCGAATACCATTTATATAGATAGTCAACGTCTTTTGGAGAATATACTGTATGATCATCATTTTTTGGAACAAGGGGTCCCTTATGCAGTGCACATCATCTAGCCGTTCATTGTTGCATTTAATCCAAACAGTCGACAGTCGGATTTAATTCATTGCTAATGAATTAAATCGGAGCCATTTATTGTCGAAATGGACGGCCAAATGGTGCACTACAAGGTGCAGTGCACGCATTATCCCCCAAACCCATTTTTTGTATTCATAATGTGCTCAACGTTTTTGAAAAAATTAACAGTTTAGATCCGAAATAAAATTTTCAAAGGGTCCACAATTGAGATCATTACGGGAATGTAATGACTTAACTCACGATGGGAAGTCAAGAACCGTAAGTCCCCCTTTTTTAGTATGGTTGTTTGGTGAATTTGCTCTCCGCATATTTATTTCGGGTTCAATTCTTATTGTTAGGCGACAGAAAAGTAATTCCCAAATTGGATGATTTTGACTTGATCTGAAGAGAAAAACTTTGGTGCCGGCTAGGTACCACACGGCTATGCACGCATCTTAACTATTCAAAAGTGTTTAAGACGGTCTAGATTTTGGTAGGAGGAAGAGAGAAATTTGAGAAAAAAATACCCCAATCGATCATGTGACCCTTTATCAGGGGTATCATATTTGCACCCAAAATATTTTCGGATCAAAGAGAGAAATTAGTCGAGGTTAGCATAAGTTGATCAGGATATACTAACCATTGGGGAAAAAAAAATCTCTCAACAATTTGACAAACGATCCATTTGTGTATCTAAGATTTACAGTAATATTCATCACTGATTTTGGATTTTGGTGAGCATCAAAATTATTCGTGTCACATACAAATAATACGATGAGTCGTTGGAAATTCCACCATATAAATAATTGATCTTTTATCTCAATCAATTTCACGGAACAATTTGTTCGTTTTAGCCAGTAGCAGTTATAGTTTATATTACTCGCTAATTTTCAAAGACATTTCAGTTTTGAGAGGCCCAACTTGCATAGTGCCAAGTGTATGGCTTTAAAAAAATGGATATGTGGCTGAAGAGTTTTGTAGGCAAAATTATGCATAGAACGGGCACAATTCTATGGACCTTACTAATCCAACGTTTTGGCTAGTAGTAGCAGTCATAGTTTATATAACTTGTTAATTTTCAAAGACATTTTGGTTTTGTAAGGGCCAACATGTATCATGTGCCAAGTGTAAGGCTTTAAAAAAAAAAAAAAATTGTTTACCGGAAAAAAAAGGCTTTAAAAAAATTTCAAAGAAAAAAAAGAGTAAAAAGAACATGGGATAACTATCCACATTACACATGATGGGAGTTTTCAGTTTGTAAAAACCACCGAACGTGGCGAAGGAAGGGAGGATTTTTTCCGTCATAGCCACGTGGGAGGGAGTGTAAAGGGGGGAAACCTATTTTTAAGGTGAGTTTAGGATTTGAGGTTTAGAGAGTTTTGTAGACAAAACACATTGCTATAGATAGATACACCCTTGCACGTGCTAAAAGGAATGTATACATCCTTGAGTTTTACTTTGCAGTGAGTTCATCTAGCCGTCCATCTCGGTAATAAACGCTCAAATTTTAATTCAAACAATGAACCAAAGGACCCTCGCTTCCAGTAATCAATAGCAAGCAATTACCTCCAAACAAGCATATTGACTTATTCTTGATTACTATTAATCAATAGTAGTAAGAAAATATGCAACCGGTCAGAACAAAGTGTATCAATATTTTAAAAGCTTTAGATTAGTATTTTAACAATACCCAAACTACTATCACCGTCAAATCTAGCCTTTGTTAAAAAAATAAAAATAAAAATAAAAATAAAAATAAACCTTCTTAATGATGTACATGTAATAGATCTATATAAACATGTCACATCAAATGAGATCCAAATATCTGCATGAATGAATATGAATAATCACCATGGCATTTGGTTCCAGTTGGTTTATATCGTATTTCACTTATTTATGAGAATAAAAATTAGCACAACAAAAAAAACACCACTCCCCATGGGATTCAAATTTACCTATTATTTGTTTTGTTGATTTTTTTTTTTCCAAAGCAACAAATAAGAGAGGGAGAAGCCTAACCACAAGATAGGCCTTGGAGTGCCAACACCCCGCTCCATTTGCCAGTGGCCTCCAAGTGCCCGATGGTAGCCAGAGCTCAGCCATATTTTAATGACATTATTTGCAAACAACATAAATAAATGTCATGTAAATGTCACTAACAACAGCTCTACGACAAAAACATCTAAATAAAACGCTAGCAAAAACATGAAATAAAAAGGAGTTATATCACTCACTTCGGTGTATACACGATATTGAGTACAAGTCATTCATTTGTTTCAATTTCTTTGGTTCTCAAAATTAACAAACCCCTTCGACGGCAACGGGAAACTCCGCGGCGGCGGCCTTTCTTGTTCAGTTAACTCTCCCCACAAAATAGGAAACCCATACTAACTTCTTCGGAAAATCGGCCCAAATGATTTCTCTCCCCCCATCGAACTCTTGCAAAGTTTCTCATCAGAGGGGATGGTATGGCACATAACCCAGAAAGCTACTCACGTTGGTTACTACATCATTACATTTTGTGAGAAGGCCGAGCATCTGTTGAGCAATGTCTATATGAGTTGGGTTTGGCCCGGCCCGAGCCAGATTGGCATTAAAATTGTGAATATTGCGAGGTGCTACTTCACCGTAGCCCATATTATTTGAAGTGTTTGGAAGTTTTTCTGTTGCAGGAGGAAGAGGAAGGATACCCTTTTGTAAATTCCTACTAGAATTAATTTCCATTCCATGAGAAGATGAAGAAGAAGATTTACCACCAACATCAGCAAAACTAGTAGTATTGTTGAAGTAGTTGTTCTTATTACCAACTATCAATTGCTCACCACCACCCCCACCACCGCTACTCTCTCCTCCCTCCAACACAAATTTTACACGAGGGGTCCCTCTACTGCTACCACTACCATTACCACCGCCGCCGCCGCCACCGTTGGTGACCGCCTCCTCGCCGACCGCTTTCTTCAGGCACGACTTGAGCTGAACCACCGGCTGCGGCTTCAGTGGTTTTTGTTCGACTGCATCTTCTCTTTGAACTTTGCTTTCTGATTCGGGTCCCAATTCTCCTATCGCCCTAATGCTGGATCTCACATTCACATTGCCAAACAAGGAGGAGTTACTTCCGCTAAGATGCCTGTGTGCTGCCTCAGCATCAGCTCTATAAAGAAAAACAACACGGCACGTAAAAGACTGCCAGAAAACGCGGGTGGCCGAATGATCCAGCGGCCCAAAACGAGCCAACCTGGCCTTAAGCTCAGATCCGGATGGGAGATTCGTATTGGGAGGAAACTTCATAATCAACATCGCACGTACACGTGCCTTAAGCTCAGATCCCAATGTCGATTCGGTTGTTTTCTTGACAGAATCTGGTTTCAATAGTTTCGGCGGTCTAATAACCACTGCTTCTTTTCCATCTCTATGCGTTTGTTGGGGTTTTTGAGTAGCCTTCTTTTCAACAGCCAGAGACTTCAACTCCTCAACTTTCTTCAACCTCTTTGAGGCAATTTCCTCTTGACGATCAGAAGGGCCACGTTTCCGGCTGCCTTTTGTTGGGTCATCAGGCCTGATTAGAGGCTTCGGGTGTTTAGGAGATGGCTGATCTTTAATCCGGGATGGAACTTCAAAACCCACAGAACTGCTAGCTGTCGATTTAGAGGCATCAACTTCGTTAGACTCCATATCAGATGGGGAAAAGCTTTTCTCGTAAACAACTGACCGAAAATTCAAAAAGGCCTTCTGTACAGTTTGAGGAATATTCCTATCCACCCCATGGAAGGGATCGAGGGCCAGAGCTTGCAAATCACTCAGAAACTGTGTTAGTTTGAGATCAATATCACCTATGCCAAATGTTGACTGCTTCCCAATAGCGTCAGGCACTAATGAACTACTTGGCCCACCTTTTCCAGCAGCAGCCTGATTCTGCATGAGATCAGAGGATGTTACGATACCAAATTCTATATTTTTCTTCTTTTTCTTCTTCTTATCCCCTGGGGCAGATTTCTCAATAACCAGATCAGATGATGTTACAATACCAAATTCTATCTTTTTTTCTTTTTTCCATATTCTTTTCCCCGGGGCAGATTTCTCAACACCCAGTTCCCCAACGGGACGTTTAAGAAGCTTGGCCTTCTTTTTCCCAGTGTCAATATGCGCTCTTGGATCTTGACCATGAAGCTTCGGATCAATCTCCTGTGAAACATGCTTTCCTTCCTCATCTGTATCTGGAAGACTTGGAAGTTGGTGGAAGCCTTCATCTAACCCAGATGTAGCTGCCCTCTGCCGATCATGTTTCAAGTTCATTGACCTGTCAACACCTTTTGATTCCGGTAGAGCACCCTTTCCATTATCGAAGGACAACTTGGGAGCTTGCTGCCGTGAAGAAGTCTCAGCAGACACAGAAGGGGGCTCAACCAGACTTCTGTCAGCCCTTTTTTGTTCACCAACTGAAAACACTGCGGACGGAGGTTGCCTAGATAAAGTTCCTTGCCCCTTTTGGTGGATTTTCCCCTCACTTGATTCGTCTCTCCTTTTGAAGAGGTACTTCTCTTTATTTTCTTGCTCTTTCAATTTACTGGGTTTTGTAGAGATCTTCCTCCGCTTACCCAAGGCCTCTGCCACCACCATTGGCCCACTCAATGGAGCTGCCAAAATGACGAGACAAAATAAGATGATGCAAGTAGTTTAATTTGTAAGCCACTAGCTAATGCAAGTAAGATATAACAAGCAAAATCCAGTCTTAATGATGCATAAAGTACTGCCAACAGCGTAAGTCGTGCTCATTAAACTTTGGGATCTACAAAATTAAGAGTTCCTGCATAAAAATATGAAATCAACAATTTCTCTGCAGTAAAACGAAATATTCATACTATGATAATTTATTGCAAGACAAAAAAAGATAGTACATGGGTGAATGAAAGGATACCCAAAAGCTAAAGACCGAAAGGGGCTGCCAGGGAAGTATTGCTTCTATGCCCAGTAGAAGCAATGCAATTCAAATCCTAAAGTCCACAAACACTGTTTCATTTCCACCGATAAGTTGTACATTTTGTTGTCATGTGGTGTATCAAGCCATATCAACGGGATTTATCCAGCAAATGAAAGGCCCAATCAATACAATTATAACTTGAATGGTAATACCAATATGAGTCAATAATTTTTTTTAAAAAAACATGCTTTTTAGTTCAAATGCGAGTCACTTATAGGCTAGCTACTAAAAAGCTCTTCTGTTGTTATGCCTTAAAAGTTTGTCACATGCAACAGCTATAGCCAACAAAGACCAAGATCAGACTATTAAGAGCTGGGGAAGGAATATCTGGTAAATTTGCTTGACTAATCAACATGTATAAGTACATTCAAGAAGAATAAGCAGTAATAATACTTGGATACTCCAAATGATATATTCCAACTTCGCTAAGAATTAGGAAAAAAGACAAGTAAAAACAGAAATGAGCAGCAGCAGAAATACTAAATGTGGCTCTACTCTAAACAAAATTGCTGCAGTCAGTAAGGCACATCTCCTCTGACGTGTATCTCCCCCTAGGATAACGTAACAGGCATCACAAATTTCCTCAACGACTTGAGAGTTCAAAGGGACTTCACTTATTAATCACCTAGCAAAAGCTAGCAAAGCTTAGTACGAACAATCTTGACGGTTATTTCTCCCAATGACTGGCACGCAGAAAGAGAAAAGAAAAGGACATCTGCAGAGGATCATTGTTCTACCTTAGAATTTAAAAGAGTACTGCATTGCAAAAGACACCAACTCCAACATAAAAGCATTTAAAACTATCCACCACAACTTCGAAATTTTGAACATGCCATAAATGATAAAACTTAGAAACAGGTGGTTCCAATCAATAGTATTGCAGTTAAACCCCAAAAAAGAACCTCTGTTTAAGAACCACTTCTGTGATAAATATAAGCAACAAGCTGCACAAATAGCCATATACTATTCAGTTCACTGACTTTACATAGACATTAACCTGATGAACTAATTCAAATAACAGTAACTGCATAGCAGCATTGAATAGCTTGACATTCAAGAATCTTCTCATTGCCAAGTATATAACTGATTATAGCATAACCAACACGTCATCATGTTATCCAAGAAATACATTTGTAAATGGTGGAAAACAAAGGACAGTGAGAGCAATAGTTTAAGGATCTGGCTCAGAACCTTCAATATAAGAAAATAGCACTCCAATGAAACCAGTCCATTTCTTCTTCCTACTACATTCTGTTTCTTCATAAAATCAATTTTAAGATAGAAGCGTCAAGAGGGATGCAACCCATGTAAATGATAAAAAGAAAGAAAACCAATAACAAGCCAAGTAAAAAAACCAAGCAACAAACAAAGAAAGGCCTTCACTTCTACACATGAAGAAAATCTAAAAAATCCACAACGGCAACCAAGCTTGGAGAGAGAATCCCCAAGAGCAAGCCAAGGAGAGCAACCAAAAACGGCTCTTTAGCCTCAATCTCAACTCCTCATCCTTGGAGCAGGGTTCAGGCTGATTTTTCAGATATTGAGTTCAGTTGATGGCAATGGCATAACAGAGAAGAGGGGATGGTTGTTTTAATTAAACACCAGAGAACCCTATCTGCTTCTCCTTCATTCAAAGCAAATAAAAACATTAAAGCTACTAACAATACAATAAGGTAATCTGAAAATCATCAGCATTGTCATGACGTCGATCATTATCAGAACGCTCCAAATACCCCGACAATATAGCTTTCTCTTTTTAAGAACATATATTTGTCATCCAGTTTGAACATGTAAATGCAATACTTATAAACCTATCTGCACCCTTGTGCTGCATTAATGCTACTGGGGTCCTACAGAGAATGAGGAAACAGTTGAAAAGATTCTGTAGCTAACAAGAAGACAGAAGAAGATGCTAATCACAGAAAGAGACATAGATACGACACATTATTGGCAAACCATCATTTCACATTGAGAGAGAGAGAGAGAACTCGACATGCACTTTGGAACAAAACATCATCATGAACATCCATCAAAATAAAATCACACATAAATACTGCAAGTTTTTTTATATGAACCGTCCTATTTATATCAGAATAAACAATCATTTTTCATATTTCTAAAAAATCTCAACATAAACAAATTGGAACTTAAGCCTATGGAGTTAATGTATACAGCCTACAAATATGTCTTAAACAAGTGTGATGGTACGTGTGGGATACTTCCCATTGGTTTGGCGCACATTTTACACAATTCAACCCACATTTCATATATTCCTATGCACTTCACAAATATACCAGCCCAATTTCGCAGACTTATTAACAGCCCATTGGGCTATTTTTAGAGTTTCCCTTAGTTATAATAGCTGGTTCCTAGGGTACTTTCTTTGGATTTGCAATGTATAGCTTTTGTGTCAAAAAAGATCGACATTTGTGTTCCAAAAGTGTCCAGAGCCTGTCCTATATTAAAAAACAATAGCATTACAAAAAATCAATCCCATAAGTGATAATCTCTTGCAACACTTTTTTTTCTCGGTAAACTCTCTTGCAACACTTGAAAATGCACCAATAACAATTTTTCTCTCACGAAAAAAGGTAGGAGGGCAACTGGCGCTTGACTACAAAAAAAAGTAGGCAAACCGTTGTTGCAATTTTCAAAAAATAATGAGACAGCTCAACGTGACCTTTGGAACAAAATATCATTATGAACATCCGTACAAATAGCTTCATACATAAATACTTCAAGATTTAAGTTTAACTTACAAATCCTCCTATTTATATCAAACCAACAAACAATTATTTTTTACAGTCCTAAAGTGGAGAGAGAATGAATAAAAAGTAAAAAATCTCGACACAAACAAATAAGAAATTAAGCCTACGAAGTTCACATAAAAAGCCCACAAGAATGTCGATGAGGTTGAAAAAGTGTGACGTTGTGCGTGGAAAGCAAAAAAGAATGTCAACTTCGAAATATACATAGTAAATCCCATTGGTTTGACACATATTTCACATATACCTACGCCCTTCACCCATATACAAACATAATTTTGCAGTCATATTGATAGCATAGTGGGCTGGTTTTAGCGTTTTCCTTAGTTATAATTGCTGGCTAAGGTACTTTCTTTTGACACATGTTCCGCAACTCTAGTGTCCAGAGCCTGTCCTATCTTAGAAAACATTAGCCTTGTTAAAAGTAAACCACAAGTACAAAACTCTGCAACACTTGAAAACGCACCAATAACAGTTTTTCTCGCACAAAAGAAGGTAGGATGGCGACTGGCGCTAGACAACCTTTTATAGGAAAAACCAACAAAAAGATATGCAAGTAACGAAATGCATTTAGCACAATCTCTGCATACAAAGATGTTAGAATGTATGTATAAAGTCTCCAACCAAAATTACTAAGAACGCTACAAGTGCCAGAAAAGTGTGATGTTCTCATATCTGATCAATCAACACATCAGAAGCAAAAATTTAGGAAAAAAGAAGCATGAAAACATTAACCAACAAGTTATGCAAGTAAAAAGTAATCAATTACCCCTAACAGGCTGAGCAACTGCTTGCAATGATTCACGGGAAGGACGCACTGGCTGCTGCCCAAATGCTTGAGCATACGTCTCATCAAACTCCTCGAACACTGCCTTTCGATAAGCCAAAACAATAGCCTTGTTCTTGACAAAATAAATACTCGTAAACAACTCATCTCTAGACATCAATGCCAACTGCTTGATAAAAGCGAGAGTACCTCTTGGCTGAAAACTCTCTCTCGCTTTTCTTATCTGACTGACGGAGTAAACCCCTCCAGCCTCGTAATCATTCAAATCAACAGAAAAGTATCCTTGAGCATTAGTTGGCCTAAAATTATATGGGTTCCTGCAGCAGCAAGCCAAACCCAGACCACTTCTCCGGCTAACCTCATCAACTGCATCTTCCACAGCTTTAACAAAAGTTCTTAAATTTGTTTGCCTTGACTTCTCAGAGTAATTAGTCTCAAACGGGATTAGCTCTGCTGGCTCAAACCATCCATAGCTACTATCACCAAAGAAAGCAACCAACACATGACCTTCCCTCTTCGTCCTACGAACTGAAGGCGAAGCAAATGATTCATTATATATAACGCCCGGCCACCAAGGGTGTGATTTCACCTTCCCCCAAATCATATCTCCTACTTCATAACCATAACCCACAGAGTTTGAGAGCCCAAACCCCGTCGCCTCGTCCTTCCCATTTGCCGCGAAGTCATCAAACGTCGAAACATTTGATTTTTCGGCACTCTCCCTAGAACCCATTTCCCTAATCCCCTTTTCCTCGGACCCAAACTCATTTTTCTGTACCCTAGACCGTTGTAACTCTGACCCTCTGTTCTTCTCACTCCTTTTACGCTCATTCACTGCCCGTCCCAAATCATCATTTCGAAAATCAGAATCCCTTTTCCTATCAAACTCCAAAACCCTATTTTGATTTGGTTCACTACTATCGGAAACCCTACCCTCTACACCAGAAACCCTAGAAGAAACAAAATCACTTTTCGAATCTCGAATCTCTTCTTCACCATTAACGTCACTACCAGAGCTGACGTCATCAGAAACCCTAGCTTTTACTGCAGTTCCGTCAGCGATCGAATCGGGATTTCGATCTAACTCCACATCCGTATCGTTCATTACCGAAATCATCGTACGGTTTTAAAAATAATTCGAAACCCTAGACATCGATCAAATTAGGGTTTTCGATGTTAGGAAACATACCTTTTTTTCACAATGATGGAGGTTGAAACGCCACAGACATGAATAGAGAATGAATTTTCCAGGAAAACGAGAGAAAATGTGAGAATTGGTTAGGAAATTGAGGGGGAGAAGAAGGGTGAGGGGTTTTCTGGGTTGGAAGAGCTGGAGCGTTTCGTGATGGCTTTGAGGGGTCACTGTGAGTGATAGATTAGCTTAAAACAGCGGGGTTTGCTATTTTGATGCGACACGTTGCTGGATGAGGGGTACGTGGCGTCTTTTTTTTTTTTTTTTTTTTTTACCTGTAATTGCACATATTTTCTTTCTTTTTAGTGAAAAAAAAAATTGTACATATTTGTTTGTAGTACTATAATTACCAAAAAAAAAGAGGGTGTGAAAAATCATTTTCCTTTTCGTAATGGATTTCATTTTCGTATTTTACTTTATTTGTAGTACTCCATCCGTAACAATTTTTTTTTTTAACGGCACTCCATCAGTCACGATTGTTTGTCCACTTTTTCGCTCAAAGGTGCGATTGTATACGAGATGAGATCTTGATGAATTAAATAGTAAGAGAAAATAAAATAGTAGTGAGTATTATTTTATGGACAGTGGATCCACATTATGTGACATTATGAAAGGTTGGTAAAATAATTCTTGATCCAAAAGATTTTAGTAATAAAAGGGATAATTTCTGAACTTTTTTTCCGATCTATTAATCTGAACTATTAATAGTTAAAATCATTCCCCTATTTTTATTGATCAAGTATTATTACTAAAAGAGGAAAAAAGGAAAGTGTAAAAATCATTCCCCTATTTTTCAGGAAAAAAGTCAATCAAGAAAAATAGGGGAATATTTTTACATTTAAGAGTAAAAGAAAAATCGATAAAAGAACTCTCCAGAAGCAGTATAAACGTCATTCATAACATCATCTACAGTAATAGATATTTTGTAAAACATCATCAGTGACGTCATCTACAGTAACTGCTACAGTAGTGCGTAGCGCCTATAAAAAGTTGTAATTTGTTCATTCGAGGGCAGACCTTCGAGTGCTCTCTCTCTCTCAAAACCACCCTCTCCACCTTGTAAATTTTACTTCCATCTTCTTGCAATAAATATCAGAATTATCAGTAAGTCCCTCTGTCTTTTCTGTTTATCGCATACCTTAATTATTCACGATCGTAAAAATCATTCCCCTATTTTTCTTGATTGACTTTTTAGTACTATTATTTGTATGGTTTATCAAAAGGTCTACCACCATATAAACGTTATAATCTCTGAAGTTATTTTGTGATAACACCTTTCACACACAATTTACACACAAAGAGAGAAAAAAATTCATTGTGAAGTCTCTTTTGTGTATTTGTGGATGCTCATGTATTAATTTATAAAGTAAATATAGACTCTCTTTTTTCACTTGTAAAAGTAAACTAATTAAAAGATAGTGACATGGTTATTCCATTTCTGTAGATAAAAATTGAAAATACAAAAGATGAGTGTAAAAATTACAACTTGTCACTACTATTATTGACAAGTTTTTATTTTTATTTTTGTGTCTGAAGTTGTTTGTGAACATCACTACTCTTCTAAAAACACTTTTTCCAGCCAAAGATGTTTTCTAAACAAAATCATAATTATTTTTTCCCTTCAATGCTTTATCTACTGGATGTCTGAGAGGGGTATTACGTATTCAACAATGAATAGCCTTTTTAATTTTTGAAAGGCCACTCAAGCCTATTTTAGCCAAAGTAGAAAAGCAAAAAAAGGATTGGTTTGGCCCCTTTTTGTTCTTTTTTTCTATTCACCTCTCAAATTATAACTGTTATTATTATTATTATTATTATTATTATTATTATTATTATTATTATTGTTGTTGTTGTTGTTGTTGTTGTTGTTGTTTTTTGCTTATTGTAAAGTTGTTTAGTTAAGCCAAATCTCATTACTTTTCGAAATCCAAAAAAACAAAAAATATGCTTTTCTACTTTGGCCAAAATAGGCCTCAGTAGTTCACCAACTTTGACAAGCATGGACATTTTAGACTTTTGAGCTGTTTATTTTCCATGCGTGTTTTTTCCAATTTGAGCTCAAAACAACGTACTTTGTAAATATCGGCGAGGTATTCCCATTCGCGGTCAAAACGACGACATTTTGGCCACTCTACAACGTCTATGGATCCCAACTTAGCTATCTTTGAACGAGAAAATACATTTAGGGGGAGTTTTTTAGAGGTCGAAATAGATTTTAGATTGTAATTCTGGATTCTAATTCAACTGGATCTACCGACTCCTCGTACTTGTTGAGTATTCTGATTTCTGAAGTGACTAGTAAAAGAATAGCACTTTTTTCTTTGCTACGAAAGTAACATAACAACAGTGGCAAAAGCCGCAAGCAAAACATTCAAGATGTCAGTTTGAAAGAATCAGCAATTCTGTAGAAGTCCATTTTCACTTTCGGCCAGGCCGATTCCGGTGCCTGGGCGTTTAGAGTGAACAACCTTCCTCCCCGAGCACAGCAGACAGCCATGTTATGCCTTCGGAACGAGGGGCTTTCGACTTTGTATTCTAGTTCACAGTATTTCACATTGCCCATTGAATCTCCTCTTAACCTTGACTGTACCAGTGTCCCTTTAACATCGGATTGTCGGCCCGAACCTGTGATTGCTCGAATCACAGTTTCTCCTACTTCCTTGGATCCTCCAAATGCTTCAATTCTGCAATGAAGTACACAAGAGTAGCTCCAAAGGTCATTGTCATCAACATTGTCAAAGAGTTGGATTTCTTAAAATCTTTTTGGTTTCAGTGATTCTTTTTCCAGTCTTTGGATAGTATCTTCTACAGTACTTTTACATTTCTCTTGCATAGACACATGAAAATATGAAAATGCACCATAATTAAGGAAATATTGATGAAAGATTAAATAACCAATTTTCAAACTGTATTTGCCTTGTTGGATTTTGTTAAAACGAATCAAACGATCTTAACAACCTATTTTTTGGACATATGTTGAGATGAATCATACTAGAAAAAAAATGGACTTCCCCAAATCACCCCCCCAAAAAAACGGAGAAAAAGATGTTTATTTTAGACAACCCAACCTATAAAGGTAAGAGAAGGGTCTAAATGTGTAACAACTAATGTTGTGTTTGGTTTTTACAAAAGCGAACGGAAAAAACAAAGAAAAGGGAAAAAAACCCTTTCAAAGCCATCATCCAGGATTTTTTTCTGTATGCCGGGAAAAGTGCCTTACCTTTCTACATCTTTTTTAGAAAAATTTCCCCCGGTCTCTATAAAACTGAATGAAAAGGGGAGGGAAGAAGTCTAGTGCTTGTTCTTACTGAAACTTCTATATCTAAATTTCATTTTTTAGTGGATTCTTTGTTCTCTTATTTGGATTGAAAGAATTAAGGAGTTACTAAGTACATGAAAAAATGTTAAACTTTCATTTTATGATAAGGAAAATAGATGATAATTTGCCATAATGGATGTTGATGAATGCACATTATATTAGGGCATTTCCAATTCTTCATCAGGTACATAAAAATATCATCTTATCAAACTTTTATATCAAAAGAACAAATCAAAAGCTTTTTCCTAAGGCCGGCCTTTTGATTGTTTTTCTTACCGAAAATGGTTACAAGTTGGAAATATTTTGAAAAGAAAAGAGCCACATCATACTTCTAACAAAATCTCCACCCAAATCAATCAAAATGGAAACGACAAAATAAAAAGAATACTCACGAGAAATCAAGAGGAACAGGAGAAACAATGACACTGACGTTAAGCTCGCCGCTTGAACCTGGTGGACCAAATGCAACCACCGGCTCATTCACATCCTTGCGGCGATTCACTCCAACACTAGTGTTTAGTAGAGGCGGATCAAGTGATCTCTCAAGTTTCCCCGCAGCTCTGTACAATAGTGTCTGATCTCCTGCCCAACCTGCTGGGTATATGAACTCTGTTTTTTTTTTTTTTTTCATACAGAAGTTACAATAAACTTCAGGACAGTAGTATTAACTGGTTTCTATAATTTGAACAAACACACAATAAACTAAGCATTTTTTATTCTTTCATGCTGTTCTAGATCTGGTTGAGGAGATGGCTTGGGCTAGGATTCAAAGAAGTGGCCAATCCATGACCCATAGTTCCATGCATACTGTCTATAAACTGTCTTTAGCTGCAATCATTGACTGGCCATGGAGTGAAAGCCACTGAAGGATGTTCCAGCAAAAATTTACGGATGAAAGAAACTTAATTGGCTAGATTGAGCAGGAGATAGAGCTTGTATAAGCTCTTGGAGAAGAGTGAAGGACACGGTCTGTAATAAGCTTGTCAATACAGACTAGAAGGTATCCTTCAGGACCATTGATCCTTGAGTTGGCCTTTCTTTTACTAAGCTTCGCTTGTTTGTTTTGATTCTTCTGTTTGTTTGTTAAGACCCCAGGTTCTGCCCGGGGCACTGGTTGTATTGCCTTAGGGCTTAGGCCATATGTTTCTTGGTTAGTTTGCTTAAATGGACAAAATTTACAACCCCATCCCCCATCCTTCCACACACACAAAAAAACCTTCGCCAAAATATAGCCCGTGATAAGAAAGAAACCAACAAAACAAAGTATCAATTGTAGGCATGAATCAACCCCTCACCCTCCTAAAAGTGGAGATAAAAGTGTGGCAAACTGATTGGCAGAACAAAATTTTAAGTATTATGTATTTCACATGCAATTTACACTATCAAAAACAAAGGAGATACGAAATGAAGTTTGATTCAGATAGATTCCAAAGGACGCACAAGCCATTCTAAATCCCTAAAATTAAGGCTGAGTTTCCACTAAGGTACTTTCAGTATTCTTGGACAGTTCAAAAATACGGAAAATATCCTAGTGCAAACTCAGTCTAACTACCCCAGCTAATCTATAACTGGTCAACTCTCAACCATCCTTTGCTGTCACCAATATGGTTTATAATTTTGATGTTATCCGTCCCAAATTATCAAACCCACAAAGACAACATTCACTAATCAATCCTTCGCTTTTCCAAATCTAATTTCTACCCAAATATGGTTAATGGTTTGAAGATAGTGTTAGGAATGGAAATTGAATCATTTCCAACTTCAAATAGAACCAAATGCAATTGTAAAGATAAACAAAAGTAATTAACCAAATGCCAGTTCAAGAGAACTTACGAACCAAATCCTTCATTAGTTTGGACGTAACGACTGTACCCTCCGATGGGATAAAGCACGTCCAGTTTCAGATTCCGGCCAGTCTCGGGCGAGAGACTTAACAGAAAGCTCGTAATTCCAGTGAAATTAGCCCCAAGGGCAACCAAAGAAGCCGACCCAATACCAGTGAGGAGCCGACGCCGGAAAATTGACGCCAGCGGCTGGAATTGCTGTGCCGGAGATGGTCCCGGAATCCCCTTCCGGTCGTCGGGCGATTGGGTCATGCGTATCCGGTGAAGGGATTGGGTTTTGTATGCGCGAAGAGAATGTTGGAGGGCCATTGTTCATTATTTTTGCCGAGAGGGTTTAGAAGCGGTGGATACGGTTTTTCAGTACCAAAAAAATATAGATAAGGTTTTTGTTGGAGCATCTCCAACACAATTTTTATGAATAATGCAATTGCAATGCAAACAATATTAAAGAAAAATGAAATTACATGTAAAAAGGTCAAAATTTAGTACATTTTTTGACATAGGTGGCTTCACCCGGGGGTGGGTGGTCTAGTCAACACCCAAAAATATTTTTATTTTGAATTTTATTATAACCTTTATTTGAAAACTCGGCTCTATGTTTTGAACACTCGTCAATTCACGTAATTCATTATTGAACACCTAATACATTAGCTCAAACAAAAAATTTAAAAAACTAGAGAGAAAAAGAATGATGTATTGGTAAAAAAATGTCGCATTCTTTCTTCTCTTTGAACGACAGTTGACTCAACGTTTTCAAAAAGAAGTGGTAATGTCGAAAAAGCTATCTGCTAACCTATATTCAACTTTCTCTTTTTGTATATTAGTAGATTTACGTGTCTGTTTAATCTTGTTTGGCTTAAAAAGTTAAATTTTGTCAATTGCACTATTTGTGCAAGTATATGGATTTTTTTTTCTGTATATACTATAATACTACTGGTAGGTGGAGATGGTAGAGGCGTTCAACAATGTAAAGTCAGATAATTTTTGAACACCCTTTTAAAAAAATTCTAGAGTCGTCACTGTAGTTTTTGAATCCAACGAACTTGTCAAACACTACTACAATCGCCCGCACTATCAATCTATATGATAATATGAAGTCGACTGTGAGCTTGAATTTTTTTGTTAAATAAAAATTTTTTGTGTATCAAATATTCATTTTGCATTTATATTCCATGTTTAAAATAGTCAAACAAATCCCACTTGATTAGGAAAACAAATTTGCATCAATCCTAATCAAATCTCTCTTAATTAGGAAACAATATCTATATAAATTAATAGGTAATAATAAATTATGTCCAAAAAATGATGATTATTTAATTACTTCACCTAAATGATGTAATAAAAAATTAAACTGCTGAGGTGGATTTTGCTGGAGTCGGTTACATTTTTTCAAACGAAAAAGAAGTCTCCAAAAGGAAGAAACAAATATACTTATAATTTATTAGTGTAATATTAAATTGAAAATTGTAGCCGTTCGGATACGGTTTAATGGCCCAAGGGGATTCGACCGTTAACATCTCAGAACTATCCGTTACCAAAGTTTCCTCCTCGTCCACAGCCGTAGGTTAGAACTGGAATGATGGATCCCCCTTTGCTTTGACCTTCACTTCGGAGACAAAGTGTGTTCCACTCTAGAGAGAGAGAGAGAGAGAGAGAGAGAGAGAATCCCCACAAATCCACTCACTCAATCAAATCCCACTCAACTCAAATCCCCCAAATTACTTGCTCTGTGTTTCCTTTTTGATTTGCAAAAATGGTAGCAAGAACCCCACCAAAGCAAAGAAGAATGTTGGCTCCTCTAAACCCCACTCTTCTCAGAGAAACATTGGACAAGGTACATACAAACTCTCTCTCTCTCTCTCTCTCTCTCTCTCTCTCTCTCTCTCTCTCTCTCTCTCTCTCTCTCTCTCTCTCTCTCTCTCTCTAAAAGTACTCAATTATTTTGTTGGTAATTTTGGGAATGTTTGTGAAGGTGGATAAGTGTATGGCAAGATTGCAAGAGCTACAGTACACGGTTTCAGGTGGAACAAAGGTGATCTCAGGTGTGAGCCTCAGTCCTCGTAGTACCAGAGGTTATTTGAGAACAAGTCTCAGGTGCAAACAAGAGTCTTTGAGGTGCCAATTTGGGCTTTGATTTGTTTTGAGAGAGAGAAAAAAAAAATCATCACTTTTATTTTATTTTTTTGATTTACTGAAATTGGGTTTCTGTGACTTTGATCTCTAATTTGAAGGATCAAGAATGCCAATCCTCGGAAATCTTCACCAGGGAAGTTGCCCACAAATTCAGGTCGCTCTCTCTCTCTCTCTCTCTCTCTCTCTCTCTCTCTCTCTCTCTCTCTCTCTCTCTCTCTCTCTCTCAGAGATACGTATGATTAGTAAAAATGGCATCTGGGTTCACTAAAGTGCCTCTGTTTCTATCCAAGCAGAGCCTAGGACAAGAACAATTGCTGCCCAATTTTTTTTGAATTCTTCAAAATTCAAATTCTGCTAACAATTTCTAAGATAGTGTCGAAATTAATCTTTGATCTCGTTTTCAATAAATGAAGTTTTAATTCTAATTACTTCTAAACAGAGGAATGGAGGAGAATGTCGTTGCCAGCCATGCTGGTCGGAGAAACGGTCGGAGAAATTCTACAAGCAAGTAAATTCGCCAGAGAAATAGTGGCAGCAGTAGCTTCCAAAACAAAGTTACCACCTCCCTCCTCATCCGACCCTAAAACACCAATAAACTTACGGCGAAGATCCCCGAGACCAACGAACCCCGAAAACTCCGAAATCCGTGCTCGAAGAAAGAGAGAGAAGCAACAAGTTACTTCCCAATCAATCCGATCACCCATTTCCCCATCCCTCCAAAGGGCTAAATCTCGCATCAATTTTGCATCTTCACCTCTCCACAAGAGGGAAATTGGTAAGGAAAATTTTATGGAAATCAAAGTAAACAGAGTATCGCCGAGGAATCGGCCTTGGGCTAGAAAGACGGTTCTTTTTCCCAACCCATTGTTCCATTCATCGCCCAACTCGAAAACCCACAAGTTCTGCAAGACAAAGTCTCCGATTATCGATCGGAACCGACAGACGACTCCGCACAAGTTCTTGATCAAGACGAAGTCGCCGCCAAGAATCAAGAAGAGCCCAATTCTTTCTGTCTCTCCGACGAGACCCACGAGCTGCAGGAAGTCGCCGAAAGAGTCGACAGCGGCGAAATTGAGGAGGTCGTTTTCGCCGTCGAGATTGGCTAACAGATTGGTTTCGCCATTGAAGAGTAGAAAATTGGTGCAGAGGAGTGATGGAGGTGGTGGTGGGATGATGAGTGGGCTTAAACAGCGTCCGCTTTCGACTCCGGTTCGATTCTCAGCGCGAAGAATCTGAAGGGGGGATATGAGATGAGATGTCTATTTGATTTCGTTGATTTCTGTTTGTTTGCAGATTGGAGTGATGATTATGTTTTCTTTTGCTTTGTTTATCTACTCTCCTCTTTTTTTTCTTTTGGGTGATATTTTTTGTTGCTGTCCATAGTTATTCATGAAAGTATATTATTCCTTCATAGATAGTATATATGATTTGATTTTCTAACCCCAAGTTTTATCAGTTTTTTACTCTATATATTTTACCTGCATTGTTGTTATTTATTCTCTGATGGAACTTTTATTCCATGTTATTCTGAGGTGTCCATATATAGCAAAATATCTCCTGAAATCAATGGAGTACAATTTTTAGAGAAATTTAATTAGTCATACTCTTTCAATAATATGTTTAGGATGTCACCCTATGCCTTTTGAATCTTTATGATTCAATCCTGTAATTTGAATTTTGATCATTATGCCCCTCTTATTTATTTTTTTAATGTATTACGAAATATATTAGAGTAGTATATATTATATAATAGTAGTTTATGGTCCCGCAAAAATTTACGTCCTATTTTATTAGTAGTTAATGGCAATCAATTAAGCTACTAATCCGGGGCAAAAAAATCACAGAGGTGATATTTCCATAGTAGTTTATTTTCCCTTTATTCTTGTTTGAATATATTTGATCCCCTTTTCTTAACTTGAGGAGTTTTTGAAATTCAAAATTTCTAGTCCCATAACAATGAACAACCAATGTCTTCACCATCTACAATTCTTTCATCCGTAAGAAATTTGGTGGGTAGCAAAAAGGATTGAAGAAAAAAATCATCAAGCATTTCATCAAGCAATTCCGGGGTATCTAAAAGGTATTCT
The DNA here is from genome assembly GCA_022606695.1 of Vaccinium macrocarpon. Taxonomy (NCBI): domain Eukaryota; kingdom Viridiplantae; phylum Streptophyta; class Magnoliopsida; order Ericales; family Ericaceae; genus Vaccinium; species Vaccinium macrocarpon. The sequence continues at coordinate 15,198,154 of CM040174.1, forward strand.
CCTTATACATGTTTTGAGTTTCTGTGTTATGTAACAATTATAGACCAAATTCTCTCATAGTATTACATCATCAAAGCCCATTTCGATCTATGTTTTCAAACTTCAAATTAGGATTTGTATAGAAATCCATTTTTTATACCTGAAAATGCAAACATGGGAAACAATTTTTCTGATATTTAATATGGCATCTCAATTCACTATTATTATGGATTTTCATAACAAGACAACATTAGTTTATTACTCCCTCCATCCCAATTTTATAGTCCCTCATAGGGATGGCAATTTCACCCAAAAACCAATGGATACTGAACCAAACCGACCCAATCGGGGTGATTTTTAATATTTTTCTTTACCCATGGGGCAGGTTTGGTATTCAAAACATGATACCCAGCGGGTTTGGATTTGGGTTTGGTCTTAGCAAGTATTCAGCCAAACCCAAACCTAATCCCAATCCCTTAAAAATATTTTTCATTTCATCTCCCTTCTTATTCCTCTCAAATCCCTTAAAAATCTCAAGAGTCTCTATAGGAATCCTTTAAGAAAATTATTATTTAGTTTTTTTTTTTATTGTGTTGGAATTTTGATGTTTAATGGTGAAATCTTATGGCATGTTACTTTTTTTATTTTAATATATAATCTTTTTTTCTTCATATGTTCAGTAATGGAATGAATATTAATGCGAGTTTGGTGCGGTTCAGATAAAATCTAAATCCATATGGTTTGGTTATGGTGCACCAAAAATCATACCCGTCGGATATTGGTTTGGATTTCGGTATACATGAATACTTTGGGTTTGGGTTTGGTAATCACAAAATCCAGACCAAATCGATCAATTGCCATCCCTAGTCCCTCATTCTATTCTAACCAGATAAAAAAAGATTATATCTTTCAATCGGTGGTAATACATTTTATATATGCAATATGGATCTTGTTTGATAGATCTTGATTTAAACTAATAAACAAAGTGTTCAAAATCACTTAAAACGTTATAGATTATAAGATATAACACATCGAAAAGTGGCACGAACTCCCAAAAGGGACTATAAAATTGGGATAGAGGGAGTATGTTTTATGTTGACCTCAGTTTTTATCGTGGATTTTCCCTTTGACGGAGGGACATCGTCAACTTTGGCCTTTCTACAATTTTAAGCTTTGTTCCCAATTTTCCATCCGTAGTTTTAGTCCCTGGAAAACAAGGTAAAACAACCATGTTAAGTGCGTACCTTAAAAAATGACAAATCATAAAATAAACTTTTGGGCTACGAATTAAATAAATAGGGTTTTTGTTATACCATATATGACCTCTTTTATGATATTTTAGTTTATTTCACATGGTATACTGGGTCACCACATTTTTACAATTTTAACTCCAAAATGAATGGTGAATCAATCAAACAAACATAGTACACTGATCACCCATAACCATGCTAAACTACATTGGTTATCCATAAACAGGACATTCAATACACCTAATCACAATTGGTTCAACGATTCATGATTGGTGTCACGGTCCTAGTTCCAACAATTCTAGATGCATCACGGTCCTATTTCCAACAGTGATCATGGTTTCACTGCTCCACCATATCATATTTCCTTAATTTTGGCTACCCATAATGATTATAAGACAAACAAACAATCAAACACGTGCCCTCCGTAATTTTTTTAACAAAGTTAAGATCATAGAGCACCTATTCGGTTATCCATGAAATGGAGAACCAATAACCCATTTTTTTTGTTACTATCGTGAAATTAAATGGTTTAATGGTATTTTGTACAGCAAACATGCCAAAATTATAAACCATAAAATATTTTTAAAACAAAATGAAAAACCAGTAGTCCATGTTCATGGGTGGTTGATGTTAATCCCAACCTTAATCACATTTCTCAATCACCCCACAAAAATGATGAATTTTTTGGCTACCATTACATAGTGGGTAGTATAGTGTCTGCCTCAATGGTTGAAAAAGCCATTAAAACGTGATAAATGGGAATAACACAAACAATCATGGCATACAAAAAACCATGACTATGAAATGCAAACCCCAACCTTATATAAAACTTGTTCAATATGCAGGTTTAACAGATTCACCATTTTCAAATCACATCAGACCTAAACATGACATACTAATAAACCATTTTATTGTACTATGAAACAAAAATCCAAATTCCCCCGACTAATATGTATGGTTACCATCTAACTTTCACGCCATTGTTGGCTATTGGGGCATTTCATCAAACAGTAAACATGCATAAAGAATTATGATCTTTTAGCTTACCACAGAGTCGGCAAAACAGTACAACATTCATGTAATACTATCAACCCATCTTACTGCACTACAACACTAATTTGCAAGAAAGAAGTTATTGACACATGGGTGTGTGGAAGAAACTTATGGGCCATTTATGGGTGCGTGGAAGAAACTTCGTTTACAACTAGTGAAGCCGCCGACTACGATTCTTCACCGTTTAGGACAAGTGACGCCGCCGGAAGTTTGGGACGATTGTCGGTCTTTCCGCCGTGCAGGACCTCGTGACAACCACCACGACACCACCAACACTAATGGGATGGTGCGATTCCGGAAATTTTTTAGAGTAGATGGTGAATGAGCCTTTCTCTGCTTCGTGGATGAAATTTGGTACCGTGAAATTAGGGATTTCTGTATATTTCTGTTGGGAGCAATTTTGAGATGGTTTTCGGAGGATTTTGTTTCCCGAATAGTGGGAAAGAAGATTGGGATGGGTTTTCCACAATTTTGTGGCCGAAAAATTAGGGATTCGGTGAGTTGGTTGTGGTGGGGTTTGGGACGATTTTGGGGGTGGGAGTTTGGGACGGTGCTATTGACATGGTCAAAGAGGAAAATGTAAAGACTTTAAACATAAAAAAAAAAAAAAAAAAAAAGAAGGTAATGGGATAAGTTTGTTTGGAAATTTTTTATGGGATGATTTGTAGCTGCCACCATATTTTCATAGAATTAATTGTTTTCAATATAAAGTGGCTAAATATTATACAAGGGCTATTTCGGTATTATTTAAAACTCAAGATGATATCATAAACATTCAAACCCAATGGGATGGGATCCAAAGGATTTTATTTCTTTGGGATGGTGAATTAACTGTCCCTAATTTTTATCCAACCTTTATGAAAATGGAATCGAGAATGCATTACACTCATGAAGGCTAACTAACATGCTAAAGTTAACTTTTTGAGTTGATATATGGTAACAAAATGACATGCCTCGTAAAATACAGTAAGTCGTTCTTCTGGAACAAACTGTTTAGAAAATGCTTGTGGTAAGCTGTTTTTTTTTCGCTTTCAAAGGAAAAAATGGTAATGGTAAGGTGCCTTGATAGGTTTTTTTTGGGTCATACAATATAATCAACGGGGTTGGTGAAAAAGTTAGTTAATAGGTTAGTTTAAACAACCAAATGGGTTCAATATGTCTCCATAGACTCAAATCTCAGACCTCTCTACTTTCACAAGCTAGGGGTACAACCAGATGAGCTATAAGCCACGTCTAAGGTGCCTTTTAGTTTCAAAGAGAAGAATAGATCAAGTTTTATTAGGGTACCTAATTTTTTTGTTAAAGAGATTACCTAAACAAGAAAAAGAAAAGGGGCTAACCACTTCGGATGGGGAGTGATTATGTTCCTCTAGTTACTGGGAATCCCTAAAATGGATCAATAAATTGGTACAAAGAGAGCACGCTTTGTTGGGAAGTACTATCCTATAGTCATTTTCAATTTGCAAAATCAAATCATAAAAGTCAAAATTGTTTCAAATAGTAATTAATTTTCACCCCCAAATTATTCAATTTGACCTACTTTAGGGGTCGATGAGAGTTGAACTTCTAAATTATAGATGAAGGAACTTCAAGGAGCAAGCTTAACCACTGAGTTATGCCTCAGCATTTGAAGTCTTCTTTTTTTGAATATTGCGTTAGAGACTTCAACTTCACTTGCCTTCCATGACATATCGGTGTTGGGATTTGTTTATTGAATGTCGCAAATTTGTGACAGACACCGAAGCTAAACAATGCATTCTTTATTTCAACAAAGATCAAATAGCTTGAACGAAGACTAATGATGTAATCTGACATAGAGCACTTGATCAACCTTCACAAATAACATAATTGGATTTATTATTTTTTTGTTTTGTTTTTATTTAAATTTATTTTTGCATTTGTTAGTTTTGTGTCAAGTTTTCGTAGTTTATGGATTCGTTATAAAATTATGGTCAAACTAATATTTTTCTGAATAAAGCAAAAAATAAATCAAAATAAACCAGTTTATTGGTTTAATTTTGGTTTTATTAAAAAAAATAGTTTCGACCATAATTTTATACTTTTTGGATTCGTCAACTTAATGTAAAAACAAATGTAAAAAAAAAAATTGAATAAAGACAACAAAAAAAAAAACCATTTTTTGCTTTTTTACCAAATTACCCCTAAGTCGCTCTTTTGGCACAAGATAAAGATTATACGTCTAATACACTGTATTAATTCATGCTTGCGAGAAGATCCCAAGCCTTTCAAACGTTTAAAATGTTTCACAGTTGCAAATCTAACCATTTGAACGCCAGGCTAGTGTCACGAGCTACGAGTTTGACTACGGTCTTGCTTGTGACTCTTGTCAGTCTGGGTGGCACAAGGGGGACAATGTTGTGCAAGACATAGGGTGGTTGGCTCACTAGCATGGGCTAGTGGCATTTTCATAAATTCAATGCAGTGGCATTGTCGTAATTATTGAGAACTCAGCCGTAGAAGGGCGTGAGCATTTTTGTGATTTTTTTCTAACATACTAGAGGTTGTTAGGAGTCCATAGCAACTGACAGTACACGATTCAGAGTTCAATTGAATTATAAAAGGCCACGTACGCTCCTAAGACAAAAAGATGTTTCTTTGAGCCATTTGGGGAAAATCCCATTTTGCATATATAAGGGGGGGAGTGGTGTGCAACCTACCAGCCTCCTGGGTGTCAACTTTGGGCACAAAAATAGGCTACCCTGGGGGCGGACTCTAAGCATTCGAAGGAGTGCCTAAGAGTCTCCATGTGGGTTTGGGCCCCATGGACAGTGTCATCAACGACAGGAGTGTTGGCACTGCGTGGTCTCTTAGGGACAGAGGTTTCAGGACGTGTACGCTATTTCCCACGTACTTATCCTTTGGGTTACAATCCTAGAACGAAAGAGCTATCGAGGCACCACCTTATGACCTTGTGTGCTAACTCATAAGCATTGGTGCCAGTTCAACCATGCTTGTGGGGATCAGCGGCTTAAGAGATGCGACATGGAGGCAATGTTGCACTTGTTGGGTAACGCATAGTGCATGAAGTTGTGAGACCAATCGGGTACCATGTGCTTGGCTAGTTAAAATGTATAATGCTCCTTGTTGGCTATAGATTGATGGGTTGCCTTACTGGGGCGCACGCTAGTGCATTGTTATCGTGTCACTATGGCCTTAGCTGGCTAATGACACGCATGTTTGCACGAGGACTATGTTGCGGGCGCGTAAGCGACCCTCGATGCTTAGCGGAACAGTGATAAGGTCTCATGACCTAACAGGATGCACTACAAGGATGACTTAATAGATGAAGGTGGCTTGTTAGCTAAGTCTGGCAACTTTGCTATGCAGCAGTTGTATGGCTTGGAAGCCTTGATAATATAGGACATCGGTTAGGCAAGTGCCTTCTTTTGAGTAAGCTTGGTGCAAGGATGCTACAGTTGCCATGAATGGAGAGACTCGGGAGACATCAAGTCTTTGCTTGGCTTCCATGAGATGGAACTTCCTTAGTGGGAGTTGTTCTTGGTTAATGAAGCATTGGGCCCTGAAAGGTGAAACTAGTGAATGATTTACACTCGGAAGGTGGGATTAGGCAGGTTTAGCCTTGGCGGAGTCGCAAACGCCTCACGGGAAACGTTCCACTGCGACAAAAGAGTCGCCCCGTGACTCTATGAATGATCCAGTGGAAAGTGAGTGCTAGCATTGCAGTTTCCCTTCGCTTTCACCATCGAATTAGCAGGTTACTTATACAGAGTATAAAATACACGTATCTAAAGTAAATACTGCACAGACCACAAGCCTATCTTTTCACTTTATGTAGTTTTATTATAACCAAGAGTCCGAAAGAGGTTGATTTGATACGAACTAACATCTAACAACACTCTTTACAAATTGGTTTTTCACATGGACATCGTCGGCTGATCGTCCTAACCAACACACACCGCACGGAGAACAACCAAAGAAGAGATACAACGCCAAATTTTGATGTGATCCCTCAACTGTGCAATTAAATACATTCACTGCTCACCTCAATTTCTACTATTTATCAAATGAATATAATAAAAGTTAGGTTTATTACTATAAGACACACATTTCACCGACGTAAAACCAGCACAAGTTTTAGCAACTACTTTTTGAGCTAAAATACTCCCCAGGCGTAAACAACCCCAATACAAACATGCAAGAACTTCCCATTTGTAAAACACTGGAAATAATATAAAATGCAGAAAACAAAGTATAAAAAAATCATCCCACAATTAACAGCAAAATCATTTTTTTTTTTTGATTGCAAAAAAGTCATGCTACAGAACCACCACCCACTACATGTGTCAAAACCCATCAATCGGAAAACAGCCCACTCGACATTTTTCCAGTATCAAACTTAACCCCCATCAGGTCACATGAGCTCATATGGTAACTTCACAATGCGATCAACTTTTTATCTTAAACTAGCTTTTTCTCCCAAAAAAAAAGAAAAAAGGGCAACTTGAGAAACACAATAATGTTGGGACTTGCAAAAGAAGCCCAACAACCTGCCAGCATGGTGTGAAACTTGGGCTGGCACAAACCATTCAGACTTTTAACTGGAGGCATTCCTTCTCGAAGCATACACGCGGTAAGCTGCCAATCCAACAATGGCAACAGCAGCTCCAACTGTAGCGTAAGAAAGAAAATGTTAAACTGATTGTAAGCATCTCAGCCACAGAAGAAGAAAAAACTAATGTAAAAGAGAAACAGGCATAACTTCTGTGTGTGTGTGTGTGTGTGTGAGAGGGAGAGAGAGAGAGAACTAATCAACATCAGCATAGACCATAGCAGAGACAACCAGTTATGCAGACCAATTTTTGCTTTGTCCAAAATTATAGATACAGAGGAAGGGAGGTTCGTATATGAGAGTAGCATCTTCATGACTTCATGCATCCAAATCAAGAAAATTCACTGTCCAATCCAATGGCATCACCACAGGACTGCAATAGATATAGGGTGGCCACTCAAGACACGACATAAATAAGGAACCTTTTCTTTCAAAAAAAAAACTCAAGTGTTTGTACAGCTTACGTGTGCACATTGACTATCCTAGGGGATCCCACTGTCCACCGGCGGATGGCCCCGATTAAAGCCAAAGCAAAGCTACGTATGGACCGACTCCAAAAGAGCTAATATCAACTGAGAGGTTTCGAACCTGAGACCTTAAAAGGGAGCAAAACTAAGTCCCAAGCTTGACCACCAAGCCAACCCTTGGAGTTGACGAAAAAGGAGAAACTAATGACCTTTGATACCAAGTTCGAGCCTTGGACTTTTTGATTTGGCAAACTAGTGATACTAAAGTCCTTACAAGCAAATGGAAGAATTCTTACATTTAGCATAGCATTATTTCAACAAAGTTATAAATTCAAAAGCAAACAAATAAAAATAATAACCACCACACTTGTTAGAATTAAAGCAGCACTTAGAAGAAAAGGATATATATATATATATATATATATATACGGCAATTATCCAATCCGGGATCCCGGATTGGAGGTTTTTTGGTGTTTTGATGCTTTTAAAAATTGTTTTTGGAAAATCCGAACCGTCCAATGTGTTCAAAAGGTGATTTCCAAGGTCCACGCGGGAAATCTTCAAAAAAAATACCGGAAATGGCTTGATCCAAGCAGTTTTTCGCAAAAACTGTATATTTACAATTTTGCGAAAAACTGCTCGGATCAAGCCCTTCCCGGTATTTTTTTTAGAAGATTTCTAGCGTAAACTTTGGAAAACACTTTTTGAACACATTGGACGGTTCGGATCGTCAAAAAAATATCGGGAAGGTGGAGTCCCGGATTAGATAGTGACTGATATATATATATATATATATATATATATATATATATATATATATATATATATATATAGGGTAAACTTCTAATCCGGACTTTTAATTTCCGAACTTTTTATACAAATTTTTTTTTGATGATCCGATCCGTCCAATGTGTTCAGAAGGTGTTTTCAAGGGCTTTCGCGGAAATTTTTCAAAAAAAAACACCGGGAAGGGCTTGATCCAAGCAGTTTTTGCAAAAATATATAAATACAATTTTTGCAAAAACTGCTTGGATCAAGCCCTTCCCGGTATTTTTTTTTGAAGATTTCTCGCGTGGACCCTAGAAAACACCTTCTGAACACATTGGACGGATCGGATTTTCAAAAAAAAATTTGCAACACAAAAAAAACCCATTTTTTCCTTAAATCCGGGAGTGTGGACTAGAAAATCCACCTATATATATAAAAATGGGAACAACCGCAGTCCAGAAAGATCTCAAGTATGGCATCAAAACATAGGAGTCCAATTGCTACAAATTGTACAGGTTTACCTGATACAAACATCAGCGAGCGGTTAACAAGCCGATGGTACTGCTTGCGACTTTTCCCAGCTTCGGTTTCAGGAATGCTCAAATGAGGGTGCTCTGCAGCACTGACAATCCTACGGAATACATTATTAAAATCTCCCAACTTCGTGCTGACAGGTATAGGAGCCTCTATTCCCATATCCTGACTTACCTATGAAAGCAAAATTTTCAGCAAAACATGTTAATAGTGTCAAAAACCATAAAGCAACAATGAAATCATAAAAATGATGCGAGGATCTTCCTAAGAGTTCTATTCCAACTATCATGGAACTAACAACATGCAGAAAACAAACCAAGGAAAAAAAAAGTACTTTTGACACATTACAAATGCTAAAAGATGGAATCCAAATCACATGAAACATGCTCATTGAACAACCTTGTCCCCAAATATAGAAGACAGAAAATATGCTATAAGCCTATAGTATAAGATATAACAAACACGTAACCTTTTCCCCAGATTTGGTGATAAGTCTTCAATTCAGGGAGATCCTACTGTGATTAGGTAAATGCTTGGTGTTGATCTAGGAGGAAGAATGCTGTGACTAAGGAAATAATGGACAACACCCCTTGCACTCTCATCCCTTAACCCTTCAGGAGGATTCAGTTGTTTGCACCTTAAATGCTCAAGGCTTTACCATCAAATCTGCTGGGGAAGCTGTGAGAGGTCAGACCTTTGACTCCTTGGTGTAAAGTGATTTGGTTTAAGAACGAGGTGCCTAGATGGGCTGTCATCCGATGAATGCACTCTCATCCCTTAACCCTTCAGGAGGATTCAGTTGTTTGCACCTTAAATGCTCAAGGCTTTACCATCAAATCTGCTGGGGAAGCTGTGAGAGGTCAGACCTTTGACTCCTTGGTGTAAAGTGATTTGGTTTAAGAACGAGGTGCCTAGATGGGCTGTCATCCGATGAATGTTTATTCTAGGGAGGTTATTCTCTAAGGGCAGAATGGAGGAGGGTGCCTGATATTGCTTGTAAGAATGGAGGGAGGTTTCATTACAGTATATAAGTTTGCTCTTGCAGCTGCTTTATGCTCCCTCAGTCCATATAATTAAGGTGTGCGAGGAATCCAACTTTTCAAGTGGCATACAATTAATGCATGTCCCCATAGAAAATTTGAATGAGATTGCCAGTACTACCCTTTGTTCTCTGCTTTCAAAACTACTTTTCATAATTTATGATGGTCGGTTTGTGTAAATCTACACACTTTTGAGTTTTGACTTTTCAAAGATGATAAGCATTTTGGGACATCCCAAAATAAAATAGTGGACAAGCAATATGGGAAGGACAGAGTACCATGTGTGGCTCGAAAGGAATACCAGAATCTTTCAGAACTTAGAAAGGGATGTATGCACTATTCTAAATAAGGTGAATTCTGATTTTAGGTCTTGCTTGAGTAATTGGACAAGAATTAAGAGTGCCAAGAATTAGGCCCTGTGTAAGTAAGGCCCCTGTATTTTTGCTCCATAGCTGCTATGTTGGTTGTGTTGTCGTCCAGTCTGTTCCAAACAGTTAGTAGCTAGGTGCTGTAGATGCTGTGCTAGTTAGTAGCAGATATTGGCTAGAAGTGGTGTCTGCTCCCTGTTGCTTTGGTTTTGTCTTCGCCTGTATTCTGCACTAAAGGTATTGATATTGTTGCTTTTGCAGTTTGTTTTGTTCTAGTTAGTAGGTGATGAGTGGTTAAAAGTGCATATTTATTCTATTATTTTAGGGTAGTATTGCACTTGTATTATATTGATTGCTCTAATTTTGGCTTATTTGTTGGTTAATAAGTAAATTCTTTCTTGTAGGTAAAAAGAGTGATTTGAGACATTTAAAGAGGTTGGAGTTGATGTTGGATCAAGCTTAAAAGAGATGGATTAAAATGTAGCAGAAAAGTGTCAAAAAGAAGCCCAAGAAAGTTGATGTTGGGTCAAGCTTAAAAGAGATGGATCAGTAGAATCAACCTTTAGCGAATAATTTAACACAATTACCATTTTTATCTTTCGAATTGTGCAACGCCAATGCTCTGGATGTTGAATGAAAGAAGCATGGTAATGTGCACATAAATCAAAATGATTCTTGGGTCTGCCCTCTCTGATGCCTTTTGGCTTTGATTTGAGGGCATGATTCCGCAACAAACTCGACGGTATAGGGGGACCACTATTTCAGTGGTATTTTGTGAGCAACCACTTTGTGCATTTATTGTCAAATGTTAGGTCTATCTCAAATCCATTTGTTTCAGTGGTATTCTGGGAGCAGCCACTTTGTGCATTTATTGCCAAAGGTTAGGTCTGTCTCCTATCTATCCCCCGCCCATACCCCCAATTATTGGGGACTAAATGGGTTATGTTGTTGTTGTTGTTGTTGTGTACCATTTTTATCTTTTGATTGTAGACACCTTTTGTGTGATTTGCAATTGAGTGATAAAAACGAATCATGAATAAATATTATGGGTGCATTGGGCATGAATCCTTGATGCCTTTGCCTTTTCCAAATATTGTTTCTCACCTTAATCCTGAGTTCTATACCAAATTTCAGCTTCACTTTATTTATTTTCTTTAATCAATTCATCGTGCTTTAATTTCCTATTTCCCTGTGGATCAGCATTGGACTTCACCGAGTATTACTACTTCGTGACGACTTGTACTTGAGTTTACACATTCAAAGTCGTAGTATTGGGTTAGGTTATGTGTGGGCTGTGGCTCTATGATTCTTGTTGGTTAGGGGTGGTCGTCTTCTTTATTGCTGTCGATCTTGAATCTGTATTTTGGTGCAATAAAATTTTAACTTACCAAAAAAAAGAAACATGTACAGCTGCACTGGACCACTGGTAATCCGCCTAACAAGATTAAATAGCGAAAACTTTTGGTTTGCCTCACTAACTTGGAGTCCTGTTCGGCTGTTCCAAACCCAACCTAGGCAAAACCAATGTCGTACAGGAATATAACTAATGATAATTGGTGATAAGGTCAAAACGTACTTGATCCCAACTATCCAATACGATCCATACCAATATTATAACAACCATAACTTGTGAGCCACCGAATTTATGTAATTCAGGATAAAACACATAGTAGTGATCAAAATACATACCCTTGTTGAATCCTGAATCTCAGTTGGAAATGGATTCAGATCATCTTTAGCTGCAACAATGAGGCAAGGTACCTCACAGCCATTCGCTTCTCCATGACTGGTAACTTCCACAAGCAACTCAGTAGCTCTCTTCCATGAAGACTCGTCAGATCTGTATGTAAGAGCATCACCTCATAAATTTAAAGAGTAACAGTTGAACACCTTAACATAGCAAGACGTAAGTGTTCAAGTCTTCAAGACAAGGCATAGTAGGGACCCAAAAAGTAATGTCCCTAAGTCTAGGTGTCACTCGGGCAACTTGATGAAAGAAAGTGTATTAAAAGACAAGTAAAAATCAATATCATGCGTTTATTCAAGTATTCACTAATCAAATTAAGGATTTTAAGTTCCAATAATAAAAAATAAGGGGAAACAGCAAGAATTCTCAAAGTAAGTGATCCAACAATGAGATAGTAGCGATGGAAGTTAACAAAAAGCCCACTTCGGTAAATGCCACTTTAAATTACAGAGGTAACTCTGCACCTGCCATATGACTCTTATGTTGCTTATTTGCAAGATCTTTCTCAAGGCAAACTTAACAGTATCAATAGCACACAAGAAACACAATGCAAAGAGTTATTAAGTAGTTCAGAACTTCAAGGGTTGGTAAAGCACAAAGCAATTGGAGACTTACTTTCAAAAATACTATTGGTACATGATGCAAATAAATAAATTAATTAACAGCCCTCGATTATCTAATGCTTAGAAGCCACATATGACTGTTATGTGTGCATGTGGGAAAGTGAGAGTTGGTAGGCAGTAGGGGATAATAAATTGAGGCATCCTTGAGGGATTACTTGTAGTGTTGTCTGTGTAGCATCGACACTTCTAGAGGTCGCTGTGTCCCCATATGGGACACGGGGACACTTGGGGACACATATTGGACACGCCACGCAGGGTGTCCCTTAAATTAAATTATTTTTTGGAGGGGGACACTCGGGGGACACGGCATGGACACGCGTGTCCCATATCTACACACTCTCCGGAGATGAGTGTGCATATCTTACATGTATATACAAGTCTATATACTAGCGCATAAAAATGTAAATATCTTACATATCAAAAGAAAAGTGTATAGATTTATGTATATAAACTGTTACTGCATACATATGTAATATTTATATATATATATATATATATATATATATATATATATGAGTCCGGATCTAGTATGGGATCCCTAAGTCCGGGACTCATAGTTCCGGAACAAATTTTCATGATTCGAACCGTCCAATGTGTTTGAAACATATTTTCAAGGGTCCCCGCAAGAAATCATCCAAAAAAAATACCGGGAAGGGCTTGATCTAAACAGTTTTTCATAAAACTATATATGTACAGTTTTTGTGAAAAACGGCTCGGATCAAGCCCTTCCTGGTCGTTTTTTTTATGCTTTCTCGTTGACACAATGGAAAACACGTTTTAAACACATTGGATGGTTCGGATTATGCAAAAACAATTTTTAAAACCTTCAAAACACCAAAAAACCTTTAATCCGGGATCCTTGACTGGATCGCCGGTGTATGTATATATATATATATATATATATATATATTATTTATTTATTTATTTTTGCCGTGTCCGTGTCCGTGTCCGTGTCCGTGTCCGAGTCCGTGTCCATTTTTTTAGATTTCCCGTGTCCGTATCTATATCCGTGCCCGTGCCAATGCTGGTGTTATACATTGCGAAATATACACGCATCGGACATGGCCCGAACAAATTGGAAAGACAGGTCATGGCAAAGATTATTTCATTTTGGACAAGATTCGTTACTTTTCTGCACATACTAGATGTGAACAACATGCTAGACCGTGTACGGAAGGGGCTTTTGATCAAACCAAAGAGAAAGGGAAGGAAATGGATAAAATACTGCTGGCATTGCATACAAGAGAGGGAACACTCGCTTTCACTATCAAGCAAGGAGGAGAACATGATGTTCAAAACATGGTTGACTTAGCATGCATACATTTCCAATAAAATCAGCATGATCTGTTTAATCTGGAAACTTTGAATGTCTCAAAATCAGGTAATTTCAATTTTAAATGCCATTGAAAAGACAATAAAAGATACAAAAGTGAGCTGTAAATCAAAATGCCAAACCCAACCAAAGAAAAGATTCAATTGTTATCATCATGCTCGAAGTTCTCTTTGTACGTCCCAACTCCCAAATTACAAGGGGGGAAATATCAGTTGACTCTAATATGATTAACATAAAATCATTTAATTTCTAGCTACAGATCATTTTCGAGAAACCAACATGGTCGTAGTGTGTAATGAACATTTTGCATGGAATAACAAAAAACTTATCATATAATCGCTGTCTGTAAAATTGATTTATATATAGAAAAGGAGGGCATTTGGAGCTTTTTGTACAACCAGAACACATGTTATCTGTGGAAAAAAGTCTGTTTCATTAAGTAGAAATATGCATATGATCCATGTCTTAGAATCTTAAATACAACTGAAAAACTTTTCTTCTCATGAAATGATATCGAAGGTTAACATTAAGAAATTTTGAATCCCTCAAGATTAGTATTCATTACTTTATTGTGTAATGACCCACTGACTCTGACAAAAACAATGATATTTTAGCTACCTGTCATGAACAAATACAGCTATGTCACACGCTGCCAAAGAATCCTTCGTGTACAGCAACTTTGGAACTCCATCTTCCGGTATCTCTCGCAATATAAGAGTTTTCCTAGTTCCCTGTCAACACAAGAAAACATATTCTTGATGGGCTAGAACTGCTTAGAGCCTAATACTCATAATAAGAAGCATAAATCAAAGTGGAAAAATCAAATATAACAATACAAAATTGGCAAAAGAAGAAGGGAAAAAGACATTTCACTTAATTGATAAAAGCAGCATTGCATATACCCATTAGGAATTGATATAGGATTTTCCATGCCAATTCAGTCATACAACCTGGTATTGCTAACTTTGAAAGAGAGAATGGCACTTTGGGTTTCAACTTGTTGACTTAACTGATGTTTTTGGTACACAGATAGGAGCAAGTTGTTAACATCCTAAACTGGATCAAGAACCCTCACACTGAAAACAATCATTTCTCAAAGCAGGCGTAAAACAAGTGTAGAAAAAAATGAACAACATAATGCACAATGTAAATACAAACGTTATACAACTGAAAGCTTAACAACAACAAAAAAAAAAGATCTACCAAACAAATTGAAGGAAGATTTTCATGGAATTTTGAAATAGATAAAAACATCGATGGAGAAAGAAGGTATACAAAGAAATATGATATATCTCAATAGAAAATTGAAGTTGCATCCTGGCAGTAATAAACGCAAGGGCAATTTCTGAATAAGAAATTAAAAGAAAAAGGAGTTGGACTATGGGCACCTGAAATAAAAAAAAATAAAAAAAGAAAAGAAAAGAACACAAACTGAAAAAGGACCCAACAAATAACCAAAGAATGCAAAAAGATGAACAGAACACAGCATTTGGCCAGGAATTGCAATAGAGAGAGAGAGAGAGAGAGAGAGAGAGAACACGGGAAAAAAATTACCTGAGGGACTAAAAGGAGAGAATCAATCAAATGAATGATCTTAAGCTATTCAATCAAATGACTAGATGTCCTCTACAATAAGAATGGCTTTTTATATTCATGTGGCCCCTATTCATGCTTAAGGATGTATCTCCTTCCATACAAGGGTAGAATCTCCTTCATGCTCTTTTTATATACTCTCCACTTCTACTAATCAATTAAATAAGATTTTTAAAACAAAATGCAAATGCACTGACACTAAGAGAGAGATTCATATGACAAGGCATAGTTGACCAGCCATGTGTAACAGAATTGAATCCTCAAACATTTAACCCCTTATTCCTGGTTCTACAGTACTACTACTATCCAGTGTTTGAGACTTGCTTAATACATCTCATTATTATCGATTTAGGTCTAGTACTGGACGATGTTCATTAGACTTTATTAACATGTATCTAACAAAGTAACAAGTAATAACAAAAGAAAGTTATAATTAGTCAAAAAATATATATCTGGTGTTTTTTCCTCTTTGATAGACAGATACTTTTTTGAAGTTTGCCAAAAAAACCTGTTTTATACTGCAGTTGCGTAAATAAAAAAAACTTGACATTCAATAAAATAACAAATTAAACTTCTGTTCCATCGGTCACCACATAAAAGTTCCTACAAAAAAAAAACCACTTCAAATCCTGTCAAGGGTTTTATAGCTATGGAAGAGAACTACCAAAATGTTGGAAGGGTTCTGTTAAAGGATTATAATGAAGCGTAAAGCATAAATCCTAATAGCATTAAGGTTGATGCTGTGAGCAACCAATTGCTTCATATTAAGTTTATTAACACCGCGTCCCGTTTAAATATCCCCTGGTCGTCTTCCCATTATAGTTCTCCATTGCAATCTTATTTGGGCGTGTCTTAGATCGTTATCCTTACGTAACAAAATCATGACATAATCCATTACAAGCAGTAAATCTTCACACGTATATGACAAGGTGGGACCTGGACATACATGCACAAGCACCCCATAATAAACCCTCAGAATTATCTAAGGCCAATTTGAAACAGTGAATATGTTCCTTGCTTGACCACTGGCTATTTCATGATACACACAACTGAGAGTACAACAGAATTATCTTCTAAGGCCATTTTTTTTTCTTATTCAAAGGAAAGAGCTGATCCAACACATTATGTATGAACATGTAACAGCACTTACACCAGGTACATCAACAGCATTGACTGTGTAGCGCTCTTCAGAGCTTGATGCGTACATATCAGCAAAAGGCCTGCACTTGGGACACCCACATAAACTTTAGATGATGAAGTGTTGTCTGATCTTAGAAAAACAAAGATAAACAAGTCTATGAGAAATGGATTGAGAAGAAACACCTTCCAATAAAAGAATTCAGCAATGCTGACTTTCCTGCCTTTTTCGGCCCAAACACAAAACACTGGAAAACATTTCTTTCTGATTGTTGCTTTTTGCGATCCAAACGTCTTCTCCTAGTGATACGAATAGCAGAAGAAGGATCACCAGCATACCCACAGTATATGAGATTCTCAACACTGCAGATTGGGTCTAGAACTGTCATAAGGGCCCACTGCAACAACATAAACTTGTCAGGAAATATCCAAACCCGTTTTCGACGCTAGTGTAGCTAGTGGGTGCGTAGGAAATGCACACTAAATAGATAGAGTACAAGTAGCATAATAACAGAGAGGTAATACTCCGTTTTGATAATAACAGAAAGTAGCATATAACAGCAAGAATTCAAATGCATGGTTTAACACTAAATAGATAAGAGTACAAGTCCTTAATTCCTTTTAGGAGAGAACATAAATTTAGCAAGTCCAGGGGTGCAAAAAACCAGAGTAGAGCTTTGTTATCAGATCGTATATTCTGTGCTTGACAGCCCTTTGGTTTGACTCAGGCTCATGTCAGTGACAATGTTTGAACTTGTCTTGCTAGGAGCTCAAGCTAATTTCAAGTATCTCAGCTTCATAATATGCAACTCTAACAGAGCTGCTAAGGAAAAGAAAGAACACCTAGTATGTAAATCTTTGATATACAAAACGAGTAGATAGATTTTGGCCTTGGCAAATAGTCAATCTTACTCATTTAATTAGTTTTTTTTTTTTTTTTGGTACAATGATTCGTTTAATTATAGATGAATATGGGAACTCTTTACGTGAAAACGCATCTTCTGTTAAAACACATCATATGCTAACTTCCAGGAAGGAATGAGAGAAACACACAGACCTCTGACAAAAATCCATCAAGTGATAGCCCTCCCAAGGCAGTCCTCTCTGCTGCATCCTTATATGGAGCTTCATCCCAAGGGCTGAAATTTGAGGAGATGATAGCAACAGAAACCATATCACTAACAAAGCATGGCACTTGCATAAAAAATAAAAAATAAAAAAACGGAAACAGTTAAAAAAATTATTATTAAACAATGAAATAGAGAATTTCATTGCAACCTCTAAAAAATGACATTTTGTGCTCAATCGCGGTCCAAAATAAATTGGAAACCATAAAAAAAAATTTTAAAAAAAACCCAACCAAATACCAACTAATCATAATTGTCATTTCACAGAACTAAAAGAAAACCACCCACACAAAAACACACCTCTCCTGCCACCCATTTTCTTATTCTCTTCTTCACTGACCAAGGAGGATACTTCTTTTGAATAGAAAACCAAATTGAGTAGCATACATCCCCAAAACATGAGAATGGCACAAATAATAAAACAACATTCTTATCATTCATTCCTATCAAGATATAAAAGACTTTTCAATGTGGAGACATCAATGACGATGTGCAACACATTAATTGGTGGACTCCAACAGTTATCCTATGAAACAACAATTCATGATCACCAAAAGATTCCAAGGGTTTGCAGAAAAAAAGTATAAGACAGCTTCGTAATAATAACAGCAACAACAAAAATCGTCTGGAGTCTGGACACGGACGTTAAGCCATAAAATAGCAAGACAACACCAAGAAATGACCAACACTTGGTAATCGTTCAAACATTACAACTATTCCATGAGGACCACAACCCTTCCAAAAAGAGTTACTTGCTATAAGCCAAACGACTGTGGTTAGAAGAGTTTTGAGATCTAACCACTAAACCATCAAAAAGGTCGGACACTTGCAAGTTCAGGGAGTTAGTGTAGTCAATACTCATACGGGTTACATGGCTCATTATTCAAGACATCTATGTTTCAGTTACACTGCCTCCAAGTCATTAAAAATTAATAAATGCTTACTCTCTAGATTTTTATCGTGTTTTTAACTTCAGTGAAGCATGTATTTCACGCAAGAGATGTGAGTCGAAGGACTTAATATCAAACAAAACTAGAAAGAACACAAGTTGATTCTAGGTGAAAAATCAATTTGCTCAAACAATGTTTTCCTGGGCTTTACTGGCTCAACTGCTCAACCAAACGTTCTACACCGTAGTTTTACTACCCGCCACACTACTAAAGTTTCCTATGAGGGCTCCCTCACAAAAAAGTGTGGGAAAACAGTTGTGGGCCGTTGGATCCTTTGCCCTTCACGCGATCCAACGGCTCACACCTATTTTCCCGCACTTTTTTTTTGTGAGGGAGCTCTCATAGGAACCTATATATATATATATATATATATATATATATATATATATATATATATATATATATATATATATATATATATATATATATATATATATATATTCTAGCAAGGACCTCCCGTAAATAAGAAAAAATGTAATTTTTTCACGTTAAAAATTGTTTTTGGGAAATCCGAACTGTCCAATGTGTTCAAAAAGTATTTTACAGTTTTGCGAAAAACTACTTGGATCAAGCCCTTCCCGGTATTGTTTTTTGAAGATTTCCCGCGTGGACCTTTGAAAACACCTTTTGAACACATTGGACGGTTCGGATCGTCAAAAAAATGCTCGGATCACAGAGGTCTGGAAGTCCAAAGTCCGGATAGGAAGTGGAACTTATATATATATATATATATATATATATATATAGAGAGAGAGAGAGAGAGAGAGAGAGAGAGAGAGAGAGAGAGATCAACCAAAGAAAAGAACAAGACTCTAAAGCACAATATTTCTAAGCCACCAATGAAATGAAGGACTCTAGACCTTTCTGGTGCGGTTGAAAAAAGATCTTCAAGCTCAGCTGGATTAAGGGCCCCATCCTGCAAAGCCCAATCATCAAATATCAGAACAGTAAATCTTTTCATAACACAAACTATAAACTAACCCATGCAAGAATTGACACATATTTATCCCTAAATAGGAGTTAAATTATAGCCTCGCGAATTTTTATGGGCCAATAATTGTTCAGGATACAAATTGACTACAATATTGACCTCTTGGACAAGTACCGATTGTGGCTCCATCTCTTCTTATTGAAACAAACTTACGATTTGTACTGAAAAAGTAATGTAATCCCAATAACTTGGCTAAAAAGAGTCAACTCAGGCTAGGTTAAAAATCTCTTCTGATGAAATCCAATATCAAAGAACATCAGAAGTTAGGATTTCACAAATACGCCACCTTAAAAATCAAAAGTTAGGAGGAAGCTCTAGTTTGCATCCATACACAACGCGATACAAAAAGGAGATACTTCAACTAGGCAAAACCTATAAAATAAATAAATAAATAACTAGGCAAAACCTAAGTAACTAAGAAAGAGAGTTTAATTGGTAGAAGATTATTCTTATGAAATTATGTTGTAGGAACCCAATAAACAAAAGATTAGGTGTAATTACAATTTACATACAGTTTCTATGGGTTATAAGTTATACCACTTTAAAAATATGGACTTCCTTTAAATAGAAACATATATACTCATAAAGAAAACTGAGCCCAATGGGCCAATTGGGTATGCCATCATGAAGTAGCATCTTTGAAAACATAAGAAAGCATAGTTTTCACTTAGGTGCAACATGGGAGAAAGGTAAAAGCTTGGGGCAAATGCTGTATGAAATCTATTCATTACATTTGCATTAAACCATAACGAAGGCTATGATTAGCCAAAAAAAGATTATACCAATTTCATCAACTAAAAGTTCAATACCGAAAGGGAAAGTTGCACAACTCAAGTCAAGCGAAAAATCCCAAATATCTCACACCAAGCCTTATTCACTAAGCAACTATTCAAGCAATTAAGTTTTTATCTAATAAAATCCATCTCTTTTTTTTCTTTTGAGGCCCACGAATGTGCATTCATCGTAGCTAGAAAACAAACTGATGCCTAATTGAGTTGTTTCCCTTAGTTTGTTGTGTACCATTCAATTCTCAGCGAGGAATTGATTTAATAGCTGAGATATTTTATTCAGGAATCAGGATAACGATATAGTTCAACATCATCAAGTGATAGTTCCTCCACTGGACTTTTACGCAAAAGATTTATCATTTGAGAGCACACATTTGTGCCACCCCTGCCCACCGTCTACGACAAGGGTATGGGATTCAATATATCTAGCCCAATTCAAATGTAGATACTTGTAACCTCTATTATTTTGAGATATAAGAAAAGAAGAACTCGCATTTTGAAATTAAGAAACTTTTTCTAGGTTCTCACATGGATGGTGTGGGATTTCCTTTATTCCCTCGGATCTCAATTATTTTTTAGGACATCCTCAAATAGTGTAAAATTGTAAATTATATTACACCAAAAAATTAATGGGCCTAAGCCCTAGAAACAGTCATTTAACAGGGAGTGGGGGGGCAGGGGAGGGGGAACTATTATCCATGGTCCACCATTGAAGTTCATACTCCATCCCTTGAGCAAATAAATGCCACACATACGGTAAGCTTCTTGTAGGTAATTTGGTGAGGTGAATTCCTCACCTCCATACTCCCTCTTAATGCAGCAGGGGAAAAACCCTGGCCCCTTCATTCAGGTAGAGGGCCAGCAGAATCGAAATGTTTCTCACAGTAGCGTCTCACAGCCTTGATTTAAGCTAAACCTTTTTGAAACAATACCAGACTAGTGGATCACACATTAAAACACCTTTGGCTACTTATATTCGTACTAGCCTCTCACTATAGTCCAGGTTGCTAGGACAGAATAGATGCCCTGCAAATTTGGTGAACAGATAACCACGATCTAAAATTAGCAGTAAGTTACAAGAAAGCTAATATCACATTACATGTCATACTATAAGAACTGCTGCCCAGCCTCCAGCCCTTCTATCGTTACATAATCATCCTTTACTATGCCAGCTCCTTCTCATATCTCAACCTCAATTCCAACTCCCTTGTTGCACAGTGCTTCCCTTGACTCAACCTCGAACCAAGATAATTCACCTACGATCATTATACGTGCACGGATTATCTAGACTATTTCCCAAATAACTCACTTTTTAAGTGATCTAATTTTCCCGGAGGAAGACTGACTGCATTCTGTCCATTTCCTGTATACTTCACATGAACATGGCTTTATGGAAACAGTTTTGCTATAGGCACTAAAACTTGTACCAACTCTCTCACATGGGATATGTGGGACCTACCACTTATAAGTGGGTGCCATGTATTCCATGTGAGAGAGTTGGTGCAAAGTGTAGAGCCTCTATCTTTTCTCTTATGGAAATTTGGATACTCACAAGGAGACCCCAAGTAGCTAATTAAAGCAACCATTCTCGTGCATCACTCAAGGAGAACCTCAAGTAGGGCTGCAAACAACCCAACCCAGAATCGAGTTCTGAATGGTTGAGCTCAACTCAAATAGGTATGACCCAGCTACTGAAACTATTACTTAAAATGAATTGATTGAGCAACGTGGGAAGCGTGCAACATACTCAAGATGGGAATACGTGCCAAAGATTGTCGTTTAATGCTTTTGTGCTGTCTCCTTTCCAGTCTAGTGATGCTCAGAACCTCCCACCCCTTTTAAATGATTGGACAAGAACAACTTATCATTTATGAACTAATGACTTCTCCTGAAAAGGTCAGTCACTAGCCAAGTCAAACACACATCCTATTCGAGCTCGAATCATTTCATGATGAAGTTTGACAGAAAGTCTAGAGCTAATTGTTTACTAATCAAAGAAGTTCAAACAAGCCACACGAGAAAGCCGAGTTTCGAGCTTTTCATGACCACCACTAATAACACCTTCACATACAACTACACTAGGGATGGCAACGGGTCGGATCAGGGCCGGATTTTGCTAACCCCGGACCCGAACTCCGAATGGGTTATGTACCTCCGATCCCCGACGGGGGAATTTTTAGGATCCCCAAACCCACCCCTAACGGGTTTCAGATTACCCGATTGGCTCCGAAAATCTGAATGTTTTTTGGACACATGCTTCCTAAAAAAAAACACACCAGATCCTATTATTTGTTTGCAACTCTAAAGCTTTTCAATATCATATATTGGTATGACCCATCCAATTTCCAAAGCAACGTGGGTAATGGGTTTCTTTAACTACGTTTGATGCAAGAAAACCTAGAATTACAAACATGTAAACAACAATACAAGTAAACAAATGTAAAACTAAATATTTCGGGTCAGGTTCGGGGCGGATGTCTACAAAATCGAACCCAAATCCGAAAAAAATTAAAATTTCCCTCCGAATCCAACCCGAAACCCGAATTTTAGAACTGATACCTGACCTGTTTGGCTATGGTCCGGGGCAGAGGCGGATCGGATCAGTCCTAAATGCAATCCCTAAACTACGCTGATATGCACATTGTGGAATATTAACAATAGTAGTCACCGCATTGCACTTCTAAGGTGGTAACACCAGTGGTCCATTAGCAGCCCATTAACTTCCTTCCAAAATCCTCCTCCATCCTTGCGAACTCGTCATCATCCGCAAACCCCAATTTTTTCACTTGCAATTCACCTTTTGACATGTGAATTCCACCAAAGTTTGCCTTTGTCTTTACTTTTCTTATTTCTCATAATTTCAATATAATCATGAAGAAAAGTTGCAATCTAACAAACAAACAAATCTTCCAGTACAACAAAAAAACTCATATATACTTCTTGTTGTGTCGTGTACTAAACTATAAAATTGTCTCCTTAAGAGTGCCTGAAATGTGTGACAACTCTTTTTGTGTCCCCGGATCGGTATCCATGTTAAAGATCAAACCTAAAGTACATTAAAACAATATGCAACTTGACCTTAGACACAAGAAACTGAAGAACTATGCAGGTTAAATGAAGAGTTTTCTAGATTACCCACCCTTCTCTTTCCCCTGCTCAACATGATAACTTAGATTAATTAGTACCATCATGCATATTACAAAGACACGATATACACATCAAGCATGGAAGAACAATTGTCTCTATCAATGTTAAGGACTTACAAAACAAGTATTCCGTCAGTGCACAATTCAAACATGACCTCACCAAATTAAAATCACAACACTAAGAACAATTATACCATGCAAAAACTGTTATTCACCACATACTAATAAACGACTAAACACGAGTCATAACATGTCAAACCATATCATGTCGTCATAACACATCAAATCCAAAATTGACAAAAACACTCCAATCTCTTTTAAGAAGTTAGTAGTACATACTCCATCTATGTCGAACAAGAGAAAAATTCCCCTGAGAAAATCCAAAGCTTCACTTGTAAGCTCCACACTCTGTAAATGACAACCAGGAATAACCACTTTGAGAAGGACAGCATAAGAATCCGTTTCAACAAGAAGGTTACTAAAACAAATACAACATTATACCCAGAGAGTAGAAAATGAAGAAGCCAGTCGAAAGACGTAAAGTACACCAAAGGTAGTCAAATGATACATTTGAAATATGATAAATGAAAATTCAAGCTGCATGAGCACCCTAGAGGAATGAGGACTAAGGATAGCACTTAGCCCCGCCGCTTCAACTTTAGACTTGTTGCGGACAAAGAGTTTAGGATAAATCAAGGGTCCAAATATCTTATTGTATCCTCCTACTTAGGCACCTTCACTTGCCTTTCTTCTCTTATCTGACAAGTGTTTTTTTCTCCTACCCAATTGCCAAGTTTTTAGCAATGACAAACACTTTGACAATGCGAACAAGACACAATCTTCCATTTACCGTGTGCACTGCAACCTTTCTGTACTAGGCTGCTGCTTAGCTACGACAGAATGAAGCCATCAATAGGATAGTGAGTCAGTCCTGGATCCTGTGTTTCATCCAAGATCGCGGCTGCTCTTGCACTTCTTGCCAGCAAATGGAATGTTCATGGACGTTGTGTGCACCTATGGACTAACTATCAGAGGAAGAGAGTAAGTTTGGACTGCATTAAATACTTTGTCTTAGTGCCTCTCTATTTCGTCTCTTTTCTTCTCGCTTTGCACTCATCCAACAGGCAATGTACAAATGATCTTACTCAGTCACAGTTCACCAGTGTCGTATTCAAAAACTTCTTGTAGTTGACCATGCCCTTCAAGCTTGAAAATAAGACTCAAAGGCAAGGCTTGTGCAAGATCCATTTCCCTATAGTTCACGTGAAGAACCTAAACTTTATATTTGATATGAGAATGAGATGCATCTACGCCAATGTCTGGTCATATCTAAGTGCATGGGCGTGAAACCAGAAGAGATCAAAACAAAATGCATCGCTTTCTCTGAACCTGACGGAACTACCAGAAGTGAGGGAGGAGATTCATGGGTATGCTATCCATTATGAAAGTGGCCGGAGGAACAAATAAAAGCTATCGAAAGCCAAATTTCTCTTATTTATGTTTGCAAACACGAGATAATGACAATTCTTGCACTGGTGGGGAGATAAAATAATGCTGGAGATCCAACATTGATATCAATCTTAGGCATCTGCAATGAGTCAGCTCTAGAGCTCATTAATCTTGATTCTATCAGATCCAACTTCGTAAGAACAAGACACAGACATTTTCGATTCAGGTAGGATGAGCTTCAGCACTTAAAACTTCTAAATTCCATATTAGCTTCGCATAAACAACTACAAAAAGCTTCTGGAAGTTAATAGAACTATCACAACATAATAAGATTTACAAACAAATACATAAATGAAAGTTAAATCCAGGAGAAGTTACCTGATCAGGTGCTCGTTTAATTGGAGGTGGAAGTTGGTCATCGCTTAATCTGATGTCATTGTTGTATCCAAATTTCCTTAGGACAGTCCATGTTGTCTCAAGACGACCCTTCTCAATAAATAGCGCATGGAGAAAGAGGAATCCCGTCAGAGTAAGTCCACGGTCATTGACACCTTCAGGTAGTTTTTCTTGCACAACCCGCTTAACACCCACTATTTCAGAAGGTTGTAATGGAGCATTGAAACATTTGACCTGTTTACAATCGTTATAATATCATTCTGAAAATCTAGTCAAGCGATAAAATAAAGTTCTTGATCAGATACTTGTCAAACTCATAAAACGGTCGCGAGAGTGAACAAACTTCAAAGGTAATATGTATAGGATGCCCATAAGGCCACGACAACTTTTTCTGCTGGCACGACTATTTCAGAAGTTTGACTACTTTACATTGAACAATAATCAACTTTCTTGACCCACTTTTTCTCTGTACTTTAGCGTTTTTGGCAAATCATTCCACCTACGCAACTTAATATCCCTCCGCCAACGGACCTCCGTCGCCTCCATCTATGTTTCTGGCATGGTCCATGCTGTTTGCATTCAGTTCGAAACACAAAAACAAACTCTAGTCTCCATATCAGACTTCCCTGTGTGGATGTCCTCCACTGATATACTCTCATTGGACGACCTCTTTGATGAATCGATCCCAATAAATCAAAGACCTTTTCAACGAAAATCTCAAATGACCACCGGGTCGTGTGGTGGTCAATTGGAGTAGCTCCACGCCTCTAAAGCCCTAAATTACTTTAAAATCAAATACAATGTTCCCAAAAAAATTACGTTCTAAATGTTCCTGTTGGTGAGGCATGGTAGCCACTGCAAATTTCGGATTTGGCAACATGGACGACGTTGAAAGAAATGAGAAGAGAGAAAAGGTGGGTGGGCCTGAGAAAGAAGAGGGAGAGAGCAATAAGAAACGAGAGAGAGAACAGGATGGGTTTGGGAAAGAAGAGAGAGAAATAGCAGAAACGAGGGTAAATTTGTCAGGTAGCTAAATTAGTCGTGGCAGAATAGAAAGGGCTCGTTGCATTATCTTAACCTATGTATAAATCTCATAATGCACAAAAAATTGACGCATTCACATATCTTCACCCCCACATGAAAAAGAATAAGGACCTGAAAATCATTCAACTCTGCATCACTGAGTGCACCATCCCTATCATGGTCACAGAGAATAAATATCCGCTTTAAAGCCCTCACACAACGAGGCTTTAGAGTTTGTGCTTCCTGATCAAATAGTGGAGCTGTCGGATGAAGTACAGCTTTTTGGGCATAGTAGAAAACTTCAGGGACCTGAAAATATAGAAATTCCAACTTTCTAAGAAATGATGAGCAGAACACAGACGAAACCACCAGAGGTTCCTTCAAAAATATTTATCACCAGCCATCTTACAAAGTATTCAGATGGTGCATAATAATTGATAGCAGCTTGAAATGAATATAACTAGCAGAGATTCTGAATATGCAGATCCATATATGCAAATACCATATATCTCAGGAGGACCCACATAAACATGTGTCACGAGAGAATTTCAGACTGGCATTGCTGTGCACCCGAAAGACCCAATGTCTTCCAACAATGCAAAAGAGAGAACATCATGTGAACAGAACCAAAACCATGCCATGGTTTTGTGTAAGAGATAAGCATATTAATTCTGAATATACAACGAACATGACAAGAAGCATTTCAATGGTACCTGAATTTGTTTGAAGGCCGAACACTCAATACAAGTTTCAATCTCCCGAAACTGTTGCATTATTGGCGACATAACCTGCTCCAAACTCAATGGATGTTGCTCATCCCTCAAATCCAGCTTGCAACCCACTACTATAACTGGCACCCTTACCTGTTCAGTTATATCAGATGCTTAATCATATTCAACCCAAAAAAAAAAAGATGGAAAGAGCCACAAATAATATAATACAGAAATGAGGCCTGCTCTTTGTAATCATTATTTAACCAGACTTTAATGCACAAACCTCTAACCGACGAAGTTCAGGAAGCCAGAAGGTACTCAACCGGTCAAGTGTGGCAGGCTGATCGCACGCATATGTCAGCACAACTGCATCGGCACGTTTAAGTTCTTCGGCCAGTTTACCTCTATTCTCCATACTGAATTCAAGAACATCTCATACACATTAAAATTTGGGCTCAATGGGGTTGCTTGAAATTATGCTAAACAAGATCAACAAGACAACAAAAATAAAAATAACTAAACCAACATATCACATATCATAATTTTTCTTCTTATAAGGTGTCACAGCCAGCTTGTGCACACCTCGACGAATCTTGGAACCTGAAGTTAACGATTGGGCAAACCTCCAGCCGCTGCCCAAAGGAGTTGATAGCACCTGGGAGGTTTCAAACTTGTAACCTTTGGAAGGAGCAAACCCCAAGCCCCAGGCCTGACCACCAATCCAACACCTTGAGGTTCACTTTGATATTTCTTTAATGAAAAATGCTAAAGAAAGCCCAGTTGATATGTTAAAGGTTTAAAAATTGTATTGAAATGTGTGAAAAGTATATAAAAGTGGGTGAAAATATATTGAAAAGTGTAAAATGTGCACTAGTGTGTGTGTGTGTTTTTTTTGTCTTTTTTATACTTATTGTAAGCCCAGCGCGCTTCCAAGCAGGACCCCTCTTTAATTCATACTTCTCAATTATCCGATTTTCCTGAAGTTCCAGCTACAACAGACATCCGTTACTTGGCGTCATTCCCTTACCACGGCTCGCTCAAGCAAAAATACAGATAGATAGACAGAGAGAGAGGGACCTGGAAGACGTATCGATAATTGTGACGGGGACACGATCAGGGTACAAATCATCGGGCAACCTCGTCGGCGGCAACAACGGGGGCACATTAATCGGAAACGTATCAGCCGCCGCAGTAACAATCAAACTCGATTTTCCGGTGCCTTTATCGCCTGCAACGACGATACGCACGCCTACACGGCCGCCAGAGCTCGCCTTCGCAGCTGCTGCGCCACCTCCTCCAGCCATTCACGCTGAAACGAAATCTAAGACCCTGACTTTAAACCCTAAAGCGTTGCGAAAATAGGAATTGAATGAATGGGGTGGATAGAGAAATTTATTTGTGTGCGAGGAGTTCAGCTTTGAGGGGAATATAAGGGGGCGCCAAAACCCTAAGTTGGGGGATGCTTGGGGAAGAAGATATTGAATCGAAATAGAAGGCCTGGCTTTGTTTTGAATTTAGGGAGGTTTTAGGTTTTTATGATGATGAGATGATGGTGTGGGTTTTGTGCTAGACTGGACTTGATGCGGTGTGAACGATTGGGGAGAATTTTATACGTTACATATGTTTTCTTCATTTTATAGTGGCAGATTTTAGAGTGGATCTATGTGCATTTTTATTTGAAGGTCCAATTTCTAAACTTTTAAAACTTGAGAAATTCAAGGGATAATATTTGATATATTGGGGGTGTTCCATTAACAAAAATTGTTTTTTGTCTAAAAAATCAAGACGATTGTTATCTCGTAATACAATACATAAAAACTTTGTAAAAATTTAATTTATTCTAAAAACACCCTAGCGAAACACCTCGTTATCCTCCAAACCCGGAGGGCTTATATAAGCATGGGTTTCAATTTTGAGTTGTTTGGTCATTTGGCCAATTTGGTCGATTTTGCCCCTCAATTCCGGATTGGACCTGTTTGTTTTCTTGTGATTTCGGCGGTGGTGGATGGGCATTTCTGTCCCTCCAAATGGTTGCAAGTTTTTTGATAATTTAGGTGCCATTTGTGCCTAATTTCTCATGGGTGGGAGAGTTGTTGGATTGCTGCACACGTGTTGTACAAAGAGAGGTGGACCACGCCTTCTTGTGCTGGGTTCTCACGCCAGATAGCATTATTCAGTCAAGATCTTAAACAATCGTATAGTTGTATAACATTTTATCAGCCAAAATATATGCGATGAGTCCATCTTTCCATTTTATTTTTACTCTTTTCTCGAAAAACCGAAATGAAATCGGTGAGGAGTGAAGCTTTCGCTTGAGCATTCTTCTATGCAACTAATCAACGGAGAGTCCAGGTAAGTGTTTTCGCCTCATGTTTGCGTTGTTGTCCCGAAGTTCTCCGTTTAAGGGAACTAATTTTTGGTTGGTTATTGAAATTTTTTTACGTATATTTGTTTGGATATATGTTTATGATTTGTATGTATGTAAAGACACTGTAATTAATTCTTTATATGATTTTTGTTTTGGATAAGTTTTCAAATAAGTTTCGGAGTTGAGAGTTTTGTGTTTTATTTTAGTACCGAGGTTGTCAATTTAGTGTTGTTTGTGAAAATTATAATATTTTTAGTTTTTGGTACTTATCAGCTACTAATTGTTATTATAGACCACATATATATGGTTAGATTATGTAGGACATTTTGGTTTCTATTTTTTATTTAATACCACAGAAAAAAGGGTATACAATGTTTATGTATATGTTTGTGTGAATGGCTATATATTTTGTTGTTTTGTAGGAAAAACACAGCTTTGACAATAAAAATGTCTATAGCATATAATGCGTTAAATTCTTTGTGAATGAAATGAGTTCAGAGGTAGTCAACTTCAATGAATCGATTTTATCGGCTTGTATGAAAGTATTACGTTTTTAGGATAGTTTTATCAGGGTTAGTCAAACATAATAAGATGCGTTTGTTACAATTTTAGTTCTTGGCTGTTTTAATCAATTAGCGAAAGTCCAACAAAAAATAGGTTTTCCAATTAAGGTTGTTCACTAATGATTCTTTAGTTTAGAAAAATAAGTGGAAAAAAATCTATTAATTATAAATAATTGGAACATGTTATAATTTAATAATAACATAAAATACTTCTCTCAAATAATTAAATAAAAATATAGGGCAGTAAATAATCTGCAATTTTGTAAAACCGTGTCTGAGAACATAAATGGTAAAATCATGCAATAAGATCATTTACTTTATAATTATAGTTAGTATTAAATACCTTGAATTTACATTGGATATGACTAATGGAATTTGCATACATATGTACCTTTTTTCATTTGTATAAATTTTGATACTGGTAAAAATGTTAAAATTTGTAGGCATTGTCGTAATGGCATTGCAAGGTCCATTTGTCCGCTTGGTATATGAACACCATCCACGTGATTTAAGTTAGAATGGAGGTTTCTACTATTTAGTTGCTCATGGAGGAGCAAGTGAGAATGTTGTTAGGTCAGTTGATCAAGGAACAGGGCACCTTGTCTATAAGCGAGACTATAACTTTGTGCGCATTTATGGTGAGCAATATTCGCTTGGTGTTGTTAATGAATGGACTCGAAAGAGCGACTTCAATAAGTGGATTGAATCAGTGATCTACTATTCATTTGTGCAAACCAGCTCACAGGTATGCTGTATTTTAGATTACTTATATATTCTTTGTTAGATATGTTTGTAAATTCAAAAATATTTGTTGCACACTGTAAAGGCTAAGGCTTTGAATCTGAAATTCTATACATAACAATTTTTGGGCTTTCTTCCCCTTCCTGGTTGATTATTTATTAGGTGTACCATGTTGCTAGGTTTTAAAACACGTATCTTCCTTACATGCACCTAAGGTTTGCATCTTTTCCCTCCATATACTTGTCTAATGTATAAACCAATATTTGTTTTGCTTCTAAAATTATATTTCATAATTTAGGCACTACCAGTTGGCTTACAAGCTTTTTTCTTACCTGAAAATGTTGCCACATGGATTGTGATAAGACATGGTTATAGAGTTTGGCTATTTTAGTTGTTGGACATCTGATGTTCAATGATAAGTGGAGTGATTTTTGCAATGTGCATGTATTGAGGATTGGTTGTCGAGTGTTGTTCGGTTGTGAAAGGAGATGGGTGTTCAATACTTTCCTCTTTAATGAGAACGACTGAGAAATTACCTATGATTGGAGTGATCTTACTGAGGCCCTGCAGCAGCTGCACCCTGTTCTAGGTATAATATCAAAACAATATTTGTCCTATTTTCCATACTAACATTGTATATGTTCGATAATGTTACTTCCGCATAGATAATCTACATACAGCATGCCTACCATCAATCATTCAGTATCAAGCATCTCTGTTCCGATTTCTTTGTGAATTCACGACTGTTGACTCACTCCATGCGGTATGTATTATCTATTTCCATAACGCTTTTTAAGGTTCACTTTTCTTATGTTAAAGTTAGTTTGGTGTCAAATTGTTTTGGTATTAATGCTAATAAATATTAAAATTGAACCATTTTATTTTGTGTTAGACTTTTCGCCATTTCCTACATGAATATATGGAGAACATAAATATGGAGGCTTGTTTTTAAAGCTGCGAATCGAAGCTGGACAATTGAAGTCGAGGACAATGGCCTGTTCAATTGTGTTGCCTTTGCCAACCTGTGTGAAGATCTGTTTTTACAGCCATTTGATTACCTGATGGTTGCACTAACCTTTGATGAGACTGCTCGGATTGTCATCTTCCGATCAAATGATGGATCATAAAAAGTGCTCGATGATTGGGAATTTCATCAGGTTTGATAAGCAAGAACTTGTTCACAGCTTCATTGTCTTAAAAGTATAATAAAATGCAGTACTTGGTGGCTATTTTCCATCAAGGAAAAGATTAAGTAAGAAATAAATCTTTTGCACATTGTGATTCATTTCTTACTTAATCTCTGTACCTTTTGTAATGACCCTATCCTCCCAGGTTCAGTATATGCTGCATATAACTATCATTCTTTCTTTCAGCTGGTTTGTAAATATGTTCTTTCCTACAAAACTTTGATATGTGAATTAGTTTCTTTTTTGTGTGATATGAAGTGACTTTGCCTTCTTTTCAGTACATGCAATAGGTTCATTATTTGTTATATTGATGAGCAAAATTAAGTTAGATTTGTCTGCCCGGGAATATTTCTGTGGCATTTACTGAAATTTTGTGTGGTGGACCGTTTATGAAGCAACAGTAACCTTTATGCTCCTTCCATTGGTGGGCAAGCTTGGTTAGCAAATAGCAATACTCTAATATGGTAATGTTAATCGTTTTGGTGACAACTAACGTTGATAACCTAATTTCCTAGCCATTCGCACGATTTCTTCCTATGATTGCTTTCATGATGAATGTGGCCGAATTCTCGTCACTTTTAGGAAGCATTCTGTCACGCCCTCAATTTCAATAAGTCAAATACAAATAGAATCCACATAGGATCAATAGAGTCAAACAATTTCCTGTAGAAAGTCAAAGTACAATAAGTTTCTGTTCAAGGGTACCCGTATCCATGCAAAAATAACAAACAAAAAGGTTTTAAAATTATTACATAAGTTGAAATAGCCAAAAGCTTGGAGAAATTAAAGTTACAGGATCATCTTCCAAAATGTACTTAATATAAAGATAAGAAAATGATTTCATGGTCATAAAATCTTCATGTCATGCATTCACACTCCAAGTATCCGATCTCATGCTCCATGCCGTGTACCTGGGAAAGATAGGGTGAGCTCACTAGCTCGTAGGAAACATCTATCAAATCTGGATATGATGAAATGATAATGGAGTGCAACTAATATGATGAAATGAGGATGGAAACACAATATACTCACGGAAGCCCCAACTTTAGATGTAAACAATTGGAATCCCATATGCTCGACCAAGATTAACCGGTGTGCCGTTGTGTATTATACGCACTGACACTGTGTAGGTGTCCAACTCACTCACACACCCCTTGTTTCATTTAATTACATCATTTACTAAGATTCCGGGCATGCCATATAGGCCCCGTGTCATTCCGGGCATACCCTTACATAGGGCCCCGTGTCATTCCGGGCATACCCCTTGTGTCGTTCCGGGCATATCCTTCCGTAGGACCCCGTGTCACATCTTTCATTCTTTCATTTACACCTCACGTTCATTCTATGTGATTCATTTAGTTCGAAAGCTCGTAGTGTGTCGGTTATGGCAAAGTTAATATGTGTCCAAGAACGTGTGAAATCGTGACAAAATATCATTCATACCACGATAGATTACCAAAGCTTAAAAGTCAAGTTGAGAAGCTTAGAAAAGACCAATAAAGGGCCGGAGCATAGGAACATAAGAATGGAGTTATGAACCTCGAGAAAACCTAACACCTTGATAGGAAAAAGCACATTTCTCTCAAAATACAAAGGTTATGAATATGAGACCAATTGGGTTTGAAAGTAGACTCATAGAGCTTTCCAACGGTTCAAGAATCACCTCAATCGGAGTTCGGACGGCCGGGCGCGTGTTCGCCGGTTAGGTCAAAATCGCCTTATAAAACGTATCGGGTATCGATACTAAGGAAAGGTAGTATCGATACCGGACCACCTAAAACTGAACAGAATGAATGTGTATCGATACTAAAGAAAGGTAGTATCGATACAAAAGCCGTTACGAGCAAAATTTGCAGATTTCAAACTGGTTTTTCTCACTTAGATCACAATGGGGCTCAACCCAATCACTTCCAAGACAAAAATTCACTACAAGAAATTTGGTCTTTAGAGACGAATGAAATCGTCACAAAAAGCATGGTTTTTGTCTCTGATAGTCTTGGTGACGAAAAACAATTTTGTCACCTATAGGTTGTCCCCGAAAGTCACCTGGTGATGAATTATTGTTTCGTCACCTATTCTAAATTTTGGTGACGAAATTTTTTATCACTAATCGTGACAGAAATGGTGACAAAATTATAGTTTCGTCACCTATTCTAAGTTTTGATGACGAAATTTTTCGTCACTAACCATAATAGAAATTGATGAAGTGGCGCTGATTGAGGGCTGATGTGGCAGCAGGCGTGGCGCCTACATGGCAGTTGGCGTGGAACTGATGTGGCGCGTACGTGGCAGCTGATAATTCAGAAGTTTGCTCCTCCTAGGAATTGAACCAACGACCTCACGCGTGCTCGCGCGCGCACGAACCAGCTGGGCTAGCCAACCACTTGTGCCATTTTGGTACCTTTTTACTATTTATACTATAAAAGTGGATTATTCTTATACAAACCTCTACTAACATCATTTCTTTTATAAATTTTATACTTGTACAAACACCTACCAATATCACTACTTTAATAATTTTTTTAATTTTTTAACACAAAATTTTTTCTTTTTTAACAAAAGCCTTTTAATAAATTTTTTAATCGAGTTTATACTTTCAATTTTTTTTTTATTCCGATTGTTTTACACTCCCCATTTGAACACCAATTATACAAACACCAACTAATATTTTTTTAATAAATATTTTTTCTTTTCGAAAGAAAAAATTTTCTTTTTTAACAAACGCCTTTTAATAATTTTTTTAAAATCCATTTTAGACTATAAAAATAATTTGTTTTTATTCTCATTGTTTTATGCTCCCCATTTGAACACCCATTATACAAACACCTACTAATATCATATTTTTAATAAATTTTCTTTTTTAACATGATCCTTTTTATAAATTTTCTTTTTTTAATCTTGTTTATACTATACAAATTAGTTTTTTTGAATTTGGTTTAATAGTTTGTTATAAATTACATTTAACATATATATTTTAAATGTAATTACAAACTCCATATTTACAAGCATCGATTTAAACCATTGGTATTTCACATCTCGTCATTGTCACCAAAAATCGGTTAAATGGGTCATTTTTTTAGATTGCAAGACTCGACCCCACACTTGAGTCATTTTTTTTCAACCGAAACCATCTATCTTTTACATATTAAAGAGTACATAATTAATTTCATACAAAAAATATAGAACATCAGCTATCGCAGCACAATTTTTTTTTGATCGGCAAAGAAGAATTAACGGGGGAGCTATCGCTACACAATTGATCAGACAAAAAAAAAATTTGTTAATGAAATTGTGTCTCGATAATTAAGAAGCTTTCTAAACCCGATCGAGGCAAATTTTTACGAGAAAATGATTAAATAAATAAGAAAAATTAGTTTTGGTGGAGTAAAGTTAATCTACTAACAGTTAATAAGACTGTCGCTATACTCCTGTTTCTAGTAACGGCTGATGAAATTTAGGAAGCTAACTTATTCAGAGTTAGAAATTTAATTATGGTTGGGTTGTGCCCATAGATTTGGTGACAAAACAATTCCTCTCCTATAGTTTCATTTCCCTCAAGATACACTTTCGGGCCCGCCAATTAAAAAAAGAGTAAATGGGTGACCAAAAAAATATGTGGAGGGAACATATTAGTGACGAAAGAAATATTTTCATCACAAAAAAGATGTGGAGGGAACATATTAGTGACGAAAGAAATGTTTTCGTCACCAAAAATATGTGGAGGGAACATATTAGTGACGAAAAAAAATTTCATCACCAAAAAGATGTGGAGGGAACATATTAGTGACAAAAGAAATATTTTCGTCACCAAAATAGTCATATAGGAGACAAAATTAATTTCGTCTCAAAATAGTCATATAGGTGACAAAAATAATCATATAGGAGACAAAAATTAATTTCGTCACCAGAATTTCGTCACGGTTTATCATTTTTGTTGTAGTGATTAGACTCAAAGGCATCCAAGGTAATGAAACAACAACACATTTAACTTAGCACAACATCAAAAACGTGAATCAAACCCAACCAAAACAAGAAACATGAAAATGGGTTTTCTTGCAAGAAATGAAGAAAATGATCAAATGTGGTTACACCACTCACATTAAACACCTCAAAACACTTAGAGAAGATAGAAATCACCTACCTCAAGAGTGATTTAGCTCCAAAAATGAGATCCCAAAACCGAATTCCTAGATCCCCAATTTGAGAAATCTCGTATTTGGTACTCCCGGTGCGAAAAGATGGTACTCCGGGCTCCCAAACACGCGTAGATGATGAATATGCGGTTGAATCTTGAGTTTGAGAAGTGTGGGAGGTGAATTTGTGGTGGAATTTGAAGAGAAAATGGGGAGGAAGAAGAGGGAGGGGCTGCTGCCCTTAGAGAGAGAGGGAGAGGTGCATTTGCGCAAAAAAATCAGCCCCAAATGTATATATATACACCCATACACTTGCACTTAAGCCCCTCATGTTTCTAATGTGTTATAAAGACACCCTCAAGCATATATGCATCTCATATTGACCTCGTTTTGCATTTTAAAAATATTTCTCACATTTCCCCAACATTATTTTCGAAAAATGATTAAAACTCATGGGTCCTTACACATTCAGCATGTTTTTCTATCCCTTTTTGACAATATTTTAACAGAATCACCGATGAGCAGCGACTACAATGCTCATGGTGCATCGACCTATGAAATAAGCACAATATTCACTGCAAGGAAGTACACTTGCGTATCCTACATTTGGAATAAATAAACCCCATTCCCGAAGAATGAGTGTTGCCACTTAAAATTGATCTTCTTACTTGATCTTGCTATTTTTTTGTTTCTTTTTTTTGCCTTTTGAGCTAATTAACAGAATATTTCTGAACAAATTGTTCACGTTATCTATGTATGACCAGTGCAACCTACTTGAGAATGTAAATATTAACCATCATCTCAAAACTCAATGCTTCCAAACTTGTCTTACTCAATCAAAATCATTTCATATATGATATATATCTTTTGCTCATACATTGCCCATTACATTGCACATCCTCATGTACCGTATTTAGTACACTAATTGCTCATTTCACCTGTATTTCTTCTCAACTTCTCTAATACCATATTACAACACATCAACAAAAACACGGGCATAATACTCGTGCAACGCACGTAGCATTGTACCTAGTATTTGGATAAACACAACTTCATAAATTGTTTTTACTATTTTCTCCGTAAATCGTTTTCAATTCTCTTGCTTTCTCTCTCTAATTAAAATCAACATATTTTTCTCTAGCAAATGCAGTATTATTTGTTTGTAATTTTGAGCATTTTAGTAAATTCTCAATATGTATTTATCTTTCTTTTTAAGAGTTTTATCAAACAATTGAAAATGTTATTAAGATGCGATAGTCTTATTAAGTCTCAGATGGTCGCCAGTAGGGCTACAAACAAGTCGAGCCTTAACGTATTCAAGCTCGGCTCAATCATTTTTAGGGAGGCTCTAGCTCAAATCGAGCTGGAAAATCATGGCCCAAACTCGACTCGTAAAGGATTTGAAAAGCTCAAGCTCGGCTCGTCTGTACTCGGTAATATTTGAACGAGCCAGCTCAGCTCGAACTTGAGCTTGTTGAGAGGTTACACATTAGAAGAAAAAGGTTTATCCACATTTTACATACAACAATTTTTCGATTTGCATTGAACCCAAAATTTACGAGAATCACTCAAGTTCTCTTCAGGAAAGCCTCTAATACATGTATTATCAAATTCTCTTCAACAGATATTACTCACTTTGCAAAGTGAGTCAAGATTTCTCTCTGGTATCCCTTCACACTTGAGATCAACACCTGATACAAACAATTTCATCACATATCAGAACGTAAGTGAAGAAAGGATTTTGAGAGAAGGCTCAACAAAGAAAAAGTGAGATTTCCTACCAAATAATAAAGAAGAGCGACAACCAGAGTTGGCATGAGAATCAATGGCCCAATAGTGAGATTTGGGGTAGCCTAAGAGTAAGATCGCCTGTGTGTGTGTGTGCTGCTCGACTATTAGAGGTGGCCAAAGAGTGAATTAGAAACAATGGTGACTTGATTTGGGGAGGGCAGTGGAAGATCTCTCTCTCTCCCTCTCTCTCTCCCTCTCCCCCCCCCCTCTCTCTCTACCTAAAAGAAACGAAGAAGAAAACAGTGTACAAAGTGAAGAAAACCTAGTATTAGATATATATAGCCTGGCTCACGAGCCGAGCCTTATATAGCTCGAGCTCGGCTTGTTTGCCAAACGAACCATAAAACCTGGCTCGAGCTTGTTTATTAACACTTCAAGCCAAGCCTAACCGAGTTGTACTGAGCTGAGCTCGCGAACAACTTGGTTCGTTTACAACCCTAGTCCTTGGCTTGACTTTTTGTTCTTAGCTTCCAAATGTTTAGTGGTGGTGTAAAGGTACTCAATATGGGGGTGCACGCTACACATGGGCTAGATAGCCCCCCATATCAGACCATTTTTTAAAGGTTCGGAATAAATATTTAGGCTCATAAGGCTAAGCTAGATTGAGTTTTTAAATCCGTTTACTAAGTAGGCTGGTTTGGAAAATACCATGAGGCCCAGCCAATTAAAATTATATTATTGTTTTAATAGGATATATGTGTGTGTGTTATGTTACCACCATAAGTCCTAAATGCATGAGATTTTTCTTTTTTGGAGCAGCTCATCTCCTTTTATTCAATAATAAATTTTATTTTTTAATTCTTGCTCTGCATTTTTTTTAAACACCTTCAAAAATAACTGATGACATCGTATTTTCAGCGGTGCTTTTAAAGTGTCGGCCACATAAGACGACACCTACATTCTCAGCGAAATGGAAAAAAACGTTAGGAAAAGTATTTCTGGTATTTATCGGGTCTTTGGCGGTGTTTTTGAAACGCCAAAAAATGTATTCTTGTTGTGGATTATTCCCCAAAAAAATAATAACTGTTGACATCAATTGTCATGTATAATTAACTAAGAAGATTCTTAAAAAACTAAGAGGGTACAAAGAGTATAAATGAATCAAATTTCAAACGAAACAAGTTGTTTATAAATCTATTGACAAAATAAGAGTTTTAGTAAATGTGGGGCTTTTTCCATTGAGAAGTACCAACTTCAATGTAACTAATGGTTACTTAGATTGTACGAGGAGAGACATCAATGGGAGACATCAATGGGTTTGTGTATTTGTAAAATATATTTTTTGGGAAAGAATGTCAACAACACAACAAAGTGAAAGCATGAACGCATACTTTGGTGGATATATCAACTCAAAGACCACTTTGAAATAATTTGAAGAGCAATATGAAAATGCTTTGGCAAAGAAGGTGGACAATGAAAATTGTGAAGATTTCAATTTTCTCAACTCCTATATCCCATGCATAACACCATTTGCATTTGAAAAGCAATTTCAAATTGCTTATACATATGTAAATTCCAAGAGGTCCAACGAGAGATTGTTAGGGAATATTTCGTATTTTTTGTCAACAAATTCTAAAAGGATGTGGTTGCTTTTTAGTATATCAAAAATGATAAGTGCAAGGAAGATTTGTAAGGAATCACGCAAGGAATGCACTACGGGGCCCAGTAAGGATCCCAAACGGCTGATCCGAGTCGCTCAAGATTTTAAAAACACATTTCGATTGGGCTTGCGAGAAACTAGCTCCATCCGATATATGTGGATGCTTGATCCAAACTTTCATTTTTTAATGGCTCGGATGAAAAAAGAAAAAATGAAAGTTTGGATCGAGCATCTAAACATATTGGATGGGGCCGGATTTTTAGCAAGCCCACTCAAAATATGTTTCTAAAATATTGGATGGGGCTCGGATTAGTCTTTCGGGATTTGTACTGGGCCCCGGAGGGTCTTTCCTACATGATCCCCTCCAAATCATTTCCTTGCATATTTATTTTATAAAAGTTACAAGACACGCCAAAATGTTACGAATCATAGAAACTGTTACGAATCATATTGTTAAAAAGTTACAAAAAACTAAAAAATGTAACGATTGCTGATGAGGTTGCCCAATTTAGACCATACAATAGATGCATATAGTACACCCAAATAAGAGGTGTGTATTGTAGCCGTTTCCTATTATTATAAGTAGAGGAAGATGTTCCATTGGGAAAGATTCCCACCAGTGTGCAACTTTTAGTGTCAACTTTAATGAGGATACTAATGAAGTTGATTATAGTTGTCAATTGTTTATGACAAGTCCGATAATCCCTAACCAAAATTTGTTTCTTGTAGGATCGATTCAACCTTGAATGGCAATGATCTTGGCAGTGTTCGGTTTACAGTTTTGGGGCAGTTTTGGTTTTGATGACATCATCATTTCCCTCATTTCTCTCTCTCTATCTCTCTCTACTTATTACACATGCTTACATCATAAAAACTAAACTAAACTCTAAACCGAATAAGGCCCTTATATTTCCCAATGAGGGCTCGCATATTGCTGATTCGTTGATCGTTCTTAAAAAAAGGACAGCTACCATTTAAAATAAAACAAAGTAATTGCAAGAAAGTTGTTCATAAAATGAAAGGTGGAAAAAGAAGATGAAGGGCATAAATAACGAGGTAATCAGAGGTATTTTTGTCTGTGGGATTCATAGTTTTGATACTTTATATTTAACTCAACTCTCTATTACTCCATATTACAAGAGTCGGAAAAACTTGCAAATGACATGAAGATAGATCCATTGGACTCAATTGGTGGTGGGCTTGGAACATGAAGTATTCATTTAGATGTAAATTTTTTATTTTTTTATTTTTCAAAAGTTTGTAAATTAGCACTTGATAATAAAGATTAACCAGCTATGTACGATATAGGATTCTTCATGTGAACATTTAAAATTTGTTGATGGAGTGAATCCATGTTCCGGACACCAAATTACAATTGGTCAAACTAGTACGAGGACGTATCTTGGGCAACAAAACATACACCAAGAAATAAACTTTTGCATTTAAGGTGCAAACTTAATCTATCAACACTACTTCTTGCGTTAATAAATTTTATTGTTTAAATATTCACCAATATGTTAGCTTTAATGCATTTTTTTTTCTAAAAAATCTTTTAGGGACCTTGTCAATGGCATCTATCTACATCTTGGAGTACCACACATGATGAATGAGAGTATTCTATAGTAGACAAAGATGGTGAAAATTTAGTGGTTGAGATGACATTGATCTTCTAGCAGTTATTTGAAGTATTGTTAGATTGCAAAGCTTTTTGGCTTATGCAAGTAGCCTTTTTATTGTGTTTGCAATCCTTTTGTTTGGTACATTGAAACTCATCAAATGCGATGTTCTGAGGATGAGCAATCAATTTTGTTCTTTGTTTCTTGGTGCTTAATACATTACTTATTACAAGAAGGATTGCACTAAACAAGCCACGGAGGTGGTGCTTCAAACTTCAAATTCTAAATTTTCGTTTAGATGAAGACTGCCTTCATTTTTATTCTCCCAAAAAGTATGAAAGTTCCCCAATAGTTGCGATGGAGGAGATGGCGTTTGAGACCTCTGGTTTAGATCTTTCGTTTTGATGGAAGAGACGGTGGATCTGGGAGAAGTGTGGTGCTTTGTGCTCTCTGCTCTTTGTATTTGTTTGTTTGTATTCTTTTTTCCTATGTTTTACTTCAATGCGCCCATGAGTACACCACACACGTATTACAAATGTACGCCGATGCATCTTAATCGTTGAAATGGGTTGGCATACATTTGGGTGGTTTACCCATATCATTTTTGTTTTTACTTTTACCAGATTCCATTTTAGGTGTGTTTTGGTTAAAAAAGTTAGCTGACTTATGTTTTCATCTTTATTTGATTTTTTTCCGTGTTTTTTAGTTTTGCATCAACTTTTTGTGTATTATAGTTCATCTCGGTTAGAGGAATGAAAAAAAAAATTATGATCTAATCAAATTTTTTTTGAATAAAGAAAAAAGTAAGCCAACAAGTCAAATTTTAACATTTTTTTCGATCTCATTCAAAAATTTGGGAGTTCAAGTCATAATCTTTTATATTTTTTCATTTCTCTCGCCGAGACGAACCGATAATACTAAAAAAATCGATTCAAAACTAACAAATGCAAAAAAAAAAATCAAATAAAGACAAACAAAAAAAAAAGTTAAGTTGGCTTTTTAGGCCAAACCTTACCTTAGGGCATCCTTATTTGACATAAAAAAAAAAACAACCAAATTTAACCTCAAAAACACCTTTTTATAATTTAGCAATTCACTTTTCAAAAAATTCACAAAATTAGACTATCTATTCAAACTTTAGCGAGTCACTTTATAAAAAACTCACATAATCTGACTATTTACTTAAACTTTTACTCTTCCCTCTCTCTTCCTCTTTTGGTAAGTGAATCATAGGTCACCAAATTTGTCAAGTTACTGTAGCAAAGTTAAGACATCTTCAAATTGGTGAGTTTGTTTGGTGAGACTGATTTTTGAGGTTTTGGAAGAGTTTGCTCTCTACTTTAACTTAAAAGTTAAATTGTTAAGTCACATATTGATGCAACAAACTCACCAACTTGAAAATATCTGAACTTTACTACAGTAACTTAACAAATTTGGTTACTATTCACTCATTAAAAGAGGAGGAAGGAGGGAAGAATAAAAATTTAAATAGAGAGTCTGTTTTGTGAATTTTATGAAAAATAACTTGTTAAATTATAAAATGTGTTTTTGAGGTTATATTTAGTGTTTTTTTTTTTGTGTGTCAGATGCTCTTAGTATTACTACTCCTTTGGGTAATAATCCAGATTATGGATTATGGATTATTGGATTATTCATTTTATCTTTATTTAATTTTTTTTTGCATTTGTTAGTTTTGTGTCAAGAATTTGTGATTTCTGAATTCCTGACAAGAAGAATCTAGAAACCACAAAATCTTGACTCAAAACTAACAAATGCAAAAAAAAAAAATTGAATAAGGACAAAGGGGTGCTTTGGGTAAAAAACCACTGGATTTCCTTCGACAAGACGAATCTAACAAGTATAAAATTATGGTCAAAACTCATTTTTTTGAATAAATCCAAAATAGGTCTAATCCATCTATTTTGGCTTTATTAAAAAAAATTCGAGTTTTGACCTAATTTTATACTTGTTAGATTCATCTCGTCAAAAAAAATTTAAAAATCATAAAATTTTGATGCAAAACTAACGAATGAAAAAAAAAAAATTGAATACAGATGAAATAATTTTTAAAAAAACCACTTTTTAGTTTTTTATCCAAAACACTCTAAAATAAATAATTTGATAATCCATAATCTCAGACTATTACCTAAAGGATACAGTATATCAGCACTTAACCGTAGGACCCACCAAATGGTGGCAGCTAGGCATCATCGTGAAAGTTTCGTAGTCAAATTGCCGTAGCAAAATTGTTTTCCCATCCCGAGAAAACGTCATCCTTTTGGTCTCCGTCTCTTCCGTATTTATCTGACTATGGCCCTAATAATCCGATTATAGATTATTGAATTATTTATTTTATTTTTATTTAATTTTTTTTATATTTATTAGTTATGAGTCAAAAATTTATAATTTTTAAATTTCTCTCGACGAAATAAATTTAACAAATATATGGTCAAATCAAATATTTTTTTGAATAAAGCCAAATATTTAAATTATTGGTTAATAATTCAAGTATTTTGGCTTTATTAAAAAAATGAGTTTTGACTATAATTTTATACTTGTTAGATTCGTCTCGTCGAGAGAAATCTAAAAATCATAAAATCTTGATGTAAAACTAACAAATACAAAAAAAATTTGAATAAAAACAAAATAAATAATCCAATAATCTGAATTATTAAAAAAAAAAAAAAAGCCTATATACGCGTCGCTTTCTGTCACAAACATGCATTCCCATCTCCTGCCTACCAATTTTGTCTCTCTCTCCAGGAACTACCACATCTCACCGCGGAGGATCCAACATTCCACGCCTCCTCTCTCTATCAGTTTTCCTCTCCACGATCTATCAATTACTATATTTTGGTATACCGTAGCCAACTTTCTCATTCATCACAGGATATCAATTTTGATCTTTGTGATTACTA
The DNA here is from genome assembly GCA_022606695.1 of Vaccinium macrocarpon. Lineage (NCBI taxonomy): Eukaryota > Viridiplantae > Streptophyta > Magnoliopsida > Ericales > Ericaceae > Vaccinium > Vaccinium macrocarpon. The sequence goes on from CM040174.1 coordinate 15,242,137, forward strand.
TCATTATTACGTAATTGAAGGGAAAAAAAAGAAGCAAGGAGGATGAGTGTGGATTTGGAATCAATATCAGAGGCGACCTCAGGGGCAGTTGGAGCTCTTTTGAGCACAACGATCTTGTACCCACTTGACACTTGCAAGACCAAGTACCAGGCTGAAGTCCAAGCACACGGCCGGCAGAAGTACAGGTCAATCTCCTTCTTATTCTTCTTCTTCCAAATTCATCAATTTATTTTTGGGAGTGTTTTAGGTGATTTCAAGCCTTATAATTGTGATCTCTCTGTAGAATTTGTTGTGATCGCTTCCCACCGACAAATTATTTGAGGGTTTAGCTTCTTGAGATCAAATTGGTTGACTTTCTTGCCCGATCATGCTGAATTCTACTTTCATTTGTTTGATTACTTGTTTGATTGTTTTAATCAACCATTATATAGTTGTCGGTTATGTTTAAAAAACATGGCCTTCAAATTTTGCCTTCAGCGTCCCTAAATTAGGTAATAGTACATAGAAGATCAAATCCATTTTATAGCGATAGTGAATAAGAAAGGCTAAGATAGGACTCGCCTTGCGGTTGTTATTAAGGCTTGGCTTAAAAAAAAGGGCAATTTGTTCAAAAGTCCTGAGCAAAGAATTTGTAACCCCGTTAATCCACCAAACAAGTTTATAACCTATCTAGTCCTAACGCTGGCATCTTTTTCTTTTTTTTTTACCTTACCAAAAAAAAGTTTGTACCCTATGAAAGTGCCAAAAAAGTTGGTACCATATGAAAGTGCCTAAAACCCTAGGGTACCCTACAAAAGTGCCTAAAACTTAGGGTACCCTTTGAAAGTGCCTAAACCACTAAAACCCTATAATAAGAAAGTGCACCCAAAAACCTAAACCCTAGGGTACCCTATGAAAGTGCCTAAAACCCTAGGGTACCCTATAAAAGTGCCTAAATCCTAGGGTATCCTATGAAAGTGCCTAAAACCCTAGGGTACCCTATGAAAGTGCCTAAACCACTAAAACCCTATAATAGGAAAGTGCACCCAAAAACCTAAACCCTAGGGTACCCTATGAAAGTGCCTAAAACCCTAGGATACCCTATAAAAGTGCCTAAATCCTAGGGTACCCATTAAACTTGTCCCATGCGTGTGTGAGAGAGAGAAGTTACGGGCTGATGATGGTCAGGTTGCTATCATAGGGGCTTCGCAGGTCGCTATCAAGAGTCGGAGCATTGGCTCGCGCGTGCGTGCTGGAAATGTCCTTTTCTGGACCTTAGACGGTACTAACTTTTAACCAGTGGACACGACAAATGGTTGAATCATTGACTGGACTAAATGAAGCAACATGCCTCTACCTTTGGACTTTTGACCAATTTGCCGTAAAAAAAAAGCCTCTGAGTCTGAGGATTTTGAATTTGTGCTTTACCCTCCTAGGGTGCACAGTTTGTACAAGGGGTGATCGCACAAGGTGTGCCTTGTATGAATTTTAATGCCTTTCATATGAGGCGGACGTTTCTTTGGAATAACAGGGCGTATGAATTTTTCATACTCTCACTCTCTCCTAACCTGTAGGTATTAATGAATTTGAGAGACTGCATATGTGATGGATTATATCTTAACCGACATTATGCAACAGGGAAGAGTAAAGTGACCTAAGTCATCTATGTACAATGGCTAGAAAGGGCATTGAGCCGTTGACATATAGTACAAGTATCTTATGTGTCAAAAAACATTGGTGTTTTAAATGAAGTGACATATAGATATAGCTTTAGTATAGAGAGTGAATAAACTTTCTTTTTTCGGTACAACGGAAGTTGAGAGTGAATAAATTTTCACTGCATACTTAAGACCAGTATAAATATGTGTATGTTTTTAGGGGCTTTAATAAGTTTTATCTCGCATTGAACATGGAAGTAAAATCCAAAATGTTTCCGCCAATGCCTTCCGGTATATCTCTCTCCTCACTGGATAGAATGCATCATATTGCACATTTGCCTTATGAAAACACTGCTGATACCAACCTAGTAGTAAGTTTCTTGTTATGTTTTAGGCCAATTTGGAACTGACATCAATGATAGTCCTAAAGAGGTTACTTCTAGGCAATGTACCAGTGCCTAATATGACAAAATAGTAGCAGCAGCAGTACCAACTTGCAGCAGTTATTTTTTACAAAACATGGCTGCTGCTTAAACTCCACACTTCCCAAGACTTGCCTTACAACTAAGGAAACTTAAAAAAACAGCAAACTAAAAATATCCTAAGTGCAAAAAACAAAAAAATATCCTACTAGACCATAAATTTAAGAAAACAGCCTCTAAAACCAAAAATAGATTAGATCACTTCTCCACCAAAAATAATCTTCAATCTTCGATCCATCACGTACTTTCTTAGTTGGATGGTGCATGATCTTCTCAATGGAAATTGTAGGCGTGTCAATCTATAGAATGACCCTGGTTTCCATGCATCTTTTTTTTTTTTTTTGACGAGTATGATTCTATTAAAAGGCCGAAACTAGAGTACAACCCAGCACACAAAACCTGGGAGAACAATGAGGAAACTAGTCCTTCCAAGTTATACAACTACACCTTGCAAAGGAACTATCAAAGCAAAATAGAATGTGACAAAAAACAAGCCAAAATTGCTGGAAAAAAGAACAGTCACTTTTAGACTTTATCCAGATTGCAGAACAAAACTAGGTGAGTCCCAGTCTTCACACAAACTCCTGTTCTTCTGGGAGGGTTCAAACAAGTCTTTTGGAGTAAAGAAATGCCCTAATATGCTCAGCCTTACTCTGAAATGTTCTTAAAGCTCTCAAAATATAATTCTTCAAATATCAAAAACTACCTAATGAAGACTCTAGACACCTATTTATAGACTCAATGACCCTACTACACTGGATGAGACTAAAATGGTAGGATTACCCTCATTTCTACTCCATCAGTTCTTTGATTCCTCTTCATCCGTACATGGTAAAAAGCTGCAGCCAAAGAGCATTTCATGATCAAACTCTGAAAAACATGTCCCTTGACATGGTTCACATTCCAATCCACAATACCTCAGCTGAAGAAATCCAATTCCTGCTTCTAATTCTGCCACAACTCACTAGAATGGGGACAATCAACAAATAGGTGTTGGTGGCTCTCTTTCCCCCTCCTACACTTCTTACAGCCATCATTTACTGCCAATGCTCAAGGCAATAACCTATCGGTTGTACTCGGTCTCTGTGAACAGCTAACCATAGAATAAATGCCCATCTAGGCACATGCTTCCCTTCCCATACCAGTTCTGTGGAGGATACGTGTGCCTGATTGCTTCCCAAGCAGACTTAATAGAAAAAGATTAACTAGAATGAGGCAGCCATTTGACATTATCTTCTTGATCCTCATTTGGTAAAAGAGCTGAAGGCATCTGTTCCATAATTTTTGAATTAATCCTGTTTCTGCCCCTAGGCCATCGCCACCGTCCATTGTGAATTATATATGAAACCTTAGCTGTTAGGGACCTTCCCATGTTGAAAGCAATGTCATCCCCATACCTTTGATGCAGGGGCCCCAATGGATAGCTTCTCATATATTATCCATTGCATTTGCATATTGTGGAGAATTGATTCAGTGCATGACACTTAATTTAGAAGTAGACTACTAATAGCACTCAGGAGAATCTTTTGACTAGTGAATCAAGGAACTCATTGCATATTTTGGAGAATTGACTGAGTGCTAGTCATGTAAGATCCTTGAAAAGTTTTTTCTCACGTGCTTCTTTAAGAAGTCCTTCATACACCTGATGCGCTTACATGGACGGTACAACTTCAACAAAAGTCCCGCCGTCAGACAGCGTCGAATATAGGTGTGCAGAGTTGCCAAATTCTAGAGAAGCATAGCTCCTTTATTAAAACCTGGCTTGCCGTAATCCTATTCTAATGGTTGAGATTCTGCTTCATCTACAAGGATAACCTCTTGATCATTAAACAAAATGGTCTTCTTATGCTCGTTACAACTACTATTTGTAGCTAAGGCCTTCCATTTGACGGATGACAGGGTTCCTTTTTATTTATTTATTATTATATGCATGCTGTATTGTTTTGATGATTATCAAACGATCATTTTTTGGTCTCATCACGTAATGAGCGACTGATTCCTTTTGGGTGTGCTTTGTTCTCTGTCCATCTGTGAATCACGTGAAAAGTTTGTAGAATGCTATTAATGAGAATGGTCTTCCTTCCATTTTTATATTTTTGATAGTTTTTTATAATAGGCCTATCGCTCCATTATTCGTTGTCTGCTCCATTATTGCTCCTCCTTACTTTTGCATGTTTGATTCTATATTGACTACAAACACTCACTTTCCTGTAATATTTCCCCTTAATAATTAGTTGTATTTATTGTAGCTAAGAAAATATAAATATTGAACTGCCATTTTTCCGTTTTCAATCTGCATCATTCGATAGTCCATAGTCTCTTGAAGATTGTATGTTTGAACTCCTGCAAAATGTCTTGTGATGGGATAGTTATATTTACTCAGCACTTAATTCTTGGAAATTGGTCAATTGTTCAATGGATGTCAATGGCTCTGGTTTCTTCAGGAACCTGTCAGATGTTTTCAGGGAAGCAATATCTACCGGTCAGATTCATTCACTGTACCAGGGCCTTGGGACCAAGAACCTGCAATCCTTCATTTCACAGTTTGTCTACTTCTACGGATACAGCTACTTCAAAAGATTATATCTGGTAAAAAGTGGGTCCAAGTCCATTGGAACTACAGCAAACCTAGTTATTGCAGCCGCTGCTGGTGCTTGCACAGCCATTGTTACTCAGGTGAGTATTTTGGGAAAGCCTCTATGTCCCTCAACTCACTGTATACAGTAACAATGAGAGGATGTCACCTATTTTTCCAAAACTACAAACTGCTTGGGCTTTGTTTACAATTGGCCGGTAAATGAACTATATGATATTGGGAGATTTGGGACTGTTGATCTGAAAACTCAGAACCTAGAGTTACCGTGTATTGGTTTAAGTACCAGTTCAGTTTCTTTTGAGCCGTGGTTAAATGATATGCATGGAATATTTTATATTGGAGAAGTTTGAGAATTTTAATTCTGTGTTGAAACTAGTTATGAGCGAATGTAAGGAATAATATCTGGTTCTATACCTTGCTATTTGAGTGAACTTTGCCCGTGTACACTAGCTTTCATTCCATATTCCACCTCATATATCAAGGTTTCTTTCTTTTTCTTTTTTTCCCCCGAAACATTTCACTAATAACCAAGCATTTTGAGAAATCCACAACATTTTTCAGAAGTGATGGTCATTGAGAGTTTACTTCTGCCAGCTTTACAACAGAAATAATTATGTTGGTGTCAAATATTTTTCTTCTGTTTTCTTTCACTGACCTATTTGTGTTTTCTCAATGTATTGGAGTTTGAACAATCGCAACATCTTTTCTTCCATTATTTTGTTCCATTGTGTTTGAAACCAAAGGGAGTAAATATTTCACCACTCGAGAATTAATGTTTTCTGACAATCTGGTTTTCCATTACATAGCCCGTGGCTGATTTAACTAACAATGCATGAAACAATTATTGTGTAGCCCCTGGATACAGCATCTTCAAAAATGCAAACTAGTGCCTTTGGGAAGTCAAAAGGGCTTTGGCTAACCCTAACCGAGGGCAGCTGGAGTGAGGCATTCGACGGCCTTGGTATCTCTCTTCTGTTAACTTCCAACCCTTCAATTCAGGTACTTAATCCTGGCTTGAAATTTCGTGTCCCTTGGAATTGTTCTTGTTTCTCTTTTTGTGCTTTTCTGTGTCCTTGGAGGCAAAAGCAATGATAAGTTCGACCCTTTTTAGTTTTTTGCGAAAACAGTTTCAAAACTATGAAAACATCTTTTTGCCGTATTTGTAAACTGGGATGTTTTCAGAAAATTTCCACGAAATTGGTTTCCAGAAAACTGTTCTGAAAACAGGTTTTTGTTGATTTCCAAATAGTGGAAGCAGAATACAGAAAACAGAAAGGTACCAAACATTGAACTTGCAATCACATCTAAGTACCTATAACCCCAATTAACTGCACTATACTGAAAAAGGAAAGGTACCAAACGTCAAACTGGTAAACACATCTAACCCCAATTAACTGCACTAATGCTATAATTCTTATGTGTCAGTATACGGTTTTTGATCAATTGAAACAAAGACTCCTGAAAGCGAAGAAGAATAAAGCAGAGAACAAAGCATCCACAGAAGCCCTTTCTGCTTTCTCAGCTTTTCTGTTGGGTGCAATTTCAAAGAGTATTGCCACCGTCTTGACATATCCAGCAATCAGGTCCGTGCTCATTCTCTTGAATCAGGATCCTTCGTATGATTTCTTAATGTAACCTCCTCCTGTGATCCTCTGAAGATAAATGGGACCCATCTTGGTTCCAATTGGATGATCACTCATTTATGTTTTAGTCCCAACACTTAAATCATCCATGCAAAAGATCAGGTTAGTTGATATCAGTAAATACCTGGTAGAATCATGTGTCTCGAAAGAATGAACCGTCAGAATTGAACTGAACTGTCTGAATTTTAAAGGTATATTTCTCTCTCAACAATTATGATTTGTTGATATGGCTATTGATACTTGACTGACTATTTTACATAAATAATTTACTCATTGAAACCTTCAAAATGAATGGCTTGGATCGATCATTCCATTGTGGGTGTCATTTCACCTCACGTGAGGATTACATGAGGAGATCACACAAGGGAATCATATGAAAGGATGCTGTTTCCATCCTCTCATGCAACATCACCTATTAAACTAATTTAAGATATCAAATGTGAACAGGTGTAAAGTAATGATTCAAGCTGCAGACTCAAATGACGATGAAGCCTCAGAAGCTGAACGCAGGTCGCGCAAGACAGTGACCGGAGCACTTTGTGCAATATGGAAGAAAGAAGGGGTGTTGGGATTTTTCAAGGGACTTCATGCTCAGATCTTGAAGACCGTTTTAAGCTCAGCATTACTTTTGATGATAAAGGAGAAAATAACCGCAACCACTTGGGTCCTAATACTTGCATTGCGAAGGTCGCTATTGTTGACGCGAGGTAGACTAAAGAGTGCCTAGAAGTTGTAATATCAAAGGTAGTTTGCATGGATTTGCGTGAGAATAATGCTTTCGTTGGAGAAGAACAAAGGAGTTATCAAAGAGCCAGGTTTCATCTCTTTTTTGGGAAGCTGGAAATTGCAGAGGAAACTATCCGCCCTTTTGTAAAACAATAACATAACGACTCTGTATTGCCGTGTTAAAGGAAGTAAATCAACATGGTAGTTTATTTTATTACTCAACTGGTGTTTTTTCCACCCTTGTGTTCTTCAATAAGTTTGCTCTAGAGTGATGGACCCATTTAATCAAATCAAATGCTATATCTCAGTTTTTCCTAGCTTTTCCTTTTGTCGGGTTTCCTCTTCAACATTTTCTTCTGGGGCTGGGGATCGCTGAATGAATCCTCATTTTGCTTGTTCTTTATGGCTCCTTGTTGGGTATGTTATGTGGAAAATGTATTCTCGGAAAAAGTGAAGTGAATTAAAGGAAAATAAAATATAATGTGGAAAATTTGTTCTCGGAAAAAGTGAAGTGAATTAAAGGAAAATAAAATGTATTTGCCCATACGTGTTCTGTTGGCAAAGAGTTTTGGAGGAAAACTAATAATTTTTCCTACTTTTTTCTGCAAACAAAACATTCTATAGATCATTAAAATAGTGTGAAGTTAACGTATTGCAACCTGAACCAAAAAAAGTTAAAAAAGACCCTCAACTAAAACAGAAAACCAGCAAGGCCAAACTGAAAATCTTGTACAGCCGTGCTAAAATATTACCCAAGTTTTTTTCAAGACATAGAATGGTTATGGGTCCATGATGCTGGTTGAATTTTATGAAGATCGTGTTCTATTTGTTACTACTAGTACTTAGGTATGTTTCCATTAGTATATTGTTAGGTGTGTTTCCAACCTGTTAGGATTAATGTTTCCATGATTGTAGGTGCTTTTGTGCCCATCCAAGCCATTGATCTTGGCAATCAATTGCTCGGATTTCATATTGGCAATGTACGGCTCGGATTTCATATTGGCAATGTACGGCTCGGATTTGCAAGGTGTCGAGATGAAATTAGGACCATTGAAAACACGTCCGACAGCTTGGATGCTGCACACTAGGGTCCCATTTGTAGGTGAGTATCTCTTCCATTCATTTATTGATGGTAATCTTGGAATTCAACGGATGTGGACTAGTTATCTTTATTCGCGAGTGCAAGTGGTGGCTAACTCACGCAGTAGAGCTCTTGAATGTTCTACACTGCATTCCAGGATCGAGTCCTGTGGAGCCCTCTTTCTTTGGTAGTTCTTCCTGATGGTGCTCAACGACAGAGATGAAGCCCTTACTCTCATGTTATGCCTAGGCCTGCACACTTAACACCCCGTTAGCACCGGACCGGACCGTGGAGTCCAGAACCACACTCCGACGATCAAATTAGTAAACAGAGAAGATGAAGTGTAGGTCTAGCGTTTTGAGAGGAGAGTTGTGTGTACCTTCTTTGAGTGATGAAGTTTACCTTTTATAGGTGAGCCTTGGCTTGAGCTCCAAGCACAGTTATACTCGTCACGTGACATAACCGTTTGGCTGACGTCACGATGACAAGCCCGATTGAATGTACCACAGGCACATGCTTCCAATGATATCACGACGCGTGTCATAATCGCTCGGGTGACGTCACTTGTCATAATCATGGTTTGTTACGCGCATTTGCAGCATTAACTGTTCTGTTGAATCATCCCTTGGGATGATTCTCGTGATAGTGCTGGTTGTTACGCAAAACTGCCTTGGGGACCACTCTCCACGAGGGTCTTTGGGAAGCTTTCAGAAAGTAGCCGAGGGAGTTGAGACGACACCTCCTTTCTTGTGATTGACCAGTGATAATCTTTCGACCGAAGGGTCCCTAATGGTATTCCCTCGGTCGATCAATTGTATCAGATCTGGCTTGGGATTGGTAATCAGTAGCGTTTAACCAAAAAGTTCATTTAGAACGAAGGGTTCCATAATAGGTATCCCTTCGGTTGCTTCAGTCGAAACCTTGCAAGCAGAGATCGGCGTCTCTTGGCACTGCTTGGAGGATCCGGACCCCCACAAGTCCTATTCCCCCTCCCTCATGTAATAGATTAGGAATGACGAATGACAAAACAAAGAAAAAAAAATCTTTATTCGTGACTGGAATTTATCGTCTTGTTCAAATTCCATTTGGGTTCAATTTGTACCAGAAAACTGCTCGATTCCTGATTTGTCTGTCACAGTACCTTAAAATTATGGCATTGATGAATAAAATAGGTCACGGTGGAGTTGGCTTCTTTTCAAAACTACGAAAACAATAATTCTGTTTCACACAGTCTTCCCAAAGCAACATAACTCCATGCCAATTTTGATTAAATTTCAGGTTGTAAACCTAGTGGAGAGGGAGCCATAATGTTCTGCGCTCTCGTTTGATTAGCGGATTAATTGCTTGGGGTAGTAACTATATGGGATAAAACTAATTGTACCTAATTCCAAGTTATCCAACATTAGGTTCCCGAAATGACTGGCAGGATTATTGTCTCTCATTCTAGACCATTTCCATTGTTTCATATAACTACTAATAGAGGATGGAAAAATTTTGGATACACTGGTTGTTCAGTGTAGTTGATCGTGTGAGAGGGCGTTACAAATAACTGTTGTATTAAAAAATTTATCATAGATGACACCTTAGCTTTGGATTTTCCATATTACAAACAACACAATCTCCAAATTGATTATGAAGAAGCCCGATAGGGTGCCAATTTCAAGCCACATACTTAAAATTTCCCATAGTTCACTTCAACGGTAAACCAAAAAAAAAAAAGATATGGAAGAACTTGGGATCTTGCTCTTGTGGTAAAGAGCGCGAATGACTTAGTTCATGTCGAATAGATACTCTGTATCTTAGCTTTTTCTATATAAAAAATACTTACTCTGTCAGGGGCACTTAGCAAAAAACCAAAACGTTTGATATTTTTAAAGGGAATAACAATGAACTTGTGCAATCGAACAAAAAAACAAAAAATATTTGACATTTTCAAAGGGAAGGACAATAAATTTTTGCAATCGAACATAAAAACAAAATTTGTTTTGACATTTTCAAAGGGAAAGACAAAGAACTTTTGAAATCGAACATAAAGCCAAAAAAAATAGTGAGATGTCACTAATTTTTAAAAATTCTGAAAACGAACATAAAATTCAAAAAAATCTCCACCTTGCCTCTGGCTAAACACCACCCCATCTTTAGCTGACCACTTTCGGCGGCCAAAAAAATTAGTGAGATGTCACTAATTTCTAAAAATTCTAATTTTGAATATAAAATTCAAAAAAATCACCACCCCACCTATGGCCAACCACAACCCCACCTTTGACGGATCACTTCCGGTGACCAAAAAAATTAGTGAGATGTCACTAATTTTTTAAAATTCTAATTTCGAACATAAAAATAAAAAAATCACCTACCTCCGACTCATAGCCATCCCACTTCTGGCCGATCACTTTCGACGATAAAAAAAGAAGAAGTGAGAAGTCACTAATTTTTAAAAAATTCTAATTTCGAACATAAATTTTTTAAAAATCATCACCCCACCTCTGACCGACATCATTAATTTCCATTGCGAAAGGTTTTGATGATCTATCAGCTTGACAATATGTAGGTATGTGAGACTCTTCAATCTCCATTAGTTCCGCTGCGTATTTCTAATTGATTTTTTCACGACGTTGTTTTCCTAATGGACTGTACTAGTGTAGTTACACTTTGGAGGTGACCACATGTATTTTGGTTTCTTATCAATTCACCACAAAACATCAACAAGCTTCAAACTATGTTTTTAGTTTGTTTGATTGAGTGATCTAGAACGATTTTTAGATAAGCCAAACACAAATCGATTCTGAATAGCCCATTTCATTTTAATCGACCTAAACTCGTGGTAAATAAGCAGCTTGCATCTGTCAATGCAACAAAAGTGATAATAAGCCTATTTTGAAGCTTGTAAACTTTTTGAAACACTAGATCTTAAATACACTTTTTGAGAGAGGATTCGATTGTTTTATATATATATATATATATATATATATATATATATATATATATATATATATAGAGAGAGAGAGAGAGAGAGAGAGAGAGAGAGAGAGAGAGAGAGAGAGAGAGAGAGAGAGAGAGAGAGAGAGAGAGAGAGTCTCTTTTAGGAAGTGAGGGTTAGTTGTGACTAAAATAAATGGAGGGTGGATTTATTTTATCCTCTTATTAAATCATAATTACAAACAATGTCTTTATGTTTGATTGCAAAAATTTCTTGCCCTTTCCTTTAAATAAGCAAAATATTACTCCCTCTGTTCCAAATTAATAGTCCACTACGAAGGGTTGTGCCATTTTTCAAATCAAAAGATGAAGTACTTCCGTGTATCATTTCTTGAATTTTTTCACATCAAATTAAAGTACTTATCTTTAATTTGGTGCGAAAAAATTCAAGAAACGATATACGGATGTACTTTATTTTTTGATTTGAAAAATGGTAAGAGAGAAAGTGGGGCTCTTATTTAGGAATGGAGGGAGTATGTATTTATGACTAATTATTCCCTCTTTTTAAGTGTATTATAGATATACGTATATTTTCAAACCCCTTAAAATTAATTTTTTTTCCCAAAAATACATTTTTATGTCCAAGAAAATACAAGTTTTTCAAATGAGACATAAAATGGATGGTAACTAGATGACAGAGATTAATTAGGCCATAAACATAGAGATAAAGTATATCCTAGACGGAGATTAATTGACCAATAATCCACCTATTTTGGCTTTATTAAAAAAATTGAGTTTTGACCATAATTTTATACTTGTTAGATTCGTCTCGTCGAGAGGAATCCATAAACCACAAAATCTTGATGCAAAACAAACGAATTGTAATTTTTTTTGAATAAAGACAAAAGTTGTTTTTTGGTTTTTAGTTTTTTACCCAAAGCACCCTGTAGCCAATAATCTACTTATTTTGGCTTTATTAAAAAAACAAGTTTTGACCATAATTTTATACTTGTTAGATTCGTCTCGTCGAGAGGAATCCAGAAACCACAAAATCTTGATACAAATCAAACGAATGCGAAAAAAAAATGAATAAAGACAAAAGTGGTTTTTTGGTTTTTGGTTTTTTACCCAAAGAACCCCATAGAGATTAATGAAAATTAGACAATAAACATAGAGAATAAAGTATATCCCTTCTCAGTACCCCTTCAGTTGACAATTGACATGCAAATTAAACATTGTATTTTAAGATCTGGCAACGTTTCTATATACTTAGGTCACAAGGTCAACCTACTTGTCTCGGTGAGCTTATTAGGTCATAAGGTCAATTCCTTTTGGTAACAATTTGTTTTTAGGACTACCTCACTTCACGCAAACAAGGGACGTGAGGGGCTGGTTAATGGGGACATAATCTACATAACAAAAAAAAAAATCTTTGTAAATCTTAATTGCTTGATTTATAATCCCCAATTTACTGCAGTTTAAAGAATCATCAAATCCTCCGTTGAGAAATCACCATGTTAAAAGGTGGCTCTAATTTTTCATGAAGCTTTCGTTCATTAAAAAAGGTTTGACAGTAATAATATGTGATTAAGGTGAGAAAAATGTGTATTACTTAAAATAGTACTCTTTTTCTCCGTATTAAAATTTTTTGTAGTATTACTCTAAACCAGAAGACACGTTTGTCTGCCCTGATTAAATAAAATTATTATAGTAGTAGTGTAGTACAAATGAACTTTATAACTTTTCGGGGTACTTTTTTTTCACATTTTACATTTTAAAACCTTTTTGGGGGCACCAGTCGAATGAAAAGTCTCAAAACTATTTTTCCCGATGATTTTCTCTATTTATCAATTTAGTCCCTTGACATTTCAATTTGCTCGATTTTTAACACTATATTTTAATTTTGTGTTACTTTGGTCCTATTGATAACAAATGTTAATAAACATGCAAGAATAATAGGAAAGGGGAGACTTATTGTCAACGTGCACCACTCTCATATCCTTTTTATTACCTCATCATTTTTCTTTTTCCCTCTCTTTCCATAGCTCTTCCAGATTAAATAAATGAAAAGCTTTTTTTTTTCTTTTTCCAATTAACCGTTATAAATAAAATAATTTTCAATGTGTCATTTATTGAAGAGGGAGGTACTTGGTGACAGTTGGGGCCTACAGGATGAGGAGAGAAATTGTTGTTGGCTGTAACAACTCTTGAAACAACACATGCTGTGGGGAGAGTGGGGGATAGAGAGGACACCATATAGCCACATCCACTAAGCATATCACCAATTTAATTTGACCCATCTTTCTACCAATAACATCTCATTTCACCTAATGTAGCATTTTTTTTGGTTTCTACCAATAACATCTCATTTCACCTAATGTAGCATTTTTTTTGGGTTGGTTTGTTGGCAAATTAAGCATCACAAGACTCACACAACTCCTATTTTGGATGATTAGAGGATATTTACATATTATATCCATCACTTAACTGCCATCCTGACAACACCACCATTGTTAATCTCACAGAATGCCAAAGCCCGACTCCTTGAATATTAAACCTTATCCTATTATCCTTTTTGTGGAGTGGTGGATCACAGTTGTCTTCCTCTATTAGATCTAACTTTCCTCTTCGCTCTGAGTACCAGCAAAACGGAGCAACTGGTTAGTGCCACCCCAGCCGCACTAGCCGGAGGGCACTCCGACGCTTTGGTAAGTACTTGAGAAATAGAGGAAAGCACAATCAACTGTTCAAAACTAGAAGTTTTTACCTTCTTAGGGTTTATCCTTGGATATTTATATATTCCAATGTGCTTGCTCTCCAAGTCATTCGTGCTTGGCACGAGAGTGTGACCTTATCAATAACCGCCTCAACAAACGACGTTGCTAATAACCGTCCGCCATGCAGTCCTTCTAGAAGATCCTAGAAGCCTTTGATGGACTGCCACGTAGTCGTGCCTGCGTGCCGCCCTTAACCTCTTTTAACAACTTCCGAGGTCGATTCATGGGCCGGATCCCTTCGGCATGAATCGAACTACTGAAACCGAGAAGGCTTACCCAACGAGTTCCTGGGCCACATAAAACGGTCTAGGCCGTATACTATGGCCCAATAAGGTTTAGCCCAATATATCCATAAGTTGCTGGGTCATACAAAACGAGTTTGGCTCTTGTGTTTTGGCCCACCAACCATTCAACCTAGTTGGCTCAACATGTCCTGGGCCATAGGTAATGGATTGGACTTACTCTTTGTTGCCCAATACACTAGAATGAGCTTGAGTTGCTTTCTTTTGACGATCTTAATGGGGTGAATCTCTGGTTCAGGCAGAGACCTTCGGCCAATTTCTTTTTGGATTCGTCCCGTTACACACTTCCCATTTCCAAGACCCATCTATTTTCCTTGATCTATTTTCTTCCTCCTTTCTCTCTATTCTTACACATAATTCTTCTCTTGCCCCCTATTTGGTAGGGCCATAAACGAGCCGAGTCGAGTATTTGGCTATTCGAGCTCAACTAGCTAGTCAGCTCAGGCTTGGAAAAACTAGAAATATTAGGCTCAAGCTCAGCTAATTGGAGCTTAACGCACTCAATGAAGTGAAAAAAAGAGTTGAGGAAAAAGGGTATGGATTTGAGTCTTCCCAAATTTAGGTAAGAAAAGAAAGTAAAACTCAAAATAATTAAAGAAATAAGTATGATATTGTAAATGAATGTTTAAGCTTTTTATGCAAATTTTGTGTTCGGGTGAAAAAATTGGCAAGGATTGGAGATGCTTTTAGGCACAGTTTTTCAAAAGATTTTAGCACCCAGGTGCTAAAATCGTGATATTTTAAATCAAAAAATGAAGTGGTTATGTGTATTATTTTCAATTTTTTTACACCAAATTAACGTACACGAGGAGTATTTTAATTTGGTGCGAAACAAATCGAAAAATGATACACAGAATCACTTTATTTTTTAATTTAAAATATCATAATTTTAGCACTTAGGTGCTAAAATCTTTTAGAAAACTGGGCCTTAGTAATGTTAAGTTTTCTATGCACATTTTTAGTACGGGTGGAAAACTTGGTAGCTATTGGAGACGTTTTAGTGATATTTGGAGGGGGGTGCGTAATTTAACAAAAAAATGTGTACAAGAAGAAAAATGACGACAAAAACTGACGCGGTGAAGGGAGTTTCGGACCTTGAAAGCTAGATCGGTGTCCCAGCGGAAGAAACCGAAAAACAAGCGGAGAGAGAGAGGGAGAGGGAGAGGGAGAGGGAGAGGGAGAGAGAGATAGGGAACGCTCGCGAGCTCGCGCCGTTGGTGATCTTCTTCTTCTACATCTTATTCGCCGACGAATCAACAAAGATTCGTGTAAAGATGATGTCCTCCGGTGGCAAATACACGACGATTGATAATCAGAAAGTCTCCGGATCTGTACCTGTAATCCCCCAGTTACTCAATTCCCTTCCATAATCCTCCAGATCTACACTCTTATCCTTCTCTTAATCTCTCTCTCGCAGGCTGTCTCGGATTCTCCAGCTCATGTCGCCGTCAATTTCACAGGTACAATCGAATCTCTCTCTTCGCCTTCATCTTCGCGTTTTCGCTTTTTTTTTTTTTGAAGCAATTTTTCTCTTTTTAAATTGTTGTTTTAGATTCGAGTCTCCAGACGTTTCCCCCTTCAGGAGCGCAGGGCAAGATCTCCCGTGGTTCAGGACCTCCTCGAGATGCAGATGGTAATCATATTAACTTAGATGCATTTAGACTCTATTTATATATATTTTGGACATGTTATTCAATGGGATTAGCGATCTTTTAGATTCAATAACGTAACTTGTGTTCGACGACCTGCGTTTGGGAGCTTTACATGTACTTGAAACTAGTAGTTAATAGGAGTGATTTGAAGTGCTTTGTGTATAGGATTCTAGTTATTCAAGGATCTTAACACTATACATCTCTTCGTGTTGATGTAGATGCGCCTCTTAAATTTTCGATGAACTAGAATATTAAACCTCCTCATTTCAACTCCACATCTATCCCTATGGAACTTGAATGCATTATGCAATTTGGTTTCGGAGAAATAATAGTTTTAGTGATTCTTGGTGTATAAGTATAAAGAGGTTCTCTATTTCTGAAGTTGTTCACGTTAATGTTTATGGAGCACTGATTAAAAGGAGCCAGGTATTTCATGTAGCATATTAATTTCTGAAGTTTGTGTTATAGTTCAAGCAAATGTTTATGGAGTGCTGATTAGGAGTTAGGTATTCTTGTAGCATGTTGGGGTATAATCCTTTTGATTTGACTAAAAGGTAAATTGGTGTTGAGTAATTGAAGTTGCTAGTTCATGAATTTTTGCTCTCTATGTAAGTTATGAATCTGAAACATAGAATGTTGGAGTTGCTTTTGGTTTCAAAAAACACACAAGTTTGTTATATGGAAATTTGGAAATTGTGAATGTTCTTGTACTTCAGCTAGATCTAGGTGTCACCATGATCCAAATTATTGGCACACGAAAAGGTTAAATTTACGAATTCATTCAGTTCAAGTATACTAACTATACAATATTTTCAGATATTTAGGCAGTTCTCTATTGCGTCATTGTGCTTGTGGTTTTGATAGGTTTCAGTTTGGAGAATGCTTTTGTAGTGTAAGTAGGTACTTGCTTCCAATTGCTCAAGAACTTATAATAGAGAATGTTCTTGAGCTTGATATTCTTTTATAGATTTAATGTGTTTAATATTTAGGGGATCTTGATGAATTTCTTGTTTGTTGAAATAAATTGATACATCTTGGAAATTGAATACCACTCCAATACTTAATTATCCTTTTGATCTATGAGGTAATTGGTTTAGTTGAAATTGGGGAGACAACCTTGGAGAATAGAAGTGGAATCTGATGCACCTGCTGTAGGATATTTCATTTGTATGTAAAAGCGTTCAGTTTTTTGTTGCCCGTTCCCGTATTCCCCTATTATTATTTTTTTTTGTCAAATCTCTACATCTCGATGCATGACATTTGTCCATTTTCAATTTAACTATCTTTTCTTGTAAGAAGAGCAAAATATTAACCATTGGTGTATAAATTGGTGCAGATACGTTCTCAAAGCCTGTATCGGGTTCTGATGAGCCGCAGTCAAGTGGCTGGTTTCAAGTATTCTCACTTGCTTACTACAAGCCTTACTTTGATGTTGACACACCAGATGTTGTGGAGAGGATCAAGGATTCGCTTGTTCCATTCAGAGGAAGCTTCTCTGAAAAAACTGCGAGCAATCCAGATTTGTAAGTTGTTTCTCAGTTAACTGTACATATTATCTATTGTGGACAGACATTAATATACTGCTTATCTATTGGTAAAAGTTATCTTTTTTACACAATTTCATTTGAGCAATTGATATGTTCTGTCCTCTAACTGGAGTTTGTTTGCCTAAGGTGAACATGTATCAGACTATCACTCCATCAACAGCTACTCAAACTTAATTGACTAATGATACTAGAATATCTTGCGCCAAGTTTTTTTCACTACCAACCAATTTGCAGTCCTTTTCATCCCTGGTCTGGTTTGCTATCTTCAATGAGGAGCTTGCTAATAAAGGGTGTGTCACAGCTGCACCGCTGGAGTAACCATATTCTCTGTCTCAGTAATTGTAAACATAATCATGTGGACTTGGCAATTATACACCAATAGCACACGTGTGTTTGTACCAAATATTTCATCCTAGAAAATGTTGTAGTTTTCTGTTTTCATCTCTTTTTATCTTCCTTAGGAAACCAATTCATGGGGATTGTAGGTTTGGGAAGGTTTCTTAGTATTGCACTTAAGCGGAAAATTGTTTCAGGATTTGGCTTCTTTATGCCAACTAGAACCACAAAATGGTTTCTGTTAATATTAGTTTTGTTGGTTGCTCATCAAAAGGGTAGAAAAGAAGAACATTCAAAACCAATCTTCAGAGATCCCTGATGGTAGTTACCTAAAAGCGGCAAATGATTACTTATTAGTAGAGGCCAATTCCACAATCCGATTGGTTGTGTGCCTCATCCATGGAGGCATACATACCTGAGATGCAACTCAAAAGTTTGGTGTTGAGGCACGACTCAAAAGTTTTCGTTTAAACCACTGCCTGAGATGCAAATATACTGGCACAGAACTTAGATACGGACACGATGACGCAGTGTTTGTGGATAATAGGGACACCATACAACAAAGAGTTCTTAATAGTCGATAGGTAACTACATTTTTGTCTATGCATGGAAATAATTACTTAATTTTTGGCATTCAAGTTCATCCCTGTATCATTTTATGGATACCATGAGAAGTCATTTTACTAGTCTAAATTTTAGAAAGAAGTGAAGAAAATATCTAATACTCCCTTAGTTTCAAATTGCTGGTCACTTTTGGGAATTCCAACTTTTTAAGCAGATATGCAACAACTGCATTCATTTAATGCGTTCACATTAAACAGATTCTTGTGCCTAGTGCAGTCTCCTGTACAAACCTGATTTTCTTTAGCAGCTGTCCAGGCTACACAATCTTAGACAGGGTCTTCTTTTATCTTTTTTTATTTATTTGTTAGGGATGTATAAGGAGATTGGAGGAAATAGTTTGACTTGTAAATGCTATCGCGAGGATGAGATACAAACAGTGTTCTAAAAGTCGGGACTAGTTGGCGACTAGTCGGCGATTAAGTCGGGGTCGGGGGCTCTCCGAGTCGACTAGGGCTTAGTCGATTGATTTAGTCGCCGGTCGACTTAGTCGGCGACTAATCGGACAAGTCAGCGAATCGGAAACTCGCGAATCGAAAAAAATGGGACAAGGCGACTAATCGGAAAAATTGGGGTAAAAAAACCGAATTTTCTAAATTTTTGGGGCTGCAGTGTAATTGTTTTGAATGTTTTTAACTTTTTACCCTAAACTCAAAACTGTGGATGATGTACAGTACATTAAAAAACAATTTTAATAATTTAATTGTCTCTTTATCTATGATTACGTGAGGCTAAGGTTTGTGGTTTCCACATATAGATTGTAGAATATACAGTAAAAAACAGTAAATATTAAAAAACAGTTTTCATGTACTGTAGATTGTAGAATAAATCAATCAATTAGCACACTGTATATTGTTGTTGTGATTTGCCACTAAGGATTAATCATTCTTGTTGTGGTTTTTGTTTCAACTATGTTTTCATTTGATGATTTGCTACTTATGTAATTCTACTTACTCAAAACTTATGAAGGATGAAGGAGAATATATATATTTTAAAAAAAATAAAATCTAACCGACTAGTCCCCAACTAATCCCCGACTAGTCCCTTAGTCGCTAGTCGGTAGCCATCCGACCTGGGAGCGACTAGCGACTTTTAGAACACTGGATACAAAGGGAACTTATTGTGAGGAGATGAAATAAAAAGTTCCTTTGAAATGACCCTGATGCAACTGCATTGCTTGGATGATGCGTTGGAATTCTTTTTGATAATAAACATTAATAGTATGAGATAGGAACAATGGACTGTGCCTTTGGTATCATATATGTTGAAGATGTTTATAAGAAGAATTGTAGAACTTATAAATTTTCGTGCTGTGGATGGAGAAAGGAGTACTCCATTTGATGATGTTGACAGTTGAGGTGCAAACTTTTGATTGAGCCATAGGAGCCAGGCTCCTAATTCTCAAAGTTTTATTCCGCCTTAAATGAAGTACTCCCTCCGTCCCCATTTTATGGTCCTAGTTAGCACTTTCTGCTGTGACAAAAATATTGTCCCACTTCAAAACTAAATAGGTAATTGTTAAATGAATTTCCCTTTTTACCCTTTCATTTTGAAATCAGTAGTACTACAAGAGTAAGAAAAGGTAATGGTTGAAGGGTAAAATGAGAAAAGTAGGTTTCTAAAAGTGCAATGATTGTGTTACTTTATTTAGTTGGAATTCCCAAAAGTGACTATTAAATGGGGACAGAGGGAGTATGAATTTGAACATTACAACTATCCCTGAATTTGAACATTACCTGTGTGAAGACAAGTAGACAACTACGTAGGTAACATAGGTTAATATGCTTTGCAATTCTCAAGGAACTACATTCTGAAACAATACATAATACAAAGTAACTTTTCTGGTGATAGAACAACATTTTAATATTTCATTTTAAGTTGTATATGAGGAAGGAAAATTTGGGAAATGTGTAAGTTTTATTCCAAAGTTTTATGGAGATGCTATCAATTGAAACTTGTATTTAGATTCTAGGACAAATACTGGGTTATTTTTTAAATACCTAAAGCTGGAAGGTGAATTTTTTAAAAATACACTACTATGGTATATGTGTGTAATTACAGGTTACACCCAAATAATGACATGGATGACCTAGATTTATGGGAATGCTGCCTCACCTAGATCTACAGCGGCACATTTTTTCCTGTAACTCATGTTGGTATTTTCATGAAGAATAATTTGTACTTGGCTAAATTATTACTTATTAGATTGAGAAAATCCTAGTTGTGGGGCCTAGGGGTGTAACCGGTTTGGTCCGGTTCAGAGGGGTTTTTGACTGAACTGAGCAAAACCGGTTTAGAGGAACCATAGAACTGAAACCGACTTTTTAGAGATCGGTTTGGTTCCGGTTCGGTAGTCAGTTCGGTTCAGACGTGTAACCTAGAAATTCCCAGATATACAGATCAAACTTCAAAGAGAGGAGAACAATCATCCAATCAGATATAAAATCAGATTTAAAGTTTACACACAGATTTATACATAAACTCAGATTCACAAATGTATAAACACATTTATATACACCACACATACATATTACATACAGATCGAGAGAGAGAGAGAGAGAGGTGAAACTAGAGCAGAGAGGCGAAACTAGAGCTCTTCGTCGTCATCCATCATTGTCATTGTCCGATTCCTCTTCTCCTGAGAGGGAGACGCCATCATCCATCATAATTATCATCTTCTGATACCTCTTCATCCGAGAGAGAGAGAGAGAGAGAGGCTACAAGGGCTGGGATGAGATTTCCAGATCTGTTTTTGTTTCTAGAGAGAGAGACGAAAGGTTTGGATGATACTAGAAAAATGGACTTGGGGACCTTAAGGAGTATATATATAGTAAAGGATCTCTAGTTACTATTAAATATTTTTCTTTCCAACTTAAAACGTAAGGTGTATGACAGCCAAGTGGTTGAGGCTCTGGAATCCCACGCGTAAGGTCGTGAGTTCAATCCCTACCCCTAACATTTTTGAGGTATAAACGTGTAAACCGGTTTGGTTCACCTCAAAAATCTCGAGAACCGGGAACCGAACCAGTTTAAAAAAAAATTCACTTCTCAGAACCGAACCAAACTGACAAAGTAAAAAAACCAAAAAATAAAACCGGTTTGGTTTGGTTCATTGTTTTTTTTGTTCAGCATTAGTGGGGCTTGGTTGATGCAAATTGAAGTAATATGAAGATAGGAGAGATGGTGAGTTTGGGCAAGAGTAGAGCAAAATGTGAGTCCCTACCATGACGACTGTAGTTTATGTGTTTTTAGTGAGATTGAGGAATAAAACCTCAAGGAAAACGTGTGGCATAAATGTGGAGACCCAAGGTTTGAGTAAGTTTGGTGTTCCTGTCTTTCCATGATCTCCTCTTTAGTCTTTTTTTATTTTTTATTTTTTATTTTTTTTAATCTACTGAGATTCTGTGTCATATTTGTGAGCCAATATGTGCCTGTTCAGCTTTTATTTGTTTCTGAGTTTTTGAGTTTTGTTCCAGGGTAGTAGGTTATATCGCACACCCGAAAATACTTCATGAATATTCTCATTTATTTTTTCAAAATCTTGCGTATTAAAATTTATTGGCTATTATAATCCAGCTAGTGGTAATCTTCCATTTATGGCTTGAAACTTTGGAAATCTTGTATGTCATATACAGTTTTCCCAACATCTTTCAAAGCTTTCTAGCGCCGCATGTTTTTTTCTTCTTCTAATTTTGATAAATGGAGTAACGGTAGCTTATTCGTAGGGGTATTTAATTTTTTCCATTAATTGGATCATGATTAGTGATTACTAGCATATTATCTGAACTTCCCATGGTTTTGTGATTAGGAACAATCTTCTCAACATCGTTGAAAGCTTTGTAGCGCTACTCGTTTTTTCTTCTTCTGATTTTGATAAATGGAGTAAAGCTAGCTTATACGTAGGTGTAGTAATGCTAGCTTATTCATAGTTGTATTTAATTTTTTCCATTAATTGCATCGTGATTACTAGCATATTATCTAAGCTTCCTATGGTTTTGGTGATAAGGTATGGACCATTTTGGATCTGCACAACCTTGATATTTGTGGCAGCTTCAATTGGCACATTTGTTACCTATGTGGCGCACAAGATACAGAAAAAAGAATGGAACTATGACATAAATTTGGTGACTTGGTCTGCTGGTTTGTTCTATGGCTATGTTGCTGTTGTTCCTCTCTGCTTGTATATAATCCTCAAATACTTCTCTGCCCCTTCTGGTCTTGTTCAGCTGCTCTGCCTCTATGGATATTCTCTTTTTGTGTTCATTCCTGCTTTGGTAAGTATTGTCATGCCTCTTCTCTCCTTCAGTATCTCATATGGTTTTCATGCTTATAGATGGTAAAACTCGGCTAAAACATTATTCAAGGGATATGAAGCACGGTTACGGATATTGTTAGTCCATATTACATTTCATGATTTGGAGGAACACTATATGTTCTGATTGGAAAATCAGATGGAAGCAAATGTTGAAATTACTGGCAAACCACAGTTCAATGCCAATAAATTAAAGGCACAAAAAGGAGTTTCATGTCAATTACAGCATAGAAGCTACAGACCAAAGTTTGATTCTAAAAGCATGCTTAGCATAGGAACAACTTCTGTCTATCTAACTTTATCCTTGTTTCAAGATATACTATTGTGGTTGGGGTATGGCTTGCGTATATGCTGCGTACAGCGTACTTCTGAGGTACGCCAAAGGATAAGTAACAATACGGCTATGCTTTTTGTGTTCCAGTATGCATGCATGCATAGCAGGAGAAGTATCATGCTCAGCACTGGCACCTGGCATGACATTTATATATAAGTACCCATGCTTCGTAAAATCCAAACACATCAGGCTGCAGTTAACATAAGCAGCGTGCTCTAATGAAATCTTGCTACTTAACGTACAACGGATAATTGTATGATCCATCTACAATTTATTTGCCTGCTGAAAGTTGTTTTCTTTGATTCTTGTTGCAGTGTCTATCCATTATTCCGTACGAAATTTTCAGATGGGTAGTTACTGGTGTAGCGGGGTTCATGTCAGCGACTTTTGTTGCTCTCAATCTCCGGAACCACATCCAGTCTGCTGGTGAAAGGTGGTTCTTGATTGTGGCTGCGATCTTTCTACTGCAGCTAGCTCTGGCTGTTGTATTAAAGCTTTATTTGTTCACTGTCACTGTGTGATTAATATCATCAGGATGTGGCATAACCAAAGTTAAAACACTGACGGGGACTTTCTGGCCCCATGATTTTGTCGTACAGACTTCCACAGATGCAATTGTCGCCTCGTCTTTGTTGAAAACGTATTGTATTCATTCGTTTTTTTTGGAATATACAGTCAAACGACAATCCGCAATATGGCCTACGAAAGCTTTCTAGTTGCCTTTTGGAGAACCCCCTATGGATTTTATGCAGAGGATATGTGGTTCAATTGCTTGTGATCATGGTTTTCAAAAATTGCTTACGATCATGACTATAGTCGAAGGCAGGGATATGCCGCTGACCTGTAACTATCTGCGTTTTTTGGTTACATTCAATTGGAATATATTTTAGAGCAAGTGCATTTTAGGTAGGGTAAATTTTGAAGAAAAAAAGTTGGTGCACAGTGTGTATAGCTATCCCATCTCCGTCAACACTCCCAACAATACCACTCATTTTAAATGTTCCATAATAAAATATCACTATTATTTCACACATTTTTATTTTTTTTCTTCTTCCTTCTGTAACATTTTTTTCTTTTTTATGGTTGCCTCACTTTCTCCAATCCATTCTTCTTCCAAATCCAAACCTATTCTTTAATTTCACATAGACTCAGGCTCCCTCCCTGCTCAAAGATTAATACCATCACATCTCCTTGAAATTCCAGATTAGCAGTCCATAACTTCAAACCCAATCTTCACATCCTGGTGCATTAATTTACTTTATAATACTGACCTTATTCATGTTCAGTACAGCTCGGCACAAGGCTAGGACTTCCTATGTGGTGCCGAGCAACTTACCCTCTCGTGGTGATTGATTAAGGCACGTGTTATGCCCTTTACTAGGGGTAATCACGCTTTTACCCACTCTAATTGCTCTCCAGCTCTGCCATTGCTGCCTTTCGTCAGCATTGTGCAGAGCTTCAACGGTTCACGATGCATCTTTTGCATGCCTCCCCCTCACTTGGGAAGCAGGGTTGTTTTTGCATTTAATGCGAAGTGACTTGTTGGTGGCTCGGATAAGCCCAAAGGATGATTTTGCTGACGTTTTGCATGCGTCACGCCCCACTTTTATGGGGTTTTGGGCGGGATAATGATCACTCTTTCTCCCCAAAACCCTCTAAGTCTCAAAAAACCCTTCCTCTCCTTTCATTTCCTTTATCAGAAGCAAAAGAACAAGAGAGGGAAAATTTCGTCTGTTATCTCTGTTGTTGTCAAAGCTTGATTTCTGAGGACGACGATTCCGTCTTTCGCCGGAAACTCCTTTTGTAGGCGGAAAATCCCCTTTTAGGCCTGAAAACTCGTCACGTAAGTCTCTTCACTCAAACCGCCATTTTCGTCATACTCTTTTCCCATTCCTGTTCATCTTCTTCCTTTTTCCCTGGGTTTTATTCACGAAACCCTAACTTAGTAAAAATGGGAAGACACAGGGCTCTTCTTAGTACCCCTGAGAAAGTAGTGAAATTCTGTAGAAAGTATGAGATTCCCGCCGATGTGCAATTTTGATTAAACAATCGTGATGACCTGAGAGAGGAAGGTCAGTCTCCTGATAGGATTCATATCCCCCTAATCTTCATAGTGGAGGGTGGTCTTCCATCCTTTTTTCCGAGAGGTTTGCTATAGATGTAGGTTAAACCCTATGCAGCTGTGCCTTAATTTCATTAGGGTAGTTATGGGCACAATTGCGCTGAATAGGCTGCTCGGCCTCCACCTATTTCACTTCGGGAAGCTTGAAATCCGGTTGGGGCTTGAGGAAAAGCTAGGGTTTTGCTTGCTAGTTGATTTGGAGCTTCACTTGCTTGGAGGTAGGGAAATTTCTAACTATTTTAAGTGTAAATGTGGTGTATATGTGTGTGTAGTCTTTTGATTGCTAAGTTCTCTTTTGACTTGTTGATTTCTTTGAGCAAAACCCATTTTCTAGTCAAGCTTGTGTTAGAACTCATCATCTCCTAGCTCCTTTGTTAATCTCCTATTGATTTGGTAGATAACAAAACACATTGTTGCTTGATTTCTTGGTAATGCTTGAGAATTATGTGAAATCCACTTTTGCACCCATTTTTAGTCCATTGCTTGAATTTGGGGAAAATAGCAAATCTTGTAAATTGGTGGTATGTTATGTTACTTTGTTGTTTGAACCGCTTTTTCTTCTTAATATGTCCATTTGGAACCAAGAAATACCCAAAGAGAAGCCTCATTGATCACTCATTGAGTTGTAAAATTTTGGATCTGGTGTTGTCCTATCGATAAGACTTCATCCCCTATCGATATGAGTCTTTCTCCTTTTGTTTTGGCCAATTTGATGGTTGCCCTATCGATAGGACTTAATCTCCTATCGATAGGATCTTCTGACGCCATATCAATAGGACTTTACCTTCTATTAATAGGACTATCTGATGCTTCAATAGTGGCCAATCTGATCTGTCTCTTATCAATAGGACCTAACCTCCTATCAATAGGACCCCTTATATTTTTCTGAAAAATTTCATAAATCATGATTCGTTCATTGTGGCTCGTTTGTGTAAGTTGTTGGTCACATATTAGGGTCCGGGAGGGTCACATTGACATCCTAGACACTTGGGTCAAAATCTCCTTTATGAACACGTTCAGGTAACACGAAACACGAGTTTTGCGTGAAATTAACACATGAAAGTAAGATGAGAAGACATATGGACACCGTAATGATATGAATGAGCATGAAATGAAGTGTGAATGTGGTAATGATGACACGGGGTTCGAAAGGGTATGCCTGGAGTGACATGGGGCCTTTATGGCATGCCGGGAGTGACACGGGTTCTATATGGCATGCCCGGAAACTAATTGAATGAATAAAATGAATGAGATGTATATAATGAACGTGTAGAACACAAGTGGCGTGTCAGGTGCAAGTTGGGTATGAGGGACGAGAGTAAATGAAAACTATATGATCATGTGCTACTTTCAAGTCCTTCTACCATTTAAACTCTCCCAACTCTTGTTTCACGATTTATGTTTCCTCATCTATTACCCATGTACACTTCATTTCACTTAGAATTTTTAGACATTTCTCTACTGGGCTAGTGAGCTCAACCTTACAAATTTCAGGTATCCACCAAGGAGCATGTTATGGAGTGCATACATGTATTGTTTTGAAAGCTAATGGAGAAGTTATATCATCATCTTGGAACTTGTATTTTTGTTAAGATGATTTTGTAACTTAATTAAGTTTCTTCTTTTGACATTGGAGTTGTAATAACTATACACTTCTTTTATCTCATTTTGGGGTACGGGTACCTATAGACATTGGTGTATTTTGATGTTGACTTTGACTATTCTATTTGGACTTTGATGTGGCCCGTGGACTTGTTGACCGTCCATGTGGATTTTCTTAATGAATTATCTTTTAAAATCTCGAGGGCGTGACATGCATTCCCTTAACAACTAGGAGTAGATAACTAAGTCAAAAAAAAGAATAAGAAGATATGCATGTTTTGTTTGGACTTGATTTTGTTGTTATAAAAGAAAACAAAATTCCTATTTCTGTCCCTCTCTTTTTGTATGTATATCTTTTTATCTTATCTCTCCAATGTATTCTACCCAACAATTATCTACCTCTCTCCTATTTATTCTCTTTATTTGTTGCACCTCATTATCCTTTTAGTTTTAATTTTTTTAACTCCTAATTTGTCTCTCCATTAAACACATTCTTCTACAATTGTGTAAACTTAAACTACATCTCTCTCCCTCTCTCTCTCTCTCTCTCTCTTTGTGGCACACATTCATACATGTCTCTCTATTTCTCTACTTATTAACAAAAATGCTAGATACACACTCTTCTCCCATTTCATATCTCCCACTATCCCATTTGGCGCTCTCTTGCGATCGGTAAAATTTTATCTCACGAGATTTCTCGCCCACTTCTCCATTATCGTTTTCCCGCAGAGTAATTTATTTCTCACAATTTTTTCCTATTCTAGTAACCATTGATCTTCGGTGTTAAGCAAAAGTTCGTTTACCATGCTTAAGTCTTTTGGACGAAAGGTAGGGCATTTTACTGCTTTTCTGTTTCCGTGTTTTTGTGTATAGCTAAATATAGTAGTGATATTCATATGATGAGCAATCTATAGTCGTAGTTATGTTTTCAACCGACAAGTTTTCGTAAGCCTAAAACGGAACCGAAGGAGTGAAAATTGTTTTGTTGTGCACAGTTTTTGTTCTGCTATCCTTTTGGTATTTTTGCTCGGATTCGGAGAAAACTTAAAACTGTGAAGTTGTAGATATCAAATATTTAGGTGGAGTCCATATAGAACTTAACTTAATCCGAGTTACATAGAATTTGATATGATTTTAAAAAGTTTCTGCTATGGTGAACTCGAGACAGATTTATCAACTGTTTTAAAATCCAATTTCAACCCCTTTAATGAAGGAATTAGAGTTTTCATAAAGGACAAACTTTGTTCCAAATTTTATTACCCTGTAAAATTTCAAGATTTATTGGGTTAATTTACTATTTTTAGTAAACTGAAATTGTTAGGTCAATTTACGTGAAAAATATTGAGATTATGTACTTTGCTCTTTATTTTGTTAAACTACTGGACTTACGTGATTGTTGGGCCCATGTGATGCATATACCTAAATTTTATTGTGTTGAATATTATGTTGGAATCGGGCAAGTAAGTAAAAAAGAACGTGGCTATTAATGGAATCGTGTGTTGAGATGTTTTTAATCGGTATGGGTCTTGAGCCAAGTGCAATATATTTCCAGAGGTTTTGAGCCATGAGTGGGCATGGTGTAAGGTGAAAACCTAACATACTAGGATATATTGTGGATGAGAATCGATGTCGATTATCGTGTGTTTGGTTGGAAATTGAAACTGTGGAGTATATTCAAGTGTTGTGCCACTGCCTTATACTTGAGTTATATAACAGTGATGAACCCAGTTGTAAATTTTGGAAAGAGGTTTCTAAAAGATAATATGGTGAATAGTGACTGAAGGGTCCTCTATTTGAAGATTGTTGCTTTAATTATGTTATTTCTTGCTCATTGATATTATGGTACTTTTAAATGCTACACGAGTAAGCTTTTGTAAATGGATAATTTTGGATGTCCTACTAAGTGTAATTTTATCACTCACGGCGCTACTTCTATGGACTTGACATCCCCAACGCTAGGTAGAGAAGGAGAGAAAGAGCCGCCTGCTGATTTCGAGGCGATGGAGCAGGAAAATGGTTATGAAGTGGCGGAGCCGTAGCTCTACTTGTAGTTATTAGTTAGATGGCTCAATCTTTCTTTTTTAGTTGAACATAAACAAGTGTTTAAGTTTCCAGCCAATATTAGAGTTTAATTTATTTCGGTTGTAACAAATTAGCTACCTTTTAACTTAACGTTGGAAAAATGAGGTATTCTCTAAAATTTTATTGACGTTGGTATTTCTTTTTAAATAAATTGTTAAAAAAATTATTTATTAATGTATCAAATTTTTGGGGTGTTACAGTAACCCCTGTTTTCACGGTGAGGCAATTAGGGTTGGCAATGGGGACGGGGTGGGGCTGGAGACTACTATCCCCGTCCTTGATCCCCGAACCCCTCCCCCATCCCCGTCCCCACCCCGATCCCCAATGGGGATTATTTTTCCCCCTCCATCCCCGCCCCAAACGGGGGAACGGGGATCCAAATTGGGATTCAGGGAAATTCCCAATTGACGAGGAAAAAAAAATCAACATATCTACTCTACAAACAGGTCAACAATACCTAAATTCAATTGCCAATAAATTGAAAAGAAGCATCTAAATTCAGCAACTAAATGTTGAAGCCTACAACAACCAAATGTGCTACAACAGTCAACAGCCAACAACCAAATTTGCCAATTCCAATGAACTTTCACAAGCATATTATGATAAACTAACAAGCAGATTCAGAGCCAACTACCAAATGTTCAAGCCTACAACACTAGTACACTACAACAGTCAACACATCAAAAGTTCATGATAAATTGATAATTCAAATAGCAGCAGAAATTCTTGAATCATGAGCATCCAAACAGCAGCAGAAGTTGAAGTTCATGACCACCAAACAGCAGCAAGCCAACACCAAACTTTGACGACAACAGATCACAACAATAATCTAGCTCAGACAACCTCAAACCTAACAATAAAGCTAAGTAAGCTAACCACAGGGAAAATGAAAACGTATGCAGTTAGGCCTCAAATTAGGATTGAAAATAGCACTGCCATATGGAGCACCACACAGATTAGGATTGAAAATAGCATTTTTGGTATCAATATGTCCTATCATATCAAAGCACTTACATTACCAACCAGCAATGATCCAAAGCAGTCCATTTGGTGGACTAATCTAAAAGCTTGACATAATTAAACATTAAAAAAAAAACTCTTACCCAATCAATCATCGATATTGATAATATGTGTTACACCGGACATACACTCATCATCAACGTCCATATCCTCATCATTGATAGTTGGAACGGCTACGTGAAGAAAAAATTAGACATCATTAAACAAAATGATTGTTATATAATGTATTACCAAAGACAAAAATGTGTGAAAAAAAGGGAGAGAATTGACAAGTTACCTCCATCCTCAAAGGCCGCCAACCAACTTTGGGTACACATCAAAGCTTCCAAAGTTTTAGGGTGAAGTCTATTTCTACTCAGAGTCACCACTCTACCACCGGTGCTAAAAGAAGACTCGATAACAAGTAGACACAGGGACGGCCAACACATCCCTTGCTATGGTTTGCAAGGTAGGGTACTTTAAACCGTTAGAGTTCCACCATGTCAATATATCAAAGTGCACACCTTCAAGTCTCGGTAACTCTTCCTCCTCCAAATAATGTTCCAATTCAGACTTCACATGTGAAGTTTTAGCAGAACCAAAAATTAGGGCTTTTACAGAATAAAAAATTAGGGTTTTTTTTCAGGAACCCTAAGTCTACTATCGCAATAAGCCTACTATCAGTGGTGCATATGGCATATAATGAAAAACAGTCACATAAAAAAGGGTATGAGGCATATAACTGTTTTCAACTTGTCTGCCACCTTTTTCATTATATGCCATATGCACCACCGATGTCGGGTGTTGGGGAATACATTTTCAATAGCATTCTTCATCGCCATGCATTGATCGGTAATAATAGCTTTTGGAGCACAATCCCTCATGCATGTCATCCAAGTCTAAAACAACCACGAAAATGACTCTATATCTTCATGAGAGATAAGCCCACAACCTAATAATATCGACTGACCATGATGATTCACGCCTACAAACGGAGCAAAAGGCATGTCATACTTGTTCACCAAGTATGTTGTGTCAAATGTCACAACGTCACTAAACTCCCTACAAGCTACCCTACTCCTTGCATCAGCCCAGAATACATTCCTCAACCGACCCTTTTAATTAATTCAAATCCATTGCATAAAAAAAATCAGAATTATCAGCTTTCATTCTCATGAAATAACGATGCATTGCTTCAGCATCTCCTTCTACAAGTCGTAAACGTCGAATCTTGTCCAAATAATTCCGGCAATCCTTGGGCAAATATGGAAGCTTATCAGGGCCGCCTGCTTCAATTTGAAATGTGTCAATAGTCTTGTGTAGCCTGATCCCATCTCTATCATTCAAATCAATCTTCCTTTTCACATTTCGATCAAGTACCCTGTTGCTCTTGAAAAATCTAGACTTTTCCCGGCTCTGCTCATGATTATGCTCCAAAAAAACTCCTCTTAACCTCCACTTTCCATCCTGGGATAAACAAACATTAAGGCGAGCAGGACAACCCACTTTTGTTTGTGGACGTGGCTTGACATGGTTGCTTCCTTTCGGCCTTGGTTTTCCACCTTTGCTGCATTGAAGAATTACATGGTACAAGTTTCCATCTTTTCCTTTTTTCAAAGATCTTTTAAACACTGCAAACCCCTTTTCTTTAGCTTCTTCAATAAAGATAAGCTTCTTCTGAGGTGTCGAATTCCATTCCTACCTTGGGTTCCTCAACTCTATCCGCACAATTCTCAATTGCTTCCTTTCCATCATCACACTCTTTTATTGAAGAACCATTCGACACCCTTTCTTCTTCTTCTCCATTCTCTCCACTCCATACCTCTTCTACTTCTTCATCTCTGCAAATTTATGGAGATAAAGGACACATTGTTGACAGAACAAACTCGGGCGACATAAGAGATGATGGTGATGGTAATGGTAATTGAAACATCACCTACAGGTCAAAAGAAATAAACAAAACACTAGTCAGCAACATATTTTATTAAAACAGTGAGTAAAATCATGGCATCTAGGTTATCAATAGCCATAAGGATAATTTTATGGCACCAATTACGCTATTTTAAGGTAGTCGCCACTTTGAAGATTAACAAAACCAAAACAAAATTCTTTAAAAAGTGATCCAATTAATGAGATTTGGTTTGGTAACTGCAAAATCTATGATAAAATGATAACAACAAAACTAGAATTAAGATATGTCTTCTTAATTTGGAGATAAATAAATAGTACTTGATTGGGCGACCAAACCCAAATTGAACCATATCTACAACAAAAATGCATCTAAAAGTGTGTATATGATGGGGGAATAAGGGAAATAAAACCTGTTGAATACTCAATTAGCAAGAACTAACGGCTAAGACTATAAGGGGAAAATATACAACAAACCCAGATAAAGAAAGTCTACAAAAGAATGAACTTAATAGGCTTGATAATGAAACCAAAAAGAAAGCAAAAGATTTAACAAGAGTAAGAAAGGGTTTTCTGAAATTAGGGCAGAAATATAAAAACTAGGGGCCTTCTCCTCTAGCTAGACACTCCAAAATCACAGCAAACAACAATGGAGATCAAGGTTTACCTATGATCAAAGAGGAAGACGAGGTTAAGATTATTAATCTGATCTTCGTTGGCCACAATCAGAATCAGAGCAAAATTTAAAGCAAGAATGTTTGCCAATGCCTCCCCCCAAACTCTCTCTCAGCAGGTTAAACTCTCTCTGCAAGTGATCACGCTCGCCCGCGAAAATGAATACGAGAAAAGGGTAAATCAGATTTTGAAATTTTGGTTTTTTTTTTTTTTTTTTGAGTTAAGTGGGCATGGGGCCCACGGTGCCATGTCAGCGGTATGTGATTATTTTTATGTGATAGTAGACTTATTGTATTGCGAAATTTATGACACTAATTCTAGTTTCAACCTGATTTTATCTCTCGTCATCGTTCCTATTTTAATGATAATGAATTCTTCTTCTTCTTCTTATTTTCAATATTTCTTTTACAAATAGTGGAATTCTCGTCCTCAAAAATAGCAAAATTCACGAGTGTTAAGTAAATGAAATTCACGAGCTCTAAGCAAGTGAATTTTGCAAGCTTTAAGCTATTGAAATCGATGAGGTGGCTCACAAGCACAAAACCAATGAAATTCAAGAGCTCAAAGCTAATAAAATTCATTAGGTGGTGGTGGTCTTTTGAAATCCAGTGAAATTCACGTGCCCAAAAATATTGAAATTCTTGAGTTCAAACCTAGTGAAATTCGTGAGCTTTAAGCTAGGGAAATTTACGAAAGCTCAAACTCAGTGAAATTTCACAAGCTCAAACCCAAAGAAATTTTAAATTTCAAGCTTCAAGCTCGTGAAAAGTCGCGGTCGGAAGTGAATGTTGGATGGATGTAGAAAGTGGGAGGTAAGAGGGGAGTACGTGTAAAATTATGCTTAAGGGGTAAAAGGGTAATCAATGTGACCCTATTAGACTTGCACATATATTAAACTTAGCAACTCTCATTAATGGTAATTTTGGACCATTTTTCTAGAGTCACTGGTTATTTGTTGTTCGTTCTTAGAATTACAATGTAAAAAACGACTCTGACCGGGGGAAATATTTTGGGTACGGGAGGGTACCACGTGGACCCATACGTGTGATATATCTGGACCGTCCAAAAATGTAACTGGTGGTCCGAATTAAAATGGCATGCGGATTTAAAAAAGGAAAAGAAAAGAATGCCACGCGGATTTCAAAAAAAATAAAAAATTAGCCATCCTGTTTGAAAATCTTATTTATGTTTCCATCCCCAAATACTATTTAATCAATTTTAGGGATTATCTAATCTCTTTTATCATCAAGATTCCGTTACCATAACAGAATATAGGAAAAATGCAAATTCAAGATGTAAACATAACTAGTGATGACATCAGGGATGAAAACATAAATAAGATTTTCAAACAAGATGGCTAATTAAAATTTTTTTTTTTGGGAGAGTTAATTAGTCATCATGTACAAAAAAAAATTATTATGATTCCATCCTATGAAATTTGAATACTTATAAGGGTACAATGGTCTCATTACCCAATTTCAAGATGTAAACATAACGAGTGATGACATCAGGGATGGAAACATAACTCTTTTCTCTCACAATCCATGTGCCTCCTCCTCTCTCTCTTTTCTCTTTTAATCCGGTAGTCCAGCTCAGGTAGGTTCAAGAAAAATCAAACCTCTCCCTAAAAGGTGTTTTTCTGCATATGTTTCCTTCTTCCCCCTTTATCTTCCCTCATCCCCAAAATCTGAAAAATCAAACAACCCACATCAACAATCCCAAACCAATTTCAACTTATCTATAATTCTCTCTCTTTCTCTCCACATATCGTTTCCATGGATACCCATGTCGTGCGAAGCCCGAGGTAGATGAGTCCAATACATCTTGGCCGGCCTGCCATAGCCACCGTTGCCCACTTCTGGCACATGTAGCCACCGTGCCATCGCCCAGTTAAAAAGAAGTCCCCTGTAGACTTAATGGGCCCCAACACCATTGCCTTCTGTCCAACCACCGTGGATCACAACCACTCAATTAGCCACGATGCCACAGTGGCTGACTATATAGTATCTTAGAGTGTTTTTTATAAGAATTTCTTATTTAGTGGTGATTTTTTTTTCAATTCAAGGCTTGCACTTTTTCGAAACAATAAAAATGGCAAACCAATAAATCATATTCATGATTTCACACGTGCTTTAAAAGATGGTTATTTCACACCGTGAATATGATTTATTGATTTACCATTTTGTTGATTTGTGCTTTAGAAGATGGTTAATTTCATACAGTGAATATGGTTTATTGATTTACCATTTTGGCTGAATTGATACAGTAAAAGTAGTAAATCAATAAACCATGTTCACTGTATGAAATAAAGGACATATGAACATGGTTTATTGATTTTCCATACTCCGTGATTTTATGCAATAAAAAATGGTTTGTTACTTTATCACTTCGGCACTTCGATGATTATTTTTAATTTATCATGTTTTCTACATAGTCTAAGATGGTTAATTAATTTATCCTACTATTTTACATAGTCTGAGATTGTTCAATAATTTATCATGTATCTGTGTTCATTGTCGTAAAAAATTTCATGTCACGAGAAAACTTTTTTATTTTTTACTTTATTTTGAGATTTTAGGTGAGAGTAGGAGAGAGAAGATTAGGGAAGAGAAATATTTAAAAAGATAGGGGATATATAGTGATTGAGATAAATTAGGAAAAGATTAAGAAAGATAAATAGTGGGAAAATTAGGAGTGAGAAGGGGTAGTTTGGGATTTATTTGAATTTCAGGATGAAATTATAAGTATTCAAATCTCATAGGAGGAAATCATAATGATCTTTTTTGTACAGGATGTCTAATTAATTCTCCCTAAAAGCTAAGTTGCTAAAATCCAATTTGTTTCCCATTAGCTAACAACTAAGTTGCTAAAAGTCAATTTTTTCTCACATACTCCTCCTTTTGCTAAAATCAAGTTGTTAAAATCACATTGGTGCTTTTAGCAAATAAGAGTTGGGGGTGTTAAAAGCTTTAGACAAAGCTTTTAGCAAACGGGAAACTCACCCTTTCTTCATAAAAGAATAGCATAAATCAATTTTGATGAAAAAGTTCTTCTTATTCACTTGTCTATTTTTGTGTGAATCATTAGAATTTGTTGTTCAATATTTTTACAATATTTTAACTCAAGCAAACCGTAATACGATGAGTCTATGAATGGTGGTGGCTTTTTGAACTTTAGATGATGTGGCATATAGATTCCTTGAAACACTTGTCAATCCACCTATACATACAAGGAACCTCCTACATACAATGAAGTGACATAGCATTAAGGTGGAGATGAGACGTCTGAGTTGTGGCTCTACCAGTAGTCTCCATCAAATTAGATGTCTCTGCTTTATTTTAGAGTTGAACAATTGTTAAAATTAATTTAGAGTTGAACAATTGTTAAAATTAAGTGTTTTCAGACTATTTCATATGTTGGCAATTTGAGGTGTAATAATTTAGTGAGTTTTTTTGGTACCGTTATTATAGTTGAGACATAAAATTTTAAATAAAGTTGGCAATTTAATATAATAGTCTTATTGTATTTTTTAGCATACCCAATTTCCAAGGCGTTACAAGGGATATCTGGCGGAAAAGCTGCAGCAATAATTGCAAAATGATTTTTTTCCAAATTTGAATAAGAGGAACATTTTCTTGTTGTAACTTGATGCATGTAATGCTTGGGGCAATCCTATACATGCATGAAAGATAGTATCACTAGTTTAATGTGGTAAAATGTTAGTCGTTAAGTTACAAAGCTCTAGCAATCTTATATAGTATTGTAGGATGGGTTTTCGCGAGGAGAAACGTGAGAGTAACAAGTGGCATGCCAACTCTATCAGTTAAATAGTAATTGTTTTTTGTTTTTCAAAATTTTTTTTAAAATATTTGAAAGGATAACTGTTGTTAACAGACCTTGATTCTTGGGATAGTTATTTCTTTAAAATCTTTTGGAAGATTAATAGGGTATGCTCATGCTTGAAATTTTAACTATATTATGTGCTTTGGTATATATAATCCAACCTCATGGGTATTTATGAAATTCCATGTTGGTTTCCATTGAAAAGCTTGCTTTCTCCTTTTCCTTCGCCAGTTTCCTTTCAAAATTATCTTCGGCGATAAACCAGTGTGAGGAGAATTATTGTTGGATTAGTGAAGATTTCTAATATTTACTACGAGCGAGGTTTCCAACATTAAATTCTCAATTTGTTCAGAATTCGCGTAAAATAAGCAATTTTTCGACAATGCCATTTCAATTAATTTAGGTCTGATTTTTTTACAAAAATTGAAGCCAACGAGGAGGCTAGCTTGCCATGTTTAATACCAAAACCTCCCAGCCTGGACGATAAAAAGTTGTTTAGTTCTTTGTTATGAATTTTTTTTGGTTATAATAGATTTTCGCATACTAAAATGTTGATACACTATAGGTTTAGGTATTTTGTGTCTCATTACTTTTGTTTTTCACAACAAAGTTCTTTAATTATATATCTCTCTAACTTAAAATAGACATAGGGGAGCGTTATTATTTTCCATTAACCATTTGTTAATGTGGTTTTCATGTTCTATTCATGGAGTTTTGGATGCATTAACTAATTTTAATTTGTTGTTTTTTAAAGGAAAACATCTCAAATTTGCAAGATGGAATATGGGATCGATATTAATCCTAAAAGGAAAGAAAAATTTATGAATGCAAAAAATATCGAAGGGTGGCATTATGAGAACATTGTGTAAGACTTTATGTTAAGCACAAAGTTAATTACTGCATATTGTATTGCTAATTCTTTGAATTTTTTTTTTAAAATTCAGAAAATAATTAATTGACCAAGAAAAATTGAAATCACAAATTTTATTCTTTGAATCTTGCTATTTGGACTTGGAAATTTCAAATACTCACCATACAACTCTGATCCATCAATTTAAATTCAAATATCCGAAAAAGTGTAACTTGATTTTGTAGGATAAGGAGATTTATAAGTGGGTAATTAAAGAGTTTTAACTCCCATGTTTTTAGTCATATTGTTTTCTTCCGTGCATAGTAGCATATATTTCTATCTACGTTATTCAATGGAGTTTTCAGCTCATGGGTGCTAAATTTCAAAATACATTTATGTTTTAAATATTTGTAAAACCTAATTGGTATAAGATACTAACTTAGAATGTAGTGGGAAAAAAAACCCTACCAAGATAACTCAAAATGCAAAAATAAAATAAAATAAAAAACCTATTGGTTAAGGATTGGGCTAATCTATTAGCTCGGTTTACGTATATTGCAGTGACAAAATACGTTCTTAAAGTCTTTTTCTTTTAATTTTTTCCTTTCAATAGTCGTGCATAGCACGCGTTCATGCTAGTAATAGGTATTTTAGAAAATTGAGTGGTGTGTCGAACACACATTCAGAGCGTGTTCAAACGTATCAAATAGGGCCACACTCATAATTTTCGGCCGTTCACTCTCGGAAGAATACAAACAATAACAACGTTCACATGGGGAAATGATTTCCACACTGGCTTTTCTTTTTCTTTTTCTTTTTATAATAATTTCACACCCTTTCTAGTATTGTAATACACGTTTCATGCGTAATTTTTTTTACTAAAAGACAAAAAAGGGTGCGCAACTATAAATAAATAAAAAAAAAGAGGCTGTAAAAATCATTTCCTCTCATATGTTTCTGATAGTTTTTGCACTGTTTGTTGGAGCAGTGACATTTAAACAAAGCTCTCATCACATACTACAGCTGTTTTTCTTCTTCCCAGAAATGCTAAGAGCAATGAGAAATTTGTTAGATGACATTTTCATACCTCAAGTAATAGTCAATATGAGGCTTGTCGTCCAGTTCCGTAGTTGGGCAAATGAGGCCCATAGCCTATAGGCTAGTAAATGTCTGTTCAAGTTGTGTAACGGCCATAGATCAGGAAAAAAGATCTACAGATACACAGACATATTTACAACGAAGTTTACACGGTAAACATATTTGTTGCAACGAAGTTTACACGGTAAACATATTTGTTGCAGACAGATATTGTCTGAAAGTCTGAAAAAGTCACGTGAGAGACAAGATCGATCTCAGTTATTCTATCTGATCTGGGGTTTTCGGTTGCCCAAGTAATTTATGCGATGAACCCAGTAGACATTAGTGACTTGGAATCTGCTTCAGGTAGAAAGCAAAAGCAAAATAAAAGCAACTGACAGAAAAAACCCAAGAGGAAGGAATAAACCAAGCTAGTCGTTAACTTACATCTTTAAAGCTCGTTTCATGTTTACCAAAGAAAGATAACAATAGAAAAAGGATATTAACCTATCCGAGTTTGACTCTTAACAGAGAGAATAAATTGATCTTGAAGCTTTCTCAAACCAGGGACCTGGTGAAAGGGTTCTTAAAAGTGGCAGACACTGCAAAACAAACCAAAATATAGGTTAGGACACTCTGGACGGCTAGTAATGGGTTTGACTAATTTAAAGGTTGATTCCTACTGTCGGGTTACCCAGAAAGGAAGGTACCAGGTAAAATGTGGGTGATATTCAACCCCACTAAATTTATAATCAGAATATATGTGATGCAAGAAGTCTTTAGAGACAACCATCCAAACAGAGGATTGTCATCCTAATTGATGAGTACATACAAAATTTGGGTTAGTATGAAACTTGTACTATCAGATTGTGATCTTTAACCAATAACTAGGTGAAGTCTCACAAAACTACATGAATCAATAGATTGAGAACCTCAAATCCCTAAACTTTATGGTTATGTAAATAAACAGTAACAGTTTAGGATCTCTAGCTAGCAATTAATTGAACAATTGCGTGTTATTCAAGATTTGAGAAAAAAAAAAGAAAAAAAAGGAACAATCCCATAATGTACACAACAGTCCTAAATCTTCATGTTTCAACATTGTAGAATGCCAGAAACCAATCGTTACTACGATTAATGGACACCTCCACGAAATCAGGACGAAGATGCCGAAGAGTTGAAGGAAATCTGAAGACCTTTCCCACCAATTCCCGCAATAAAACATTGAAATCCACAAGCCTCAAGCTCCTTGATAACTTTATTGACCACTATTCCTGATAATACTGATAAATGCAGTCAAGGAACCATTTAACAAGAAATGTTGACTAATGTATTCAAGATTTACTTTCATCAACTAAATCTTAAAGGGTTAGGACTTCAGAATCTAGAAAACTTTTATTTTATCCTTACTTTAAGGAGTCAAAAACAAAGAAATACAAATTAAGACTCCCCGAGCACATAATCTTCCTAGCATTATTATTTTATATTTTTATCGGATAATCTTCACAGAATGTGCAATTAAAATACGAATTCTGTCTAAATCCAAATCACACTGCAAGTTAGTCTAGCTGAAAATGCCCAGAAGGCTTCTAAAATTTCGAAATAACAACAGTCATATTATATCCTACCTTTCTTCAATAACCTTTTGATCTGTTTAATCCAACCCCTGTTTTGGTTGACAGAAAATTTGAATAAGAAGATTAGCCTATACGTTGCATATCCCAAGTCCAAAATCTTCTATTTTCATTATGATCGTGTGTGTCTACATTGAAGGATGAGAAATCCCATATAGTGGTCATCACTTTGAGCTTCTTGCTGACACAAGACGCTTCCTTCATATTTCTACTCTTCCCGTAGGATATATGTTATTCTCAATTTATCTTTTACTGCCTCCGGAGGCAGAACTTTTATGGGAGTCATAACCCTAGGTAGAAGTCTTCAACAAAAATGAGGAATTGGTTTTACGAGATATTTCAATGGCAGCACCATGATTGTTCATCAATTTGAAAATTTATTTTTACCTGTTAAAGGCTTTAGAAGATCTCCAGCCCTTAGTCTAATCTGAGTAAAAGCTCCTATATGGTATGAAATACGAATTTGGATTAAAACTTCATTAATGGCATACTCTAAACTTTGAAAGCAAAGTAAGCTTTAAAAAGTTAAGTCGTTCTTGATTTGGTTAAAAAAATAAAGAAGCATGGTAATGTGCACATAAATCAAAATGATTCTTGGGTCTGCCCTCTCTGATGCCTTTTGACTTTGATTTGAGGGCATGATTCTGTAGCAAACGCGACGGTATAGGGGGACCACTGTTTCAGTGGTATTATGTGAGCAGCCACTTTGTGCATTTATTGCCAAATGTTAGGTCTATCTCCAATCCATCTGTTTCAGTGGTATTCTAGGAGCAGCCACTTTGTGCATTTATTGCCGAAGGTAAGGTTTGTCTTCTATCCATCCCCCGCCCATACCCCCAATTATTGGGGACTAAATGGGTTATGTTATTGTTGTTGTATCTTTTACTATATTTCCTCAGTTCCTCCCAAATTCTGTAGTATCTCCAAAATAATTTCCCTTGTTTGGCCCCAATTTCCATAGACCAAACCTAATCTAATGTGACAACACCTAATCTCTTCTAGTGACAACTAATTTGACATGGAAGTAGTGGTGACAGTCATAAAACCATTTAAAACTTAACAAAGTGAATCTAATGAACTTCAATGCATATTAGAGTAAAACAAAAACACACAATAGATATACTAAAAACTAATAGAATGTAAAAGAGAAAAAATCATAAGCAGAATAAGTAAATGGATACAGGTTGGTAGTAGTGTCAGAACGCAGCCTCCACCACCAGCTCCAGTTAACTTGGAAGCCAATTTGTATTTCAACGTTGTTCGAAGCACAGTTTCAATTGAAGCATGGCTAACACCCATACATTGGAGTAACCCTTGATTCATTTCCATTAGTTCTTCTAGTTTGTCTTCTTTCTCAGTTACTGCAGTGTCATTATGAGCAGGTGATTGGATAATTGTAGCCACTTCATTGCTAATAGAATCAACAGCCTTGAATACCGCTGTCATTGCAGTTGGGTGCCTGACTGTCCTCTCTGAAACACCAGCAACCAATGCCTTCGTGTTCCTCCCAACATTTGTGTTAGTTATGAGCATCTTAAGTGGTGTATTGGACTTGAGACGCATCAACTCACCTGACTTAAACTTGATCATATTCCCTGTTTCAGAAACTTCGTCTATTACATATCCAAATTGTGAAGGCTTCTTGCATTATTAAAGATGCTGAAAAACATCACACGGAAATGAGGAAAATGGGTTGACTAAACGAGTTAGGAATTGGTTCTCACCAAGATGGCACATCATTTATTATTTACTGAACCATAGCAAGAATAATTCAAAGTTGATTCTCACGAAGATGGCACGTCATTTATTATTTACTGAACCATAGCAAGAATAATTCAAAGTTTTAAAGAAAATCTCAAATTGACGCCACCAAATTCTATACACAGTGTATAGGATTAATTTCTAGCAACAAAATCATGCTTTTCTGTTTCCACAACACGCTCATTTTGGAACTGTTTTGCTGGAAATTTGAAATCGTAGGCCCATTTTCCTTGTTGTCTTCAAGAGTCCATCACATCAACAGGATATACGGATTCCAACTTGTGAATGGCATCAATTGCTCACAGCACTACTTCATTTGACAAAGAGAGAGAGTAGGGAAAGTGCTTTCCAGAAATATAACCATGTTGCATCTTAACACTAGAAATGAAACATCACATACCATATGTGCTCACTGTGTTGTCAATACCAGATGGCTTCCCATGAATTATCTTTTCACCTTCAAAAGCCCATTTGTTCACCAATTCAAGCTCCTTCTCTCTGAAACTCAACCACCCTAGCTGGTTGGAATCTAGGTTAGTAGATTCTGACAAAGCAAGCAGGGCCCCAGCGAGTGACACACAGAATGCAGCAGATGAACCCAAGCCTGAGCCAAGTGGGAGCTCAGAAGTGACAACAACTGTAGCAGGTTTATAACTGAAAAGTAATGAATGGAGCAAAGTCAAATAAAAAATTTTGTTAGTTGAAAGGGCAAGGTTATACTAGAAAACATCAAACAGGTATTCGACACACACCCTTGAATGCAAGTGTATAGCCAGAGAAATGCGGTAACTCCAGCTCCAAGTGTAATATTTGCCTCTGGAATAATATTTTGTTCTTCAACTAGAGCTGCAAGTATGTTAATGGTTTCTGCTGAGCATGATTTGGGTGATGAAGGCGCATGGCTACCCTTTTCAGTTAGTGCTTCTTGAATTCTTCCAACTGGCCAGGAAAAATTTAAGGCCATGTCATCAAGATGGAGCCTCAGTTTATGATCATTATCTGCATAAAGAAGATTACAGCAGTATGAAATACAGTCAAAACTACAAAGAGAAACAAAAATCATATTAAAAGAAACTTATCATGCATTGCTGTAAAGAAGTCCACATGTTGTGGGGATGATACGAACTTCTTAATCAGAAAGTGCATGAAGTGATTAGTATTGGTGTTCTCGTACAAGTACAGCGTTCCATTACATGGA
Organism: Vaccinium macrocarpon; assembly: GCA_022606695.1. Lineage (NCBI taxonomy): Eukaryota > Viridiplantae > Streptophyta > Magnoliopsida > Ericales > Ericaceae > Vaccinium > Vaccinium macrocarpon. Next base: position 15,284,853 of record CM040174.1, read on the forward strand.
CGCACTCACCTTAAGTCGTGAACCATAGCACCACTGATCAGATTAAGGTGATCATTGGCGTTCTACTATAAATGGTGTTCTGATTCAGGTCTGAATCCTCGTAATATATCAGTATATCACTATTATTTGGGTTATATTCTTGTTCTAATTATTCAAAAGGGATTTCAAGCAATAATAATTGGTGCCTAGCACAAGGATGCAAACCCTTTCCTTGCTCAGCAAATGCGTCATTGGTATAGGTTATACTTCCGCGTAGCATAGAAACTTGGTCTTGAGAAGGTTAGATTTCTGTTCTTAGAATATAACAGAAAAAATAGTCCAATTCTCAGATGAAAGAATTGAAACAAGCTAAGGAAAAGAATTAGATCTCGTTATCCATAATCCCAAAATTACTCACTCACTTGTTGGCTGAATCCTTGATCAACTAAGTCATTTAAGCATTCAACTAACTTTTTCGTCTAAATTGTATTTGATTGTCAGTATCACACAATGCATCAATCCAAAGTACGAAATTTCATACTTTTCACCACTTATCATAGCCATACACCTATTTTAAGTCCAAGTAGGTGTACAGTCCTGTATCCGAATAAATACTTCAAAATTGATATAAATAAGAGACAGCAAATAAATGATTAGACCATCAGTAGTTCTTGTGAATCTTCTCAAAGGGAAAAATTAAGAACACGTTCCTAAGCAAACGAAAAAAAACAACCAGAGTAGAGTCAATTCAACAAGATTCAAGCATAGGAGAAAAGCGTTGGAAAAAGAGAGAAAGAGTGAATGCGAAAAGGGTGTAGGGAAATGATTCCGGCGAAGAGTTTGTTGTTAGTTGAGGGGTCAGGCATACCGGAATTAGTGGGAAAGGTGAGAGAGACGTAAGTGCAGAGATCGATGGAGGCGGCGACGGCCGTAGATCCGTGGACGACGGCGTGTTCCCCGGCGAGAATTATTTTTCCCGGAGCTTTTGCTCTCACCTCCATTCTCTCTCTCTCTCTCTCTGCTTATTGATTCTGCTGATTGATCCCACTAAGGTTTGCTGATTGTTCCTTTGTACAAAACGTCGCTGCAGCTAGCAGAGGACATGATGTAATAATGACAATAGTACCCTTCAATTCTTTATCAAATAAGAAAACATTCTTTACACACGGCTCGGAGACGGTGCAGTGCACCATATAGTGCACCATCCAACGTTTCATTTCGACAATGGACGGCTCAGATTTAATCCGAGCAGTGAATTGAATCCGACTATCGATTGTTTGGATTAAATCCGAGTTGTCCATTGACAAAATGGACGGCCAGATGGTGCCCACTGTGCCGTGTAGTGCATTTTCTGTACTGTACTACAGGGGCCCCTCGGCCCCTTTACACAGTATAAATTAAAGTTTTCTCTAAATTAATTGCATTGCGCTATGTGTCCATGTTATTCTTTTTGGAACCACTGTTTAGACACATAGCGAAATATAGATTTAAAAGAAATTTTGGTTTACACCGCCGGTGTAAAGAATGTTCCCCCTTATCAAATATACTGAGACACTTTCTACTTATTTTTTGTTGATGTATATGAAGAGAATAACTCATCTCGAAATTTGTTTTTAGGAGCTTAGGAAATTTGTAACTCACCCTCCTGTTCCAAACTTCCAATAACACTACTTTTTCACATTTTTTGTTTTTTTCACGCTTTTTAAAATCGGTCATTCACCAAACATATGACAATTCTAAAAGGATCCAACTATGGATACCAATCTTTCTCTACTAATATTGTACAAACCGGTATGCGGGACCCACCTGTTTACATATAAAATTAACCAGTCCAATAATTAATTGACACGTAATCAAAAGTGCCAAACGTTGGCAATTACTTGTCAGCGAAGATACACTGGATCAGTAAGGTAAAATTGAGTGGATACGTTGTCGTATCATTTCTCAAACTGGAAGAACAGTTATTGGTAGTTACAAGCCATTGTTAAAATATAGATTGGTTTCGAAGCCATAATATTAACTGCTGAACACACAAGCTCCATGTATAAACTTGCGAAACAAGGCAATTGGCAGTTAGAACACGTGGAATACTTCTGGAAGGCAGTTATTCCCTTAACATGTTATCATTTGAGTTGGTTTAGACAAATGTGTAGATTTAAAGCTTCTGGAAGAAGAAAGGATTCAAATTCAGACGTGGAGAAAGAATAACTGCCAACTCTCAGAGTGGAAGTTAGAGTTCAAAGTAAACCAGATTCAAATTCATGGAGCGGGAAGTTCAAACTACAAGCAACATCTATAAATAGAAGAAATTGAAGAGTGAAAGGCCCCCCGGACAAATCTTCAACAAACAGCTATCAAAAAAACTGATGCTTGGTTTGTTCATTGGCAAAGTAGTTTAGGATTTCGAACTCAGTTCGAAGTAGTTTAGGAATTAGATTAGGATTTATCTCGATTGTTCTTGTAACAATCACCCCTATCTCGGTTGTTTTTGTAACAATCACCTGTTCGAAGTTCTGTTACTCTGTATTTGAAGTTGGAGACAATTTCGAAGTAAGTTTATCTTTGATTCATCAATCGAAGTGTCTCGTTTCTTTATTGTTCTTTGATTTCCTAAGTTTATTGGTTTGCATTTCTTCACTTATTAAGAAAAATCCTCTTAATTGAGGTAATTGAACCAACAAAACACAATCGCCTGATTAGGTTTGGTCTTGCCAAAGTTAATCTGAGGGAGGAGATTGAACCTCTCTCTGGCACGCTCGCACACAATCATTTTCCATTGCAAAGAAGTAAACAGAACGAAACACCACCATGAATAAGCCATTCATAAAATTTAAATTAATTTTTTAGGTGGCCTTAAAGAATCAACTCAATTGGATATGGTTAAAGGGTTAATCAAATTTTGAAGTTTTCATTCAGAATCCAGGATCCTAAATTCTGAATAAAAAATTTTGTAGATTGGATGAAACTTAATTTAACAGTTAAATCTTTTCTTCGCAGATGATTGCTTGATCTTCTTTGAACCCTCTCTCAAAAGTTGTAATCATCTCAAGAAAGCCCTTGATGATTTTGTTCTTTTCGCAGGACAAAGCATCAACCAACAAAAGTCCCACATCACCTTTAGTCCTAACACTCCGTCAACCTTCAGAAGGCGCTTTCATAGCTTTTTCCATGTCCCTATCAATTTGGAATCTGTCCTGTATCTGGGCCTACCTTTAGAAATTACGGCTAACAAACAAGCTTGCTTCAATTTCATTATTGACAAGGCTCACAAATCCTTGGCGGGTTGGAAAACGAACATTTCCCAAGCCGGAAAGCTGACTTTAATCAAGTATGTCCTTTCAGGTCTCCTTTATCTTTGTTCTTCCTACAAACTTTCAATCTTTGTCTGCTCTGAGCTTATTGCTATCTCGGCAAATTTCTGGTGGAAAATGGAAGATAAAAAACCAATTCATTGGTTATCTTGGAATAAAATTATAGCCCACAAAAGGGAAGGAGGCTTAGGGATTTGTGATATAAAGCTTTTTAACCAGGCACTGCTAGCCAAACAATGTTGGAGACTTCTTACTAAGCTGTGTTTGCTTACTTCAAGGATCCTATTGGAGAGGTACTACAAAAAGAATAATCTTCTCATGGTTAAACCTCACTCAAATTCCTCTTAGGCCTGGAAAAGCATTCTTTTTGGAAGGGATCTCATTGCAACTCATATTTCTTGGAAAGTTGGTAATGGAGAATCAATCAGCCTTTTTCATGATAAATGGATCCCTCATTTGGATAAGCCTCTTAGTCACCTTATTCCCTTTGTCGAATTAGACTCTCTCAAGGTTTTTTATCCTCTCCATATGATAGATATGGGTCCTACATGGAACATTTCTAAGGTTGTTGATTTAATGCCAGCTTTCATAATACCTAAAATTCTTGCCATTAACCTTCCTAATACAAACTGTCCTGATCAATACATCTGGCCCCATACTTTTTTGGGACGTTACTCCATTAAATCAGGATATAGATCCTTGTATGATCATCAACGTTACTCTTCATTCAGTCAAGATCCTTGGATACAAAAAGGTTACAATGTTTGGAAGTTGGTATGGAACTTGTCTCTTCCAGAAAGGATGAGAGTTTTCATATGGAAACGTCTACAAGGAATCTTATCATTGTGTGGTAGCCTTGCCTTACGTATGCAGGCTATTTCACCTACCTGCCCCCTTTGTGAAAATGAGGAGGAATCTATTGTTCATTTGTTCTATCATTGCCCAATCAATTCTGGTATCTGGGTTATCAGTGACTTTCCCTACTCCACCCTAGGGATCTCTGGTGATATGATATTTGAAGACTGGCTACTGGATTAGATCATCCACTTCTTGAATAACAAGGATAAATTTTATCTCTTTATTGCCATCCTCTGGTCCATTTGGAAACAAATAAATCAACTCATTTTCTCGAATGCGAATTTCACTAATCATGCAGTTCTAGAGATCACAAAGGATAATGCTCAGTGGTTCAAGCGAGCGGCCCTCTGGCATAAATCGACCAACGCTGATCAAAGTCTTCACAACATAAAACTGTCTTTTATCATTAAAAAATTCCCTGATCCGTGTACTTCCAGGACAAGTACCATCCATTTAGATGGAGCATGGAAGGAAGGACATCCCTAGTGTGGTTTAGGCTTTGCTGTTGTGCAAATTGCAGGGAAATCTTAGTGGCACCACAACAAAGATTTTTTGATACGCAACATCAATGCAGACATTTCAAAGTTGGCGTTTTGTCGGATCTCTAAATTTGAGCGCAACATAGTACAACACACTCGTAATCTTGCACAACTTGCCATCACCTCTTTTGTGAGTCCTCCATCCATGGATGAAGCCTTCATCTCTAAGCAAAGTGGAAGATTGGGTGATGGCGGCTTTCTTCAGCATATCTCCCCTTTTGCTTGTCATCCAAACACGAGAGAAGGTTCTTGTAGACACCCCGATTTTGACCCGAGAAAATCAAGCAACCCTGATGATGAAAATGCCTGATGAGAGCACGCGAGCATGATTGTGAACTTGAAAACCCCTCCAAAACCAACTCAAACAAAAAACCCAAGCCTACACCACCTTCTAATACATTCAAAACCATCTTTTTCGATATATAACATGTCCCAATTCATTTTGAAATGAGGGGGATATGTATGTTTTACCAAAATGACTTGTTTTTCTGACCTTCCGAGGGTAAAATGGTCACACATTTTGTTGTACAAATCATCTTGGATTCAAACCACTTGTGTTAGAAAGTAGATTTGACAAGCTTTCTACCGCTTCAAACCATGTACAAAACGGAGTTCGGTAGCACCCGGAATGGCCCCGCGAAATTTCATGTGTGGTGTTATCTCCTAATCCAGGCGCCTGGATCACCCTTTTCCAGGCTCTCAGACTCAATCCAGGCACCTGGATTCCCCTATTCTAGGCACCCGGATTCACTCTAGATACTTGTTGTCCAAGGTCAAGTGAGTGGGGAGGAGCGTCTTGGAAGATTCTTTGGGGATTTTCTGCAGAAGTTTGTTAGAGAGATTGGAGGGAAAATAGGGTAGCATTACTTGACCCCTAAGGTGGACCTCTAAGGGTTCAAATGACCCTTTTTGGACCTTCCTTTGCCTATATAAAGCCTTTCATCTCTCTCATTTAGGAGGATCAGCTCTCCCTCTCTTCCTTACTGTTATTCTGCCAAAATCACACCAGAATTTCCATCCCCAACTGATCCCTTTCAATTCCATCCATTTTCAACCATCAAACTCCAATTTTTCCCATCCTAACTCTACATACTCACTTGATTCTACCCATTTTTCATCATCTACAATCAAACCCCCAATCAATCCACCTACAATCAGCCCTTTTACACTTCCAGAAACAAAAGTCCAGCTCATTCACTTACCAAAAATCCCTCAAAAAATCAAACCAAAGTTCATCAATCAAGCTTGTCAAGGTAGTTCATCTACCAAAGTGTTAAAAAAGGCACTGAGGGGAACTCAACCAAGTTCTCACTGGTCTTCTATACCAGTAGAGGGCCTGGGAGAGGTTTGAAAACAATCAAGAAAGAAATCTATTTTGTGCACCAATACTCAATCTAAGCGCCTGGATCATCTTTTCCCAGACACCTAGATTCACTCCATGCAGGCGCCTGGATTCCTTTCTCCCTTGTCATATTTTCTGCTTTACTTGCATTTTAATCACCCACTAAGTCATTAAACACCATTCCGAGCAAGTGTGCATAACTTATGAGCATTATACTTGGGGCTTATTATGAGAAATGAGGTTTTAGAGTTTCTGTCTAGAAGGCCATCCAAACGCGTGGATTAGCCCACTCCAGGCGCCCGCATTCAATCCAGGTGCCCAGACAGCAATCCAGGTGTGATATGTTTGATGTTTGTGATCAATTTCTGAGACACTTTGGAGCAGTTTGTGCATGATTTGATCAAGTTTCAATGTTCTATGCATATAAATCATTCACTCATGACATTTTGCACAAGCATCCACCCAAATCTCATCTATCCATGACACAATCACATGTATCCACATTCATTTCGTTAATCTCTCCGATGCATTTTTTTATGCTCTCATATGGATACGTGTTCAAAGTCCATTCAAATAACATTTCCAAAATCCTTTAAGCATTTAGTAGAGACCGGTGATTACACCGGGCATGAGGGGTGCTTTAAATTCCTTCCCTTTGCTTAACCTAGCTCCCGGACCCGAGAAATCTCATTTTGGCGAGACCAGTAAAGCGTTTTCTACTTCAAGGGTAAAAGAGTCATTTTTCAATAGGTTTCTCGGGTACGATCCTCAAACCTGGGTGGCAACTCCATTCAATGAAACAAAACCATTTTCCAAATCAACAACTGTTTTCGTGGACTACTTTGCTGAGTGTTCACATTCCTTTGGAAATCTTGGCCACTTAGAGCTTCTTTCTTGATTGATGTTGCTATAACTTTTAGTCTATTTATGTTGTTTTTTAGGTTGAATGGTTTGTTTATATGCTTTACTTTGTATGCTGGGTTTAATCTATGATATTCTCTCTCTTTCTCCAAAAAAATTTTACTGGGCACATAGTACGATTAAAAATTGAAACAAAACATATCCACATTTTTGCATAAGATCTTAATAATGAAACTAGGAATTGGACAGGCCGTCCCAAGCCGAAGGGGCTTCGGCCTTGAATATCTCAAAAATCTAAAATTTTAGGTTTTTTCTCCCATTTAATACTAGGCTTGAGTAGGGGCCTTTGTGGCGCAATAGAAAAAAAAAAAGAATGGGATATCCACAATGGGCAACATTTGTGAAAATAATTCCAGTTCCTCAAACGTAAAAGGAAAAATATTTTTTGATGGTTTAAGAGGCGTGTAGGAAGGACGTAGAGCGTGCATTTGGGGTGCTTCAAACATGTTTTACAATTTTGTGTGGTCCTGCACAAACTTGGGATCTTGAGACTCTAAACAGTTTTGTTGTATCAAATACAAATGTCTTTACCTTCAACAAATCAATAAAATCATTAGTAGTCAGAGATGTTGTCTTGTGTCCTTTACTTGTTACAGAAGTACTTTGATCGCACAAAGCTTGAATATTAGGTGTTCATAGATAAGTTTGGAATCACACAAAGCTCGAATATTAGTTTTTTTTCTTCACAGTTTGGAATATTTGGATAAATTTTTGGGGAAGTGATTTCCTGGAAGAACTTAAATTGAGTTACTAGAAATAAACTTCAAACGGTCTATGTGAGGGTCTTAGAATGTGAGGCAATCCATGGCAATGTGCTTTTAAACAAGCAAAATGGGTGATGTTCACAAGTTGACTTACTGAAGTTGCAATGGTAAGTTGTTTTGTGGCTCAGGTTGTTCATTGAAAATGATTTTTGGCATAGCGCAGCCAAACAACACAAGTTATTAAAATTCATCAAGGAGTGGAGTGTAAGTGTTATAATTACTAAAGGGGAAGTCTAGATCAGTTAGTTTTAGGGGCCCTTTTATTCAAAATCTCATTGACACCATTTAACAAACACTTTATATGCATTACTCAAACTTCACTTATTACCTAACATCCATAGTATAATTGGTAGATGATAGTTTCAATCCACATGTAAGACACTACAAAATTCAAATTCTTGACATAAGAATCGAAGAAATCAGTGACCCAAGAATTGAACAAACAGTCCACAAATTTACACATTGATATGGTAGAAATCTAGGGATGACAATCTTGACCGAACCAATGGTTACCCAAATCGTAACCGTTTTTTTTCCCCGAACCATAACCAAAAAAATCCGCACGGGTGCGAGTATGGTATGGAAAGTGAGATAACCGAATGGGTATGGTTCAATTCTGGTTTAAGGTGGTACACGAACCGTTCCCCGAACTGAACTAAACCGAATATGTATAATTGCACTTTTACCCCTTTATATATAGAGGTAAATTTTCTTATCCAAACCTCCCGAGAATAAGAAAAAATTGATTTTTTTTTTGTGTTGCAAATTATTTTTGGAAAATCCGAGCTGTCCAATGTGTTCAGAAAGTGTTTTCAAAGGCCCTGGCAAGAAATCTTCAAAAAAAAAAAATACCGGGAAGGGCTTGATCCAAGTAGTTTTTGCAAAAACTGTAAATATATATATTTTGCGAAAACTGTAAATATATATATTTTGCGAAAACTGCTTGGATCAAGCTCTTCCCGGTATTTTTTTTGAAGATATCTCGCGAAAGCCCTTGAAAACACATTCTGAACACATTGGACGGCTCGAATCATCAAAAAAAAAATTGGATTATAGAGGTCCGGAAACGGGAATCCCGAATTAGAAGGACTCCATATATATATATATACTATTGCGTTTTTACCCCTTCCTATGTATATAACATTTACACACACCACATTTAACACCCTTGCATTTAGGGTTTCGGTCCAAGCACGAAGAGAGGAGCGGCGGCTGCGATGCCTCTAGTCTCCGTTGTCTCCCTCTTCTCCGGTCAAGTACGCCGCCGATCTTCCTTTCCTCCCTCTTCTCTGATCGACCTCACTCTACAAATAACCGCAGAAGTTCCAAAAAGAAAATGAAGGTTGCGATTTCCAGTCAAAAATAATCCGATATTGGAGTAAGTTCTCTATCTAAGTGTAGACACCTCAATTTGAACCCACAAAAATCCTTGACAATCCCCGATGATGAAAATGTCAGATAAGAGCACGCGGAGCTTGATTGTGAACTTGGAAACCCCTCCAAAACCTTTCCAAAATAATCCCAACCTTGCATTAACTTTTGGTGCATTCAAAATCCTCTTTATTGATATATAATATGTCCAAATCCATTTTGAAAGAGGGAGATGTGCATGTTTTACCATAATGACTTGCTTTTTTGACCTTCTGAGGGTAAAATGGCCACACATTTTGATGTAGAAATCATCTTTGGTTCAAACCACTTGGGTTAGAAATAAGACTTGACAAGCTTTTCAGCGCTTCAAACCATGTACAAAACGGAGTTCGGTAGCACCCAGAATGGCCCCGCGAAGTTTGGATTATTATGCAGTCTCCCAATCCAGGCGCCTGGATTCCCCTATTCCAGGCGCCCGAACTCAATCCAAGCACTTGGATTCCCCAATTCCAAGCGCCCGGATTCACTTTAGATACTTGTTGTCCAAGGTGAACTAAGTGGGGAGGAGCGTCTTGAGGATCATTTCTTGGATATTTTTGCAGAGATCAGTTAGAGAGTAGTGCGAGGAGATCATGACCTCTAACCTTGACCCATATTTGACCCCAAAGCCATCTAATGACCCTTTTTGGACCTCATTCTTGCCTATATATACCCCCACTTCTCTCCATATTAAGGGGATTAGTCCACCCCTCTCTCTCTTACTATTATTCTGCCCAACTTTCCCCAGGAAATTGATCCCAACCTATTTCCCCTTGTTCCATCTTATTCAAGCCTTACAATCCCTTTTATACTACCTTAACTCCACATATTATTATCCCCCCCACTATCAAACCTTAATCAAAATCTTTGTAATCGACATTCACACCCCCCAAAAGCTAGTTTTAGTGTACCCAATCCCCAAAATCACCCAAACTCACAATCCAAGCTTATCAATCAAGATTTCAAGGTAGTCTTTCTACCAATATGCTCAAGTAGGCCCTGAGGGGAACTCAACCAAGCTCTCATTGATCTTCTATATCAGTAGAGGGCTTGGAAGGGGTTTCAAAATCATCAAGAAAGAAATCTGTTTTGTGCATCAGTTCTTAATCCAGGCGCCTGGATCATCACTTTCCAGGCGCCTGCATTGAGTCCAAGCGCCTGGATTCACACCATGCAGGCGCCTTGATCCCTTTCCCTCTTACCATATTTTCAATTTTTCTTGCAGTCTAATTACTTCATGATAGTTCATCTACATGCATTACCAAACCAAACCAAGCCTTATGTCCCAATTAATTGGGGTCGGCTACATGAATCCTTTTTCTCAATTGAGCTCTGTCAAATGCTACTTCATCGCTTAAACCCAGTATACTTAGATCTTTGAGTACTACCGCATCTAAAGTCAATTTGGGTCTTCCCTCCCTTGTTGCGTTTCTACCCAAAGCTATCCTATCCACTCTCTTAACTATTGCATCCGCTGGCCTACGATAGACATCCCCAAACCACCTTAACCTATTTTCCCTTAACTTCTCCTCTATAAGTGCTACACCCACCATCTCGCGAATTGTTTCATTTCTAATCCTATCACGTCTAGTCTTACCACACGTCCACCTCAACATTCTTATTTCCGCTACACTTATCTTATTCACTTGTTGCTTCTTAATAGGCCAACATTCTGTCCCGTAAAGCATCGCTGGTCTTATGGCAGTTCTATAAAATTTTCCTTTCAATTTTGTCGGTACCCTCTTGTCACACAGTACACTAGTAGCGCTTCTCCACTTAAGCCACCCCACTTGGATCCTATGCGTCACATCATCTGCAATCTCTCCATCTTGGCTAATAATAGAGCCTAAATACCTAAAATGGTCCCTCTTTGGTATCTCCTGATCTTGGATCATCACTCTTTCCTCATACTCACTTATGGTATCACTAAACTTGCAGACCATATACTCAGTTTTACTCCTACTTATCCGAAAGCCCTTAGACTCTAATGCTTCCCGCCAAATTTCTAATTTAGTATTAACACAACTAGCCGTTTCATCTACAAGGACAATATTATCTGCAAACAACATACACCATGGGATATCCTCCTGAATATGCCTAGTCAATTCATCCATAACTAATGCGAAAAGGTACGGGCTCAAGGCTGACCCTTGGTGCAATCCTACTTTGTGATGGGAAATTCACTTTCGTTTCTCTCTTTGGTGATCTAATGGCGTGGATGCACCTTCATACATGTCTCTGACCACGTCAATATAGCCTCTGGTCACTCCCTTCCTCTCCAGAACCCACCATATAATGTCTCTAGGCACCCTATCATAAGCCTTTTCCAGGTCTATAAAAATCATATGGAGATCCTTCTTCGTTGATCTGTGTCTTTCTACCAATCTCCTTAGTAGATAAATAGCTTCCATAGTTGATCTCCCAGGCATGAACCCAAATTGTTTCTCCGACACTGTAGTTACCATCCGCAATCAATGCTCAATAACTCTTTCCCACAATTTCATCGTATGACTCATCAACTTAATACCTCTATAGTTGTTGCAACTTTGAATATCCCTTTTATTCTTGTAGATAGGTACTAAGGTGCTCCTCCTCCATTCGTCAAGCATCCTCCTAGATAAAATAATCTTGTTGAACAATTTTGCCAACCAAGTCACCCCCAAGTCACCTAGGCTTCTCCATACTTCAATGGGGATGCCATCAGGTCCTAAGGCCTTACCCAGTTTCATCCTCTTCAAAGCCTTGGCCACTTCGAACTTTTGTATCCTCCGATAGAACTCATATTCTATTTTCTCGCTAGGGACAACAACTTCCTCCTCACCAAAGGTTCTTTCATGTTTCTCATTTAACAACTTCTCGAAATACATCTTCCATCTATCCTTGATCTCCTCATCTTTCACCAACACCTCCGAATCACTACCTTTTATACACTTAACTTGAGAGAAGTCTCTAGCTTTCCTTTCTCTTAGTTTGGCGAGTTCATATATATTCTTTTCTCCATCCTTACTATCAAGTCGAGCATAAAAATCATCGTAGGCTCTCAACTTAGCCTCACTAACGGCCTTCTTAGCTTCCCTGTTAGCCTGCTTGTACCTTTGAAAATTGTCCACATTCCGGTCCTTTTGCCACTTTTTAAAGCAATCCTTCTTGGCTTTTACCATGGTTTGAACCTCGTCATTCCACCACCATGTCTCTTTAGAGCTTGGACCTTTCCCCTTCGACTCCCCAAGAACTTCTTTTGATATTCTTCTAATCCCGTCAGCCATTGTATTCCACATACTATCACTATCACCTTCTCCTCCCCACTCCATCTCTTGGCCTATACGCTCCTTGAACACCTCTAGTTTCTCTCCTTTTAAGAACCACCATCTAGTCCGTGGGCTTCTAGTTTCTTTTCTCGGCCTACTATTCCCCTTGAGACCAATATCTAACACCAAAAGTCTATGTTGTGCCACTAGGCACTCTCCGGGAATGACCTTACAATCCTTACATAACAAGCAATCTACGCCTCTAACAAGGAAGTAGTCGATCTGGCTTCTATTGGCTTCGCTCTTAAAGGTAATTAAATGTTTCTCACGCTTCTTATAGAGAGTATTCCCAACTATAAGGTCACAAATGACTACATAAAATCCAAAATCCTCCTACCAACTTCATTTAGGTCACCAAATCCAAATCCACCATGTACCTTCTCATACCCTTGCCTATGCACTCCCACATGACCATTGAAATCTCCTCATATAAAAAGCTTCTCTCCACAAGGTATCTCTTGAACCACATCATCCATCTGTTCTCAAAATTACTCTTTAGTGAGATCATCCAAGCCTACTTGGGGCGCATAAGCACTAATAATATTCACTATGCTCTCTCCAATCACAAGCTTAACTAAAATAATCCTATCGCCTTTCCTCGTGATTGTGACTACCGAGTCCTTAAAGTGTTTATCTACTATGATGCCTACCCCATTTCTATGCTGATCCTTACCCGTGTAATAAAGCTTATGCCCTGTGTCTTCTATCTCTCTAGCCTTCTCCCCTACCCACTTAGTCTCCTGAAGGCAAGCTATACTAATTCTCCTCCTAATCATGGTATCAACTAGCTCCCTAGTCTTACCCATTAAAGTCTCTATATTCCAAGTTGCTAAACGGATCCTATAATCCTGGGCTAGCTTCTTTACCCGCGCTCGTCCAGGCACGCGTGGGAACCCTTGCTCACTTATCACCACACCCGGGCGCCGATGTGGCGCCCCTTGCCCATTTTTCGAAGCACCTGAAGGCAGGCACAACGTGTCGCTTAAAGGGAACGCCCTAGCATGTCTTGTTGTATAATTAAGGTTCATGTCATAAGGTTCTGATGGATTTTTTTTATGTGCTGGCTGTCAGCTACCTAACGCACAACCCTTCTCCTTTATCCGGGCTTGGGACCGGCTGAGATCCAAAGATAAGGCTTTAAGAACGTCACAGGCAGAGTTAGTTCATCTACATGCATTAGTGTTAGGATAATCATATCTCATGTTTTAATCTTCATTATAAGGGGTATTTGAGTGTTTCAAAGGCAAAAACCATGCTTTTCAAGATTTTTATCATGATATGAAATTGATCTTGAGGTCCATTCCACCCACAATGTCATTAAACATCATTTAGAATATGTGTGGACAAGCTAGAAGCATTGCATTTGTGGTTTACTGTGAAGCCTGAAAATTTGATGTTGTTGTCTGGTTTGCATTCTAGGCGCCTGGATTAGCCCATTCCAGGCGTCTGGATCTGCCTAATCCAGGTGCCTAGACAGCTATCCAGGTGTGATATGTTTGATGTTTGTGATCAATTTCTATGACACCTTGAAGTAGTTTGAGCATGATTTGATCAAGTTTCAATGTTCTATGCATATAAATCATCCACTCATAACATTTTGCACAAGCATTCACTCATATCTCATTGATCTTGTTGATATATTTTTCGTGCTTTCACATGAATATTGTGTATAAAGTCCATTTAAACAACATTTTCAAAATCCCTTAAGCATTTAGTAGAGACCGGTGGTTTCACTGGGCGCGAGGGGTGCTTTAAATTTCTTCCCCTCGCGTTACCTAGCTACTGGACCCGAGAAATCTCATTTTGCGAGGCCAGTAGAATATTTTTCATATCAAGGGCAAAAGAGTTATTTTTCAAATGGTTTCTCGGGTACGGTCATCAAACCCGGGTGGTGACTCCATTCAACCAATCAAATCATTTTCTGAAATCATAACCGTTTTCGTGGACATCACTCCGCGGGGTGTTCACACTAAGCTCTAGGGATTGGTTATCACAGTTACAAAAGGAAAACCTATTTGTTATTTGAGTGGAAAAAATTGGGGTTTCATGTTAGAAATTTAGACACACTTCTTGGTTTTCTTGAAGTTTTACTTTCGCTTTAATAGTTTGTAAATGAACCCATCTGTTGCTAGTTTGAAAATGATCCCGTTTGTGGATTTTATTAGTGAATTTTGATGTGGATTTTTGCGTGAATTTGCTTGGAAACTAGTTTGCCTGAATTTGCACATGATTTTTGCTTTTTAGTGTTTTTGTTCTGATTACCCAATCGGTTCGGTTATTACCCAAAACCCAAATGGTTCAGCTCCGGTTTCTATTTCCCCTACCCATTCGATTAGTGGTTCGGTTATGGGTACCCCTATGGTTTCGAGTATTGGGTTCGGATACGCCAATACCCGAACCGAACCGCCCCAATGTCATCCCTACATAAATCATTGAATCACAAACTCACCCACCACATCTACGTAGATATCTCAAAACCAATTTCGCAATTAATAAAATGACTAGGTCTGTTATGATAAATAAGAGAGGGAATTCATCTTCAAACTCCAAAATGTGCAAATTGAAACGAGAGAGAGAGAGAGAGAGAGAGAGAGAGAGAGACGTTGTTGCAAGAGATGGAAGAGAGAGGTGAAGGAGAGACTAGATATGGAAGAGAGAGGTGAAGAAGAGTCTTTCTTAGAAAGGAAAGAGATAGAGAAATTAATAGAATAAATGAAAGGGAGTGAACAGTAGGTCAACTTCTTTAGTAGCTTATGGTTGCTCAGCTACAACTTTTGATCAAAATAGCAAGTTTGATGTGGAGTAATTTTGAGCCTTTTTCTATTGTGCCTCTTTATTTTGCTTAAAAGAGAGAAATAGCAAGTATGATGAGGATGGCCTTATTGATTGTAAAATACGTGGGCTGCTTCTCCCGGGACTAGCAACCTATTTGTGGGGTTTTCCAGGTCTACTGCCATGATTAGTGACTACTTTTTATAGATTGTTGAGAATTTTAAGCACGCCAAAAATTACGTTGTAATATGACTACTTTATACCATTGCGGAACCCATTTATTCTGAGATAAAATGAATTTCGATCCAATATTTGTAATGGTCAATACATCTAGTAATCATATCAATCGGCATCGGATTTTTTTGACTGTTTGGTACTTATTTTGGAGTTGTGTTCGACTGTTTTGACTGTTCGGCTCATTTTTTATTTTTCTTTCTATTTTCAATGGTGTCCTCTTTCTTGAAAACCCCCCAAAAAAACAAACTAGCCGTAAAATTTTCTTGAGACATTCGAATTACGTACATGTCGTTTCAATGTCAGATCAGTATGATTTCTTGAAGGTGCAAAATATGTGCAAACCTTGCATTTCACTGCAATAAATATCACATGTGTAAAAGGAGATGTTACCAGGGCAAATATTTGAGAAACAAACTATAAATAGACGGTCGTGAAATGTAAGAGGTCACTTGAAATGACCAACCAAGAGTTTGAACGGATACACATACAATGATCTTATGTATAGAAGCTGCATAACAAGTTACCAGTTCTCAGTAACTCGATTCCTGAGCAATTTCAATTTGTTCCTTGAGACTTTCATGAAGCGTCTCAACAAGATTCAACAGGAACCCATCTGATCCATGTTTCGCCAACAAAGAAATTGCCACGGGAAGATTTTCATACGTCCCTAGTGGTATGCTCACCTGTAAATTCGACCAACTTCAAAAATTCTGTTTTGGTAATCACGAAATTAAATATTAAGTTGATATGTCACAAAGATGAGCAGTTACATACTTTTATATATACATATAGGTGGATTTTCTAGTCCACACTCCCGGATTTAAGGAAAAAATGGGGTTTTTTTGTGTTGCAAATTTTTTTTGGAAAATCCGATCCGTCCAATGTGTTCAGAAGGTGTTTTCTAGAGTCCACGCGAGAAATCTTCAAAAAAAAGATACCGGGAAGGGGTTGATCCAAGCAGTTTTCGCAAAAACTGTATTTATATATTTTTGCGAAAACTGCTTGGATCAAGCCCTTCCCGGTGTTTTTTTTTGAAAATTTTCCGCAAGGGCCCTTGAAAACACCTTCTGAACACATTGGACGGATCGGATCATCAAAAAAAAATTGTATAAAAAGTCCAGAAATTAAAAGTCCGGATTAGAAGTTTACCCTATATATATATATATATATATATATATATATATATATCAAAAATACTATTTTGGTAATCAAGAAGCAAAGTACTAAGTTCATATGCCACAGCAGCCATACATACACAGCACTCAAAGTGAGCTTTAGGTAATCAAGAATAAATATTAAGTTCTTATGCCACCCACGCGCAATCTTGCATAGACACAAATATGTAATGGATATATGTATATATATATACTCCAGAGAGAGAGAGAGAGAGAGAGAGAGAGAGAGAGAGCCTGGCAGAATCCAGATAATCCAGCGACAGACAAGAAGTTAAAAGCCCCGTCACGAAATGTTTCCATTGAAGATGGCTCTGTCTGTAATTCCGGTGGAGGCCCAGGAACTGTGGGGATTGCTAGGATACCATAGTCCTGCACAATTAACAAGACGATAAGTGTAAGAACAGGAAATAAATTGTTAACATGTTATCTTGTATATTTTTGATAATTCACAATCCCACAAACCAAAGCAGCAAGACTGAAGTCATGAAACTATGAAAGTGATAATAGCTCCATCCAAACTTATTCGCTGACTACAAATGTACATTAGACTATAGAACTGAAAGAGTTGTGGTGGTACAAATTCTGCCAAAATTACTAATGACTTGAATTCCATGTTTAACTTTCCCTACTAATTACTCTTTACCAAGGAGTCGTCCTCTTTAGAAAAGAAAGGCATTGAAAATCAGCAGGATAGGACATAAAATGTATAAAAATGTACTGATGTACAGAGACAAGTAGACAACCATATTGGAGGAGAACTCTGTGAAATGATATGCCCCTCAATAGAATTCTAGAGACCCAAGAGGCAGGGATGAAAATTTCGTTTGGGTGTGCCAGGACAAGGAAACGTCTCAGAAACAACTGGAAACGTAACCGAAAAACCCCTAAAACATAATCAAAGCAGGGTGAAAATGCCATACAATTTGGTCCTACATGAAGAAGTTATTGCCTAAGATTTATAATGGGCGTAAAAAGAAAAATTCAATGTTTCATCGAGATGCTTCGATGCAGTTCACTGTGTGGCGGGAAGATTCCAATTTTTGGATTCCACTATTGTTTTCATCTCAGTTACATAGAAATGGAGACTTCATGGCTGTTTCAAATAGAAATGAAACAAAATTTTATTCCTTCCCAAGACGATTTGAAATCTCTCTTCCACCAGCAGTCCAGCACTAATGCTCAGGTCTAGAATATTCATTTTGGCATACCAGACAAACATTTACCAATCTCTATGCCCATGCATATACATAGTTGAAGCTCAGCAACTTTGGATGACTCAAAGGATATAGAAGTATCGAAGTATCACTTTACCAAAGTTACTTGGTGTTTGAGATAACAGGGTGAGAGGGAGGTAGAGAATACCCCTAAGAGAGCAGTGAGAGCAGCACGCAGTTCAGTCTTCACTAAGTGGCAGACATCGAGATTTTCATCAGCTGACCTCACGGCTTCCCACACTCGTTCTGATATACCCGGACCCAAATCAGGTTTGACTGTACAAACCCACTCACCGTGATTATTCTTGAATTCAGACCTATCAAAGACAATTAACTGACAGGTCAACACCTTGATTAAAAATGGTCTTATTCAACTCAGAATTGATGAACAGAAGGATCCCCACAGAAGATTTTTTCGTGAGGTTCACCTTTGAAGCAGCCTCCTGGCACTTGAGAGGGCTTCCAAGGGTGCAACATTATGTTCTTGATTCTCAAGTCCACTGCCCATGAAATGCTTCAAACTTGGAACATTGTTGTGAACATAGTCCCCAAGGGACGCATGTTTTACAATGTGATCTGCATCAATAAATTCACGATGTAAATCAAATTCAAGGGGTGCAGAATGCAATTAAATGCGAAGATGAATCTTCAATCAGTTGTTCATAGAATCTGTGCAAAAGTGACATTTGTTTTCTTAATCAAAGCCCATTATGATAAGGAACAACATGGAACCAACACCTTCGGCAGCTGTAGTAAAACAACAAATTCCAACTAGTTCTATAAATTTAGCCTACTTACCGCCAAATAGCTTCTCCACTGACTTAACAAGGACTGAAGTTACTCGATCACTTGGGATGCTTAGAAGCTGGAAACAATCTTCTGCAACAATTATGTGAGTAGGTTTAACAGGTTCTGCTACAGGCAACCGCAATAATACCCGTCCGACTCGGTTCAAGATGTCAATGTCCCTAGCAAACCAGCCTGAATAACAAGTGGTCAACTATGAATTATGAATTATGTGCTGATTAAAAAAGTAATAGAAATTACAAATTTCTTCCTCACAAGTACAATAAACGACTCAGACAATAAACAGAATGGCATGGGCACAAAAGTGCCACAAAAACTGAATGTCGGGACGGGGGAAGAACTAGGAAGTTCTTATTGTATTACTTCAAACTCATCTCCATCTTTTTAAAATGATATTTTCCAACTTCTGTTCATAAGTAACCTCTGAGACAGCCAAGCTATTATGATGACATTCTCGTACTTCCTATCCAGATTGGGAGTCATTTTGCAACTAAATTAGTACTTCCTCCGTCCCAATTTTATAGTCCCTTATGGGAGTTTGTGCCACTTTTCAAAGTGTTATATTATAATCTACAATGTTTTAGGTGATTTTGAACACTTTGTTTATTAGATTAAATCAAGATCTATCAAACAAGATCCATATTGCATATAAAATGTATTACCGATTGAAAGATATAATCGTTTGTTTATCCGGTTAGGATAGAACGAGGGACTATAAAATTGGGACGGAGGGAGTAACTTTTTGCAATAAAGAGTAGGTGCTTGTCAAAGTCACAAGCTGGATACAGTGGTCTGTCGAATGGAATGAGAAAGGTAGATTTGGTAACAGAATGAGAATGTTCTTTCACATGTTAATTTGCTATTGTAGGAAAAATCAGAGAGAAGTTTGCTTCTTTGGTCAAAAGCTCAAAACGTAGTTGCATTTTCCACATACATATTTTATGCATTCTCGGCATTTTCTACATTAAGGGGTTTCCTGTCACTGTTGTAAAGCTAAATGTGTCACACGCATGGTTGAATGTCTCTGTTCCTCTCTTGCCCCTTGGTCAGGAGAGGCTGGAGAGCTACTTCCTTCAGCCACAGATTCCAACGATTACGCTGTTTCTGAGTCCCTGCAAGAAAAGACCAAAAAGCTTTCAAGGTGCGCAAGGAAGATGTTTCCTTACCCACAGTGTCAAAACTTTGTGCCATAGGGATGACCCCAGTGGTTGAAACAACACCATGAGAAGGACGGAACCCTAAAATCCCACAGTAGGATGCAGGAACTCTTACACTTCCTCCAGTATCGGTGCCTGTGACAAATGATATCTTTTGGTCCAAAGTTATGAAGCATAAAATTAAAAACAACATGATATTTTACAACAAAGGCATAACTAACCCAAGGAGAAATCTACAAGAATTCCACCAACTGCAACAGCTGATCCACTAGAAGATCCTCCAGGCAGCCGACCTGGTGCACAGGGATTTTTTGGAGTCCCATAATGCTTGTTTTCTCCATTTATACTGCCCAAAAGCATGAATTTCAGTTGAAGTCATACAATCAGTAGAAAACTCTAAAGATCCTTATATGCACTTAAGAAAAAGTAGTGAGTATTTAAGAAGATGCTTGAAGACAAGATATCTTGCACTAACTTCATAAGTTCCTTTTTCAGAGATTTAAAGCCAGCTCTGAAAACTTTGAGTAAGAAGTTTTGTCCTAATATTAGCAAGAGAGTGGGGAACACTAGAAAGGAACTGATGCAGATACAGTTTTCAATGTTTTCATGATCCACATAACATTGATCTGTGGAATAAAGAGAGGGTGTTGATGGTTAAGTTTGTGGAGGTCGCTGCTGCTGAAGAAAGTTTTAAGCAAAAATCAAGGGTCAACTAGCTTACTCTTGGTAATCACAATACAATATTCTTCCACCGGAAGATGGTCGCTAATAGGCTTATTAGAAGTAAAGTTCTGAGCTTGATGAGTCTTGATGGGGTGAGACTTGAAGATCTGTAAGTATTAACGAGGAGATTCTAAGGTACCACAGAGAGCTACTTGGAACCAATTTTGAAGTTAGTCGGGATGCTAGACAAGAGTTGGAAATAGTCATTGCAAGGAGGGTCCCTGAGAGTATGAGGACAAGGCTAGTTTGTGCAGTTTCAGAATTCAGATCGCAATAGGATTCTCTAGAATTTCAAAGTCTCTCAATCCTAAGTGTGTCCTACTAGATTATTGCGAAGGAAACTGGGTAGAGGAACCAAAAATAAAAGGAAAATGGGGATTGTTAAATTTTGACCAGGTTTCCAAATGCCACAAGTAACCTGCTTTAAGTATTTTTCTGGTATTCTGTCACATAACAAAAGTGTTTACAAAACCGATCTAGCAAAACATGTTGCATAGACATGCATAGATGCATAGACCGTGGATGTATGTCAGGTGCTTTTTATTTTTTTGGGAACAACAGAAAAGATATGTCAGGCATTTGATCTCCCTAATCCTACAGTCTCAAACATTTATATATGCTGTATACCACTCTGATGCAGGAAGTTAACTTATGATTGTACTCGAATTTAATGACACCTAAGAGTCATTTTAAGTGGAATTTAACCAAATGGAAAATCATGATTGTTATATAGAGTTCAAAACAATTTAGCATGAACTGTTTTACTTTTTTCATCTCTTTTTAGCTCAAGACAAGACAAAGGCTAATCTACAGCCATCCTTGAAACAATTGGTAGTGCCTTACTTAAAACAGAGAATATGGTCGATGTGGCCATGGATTCAATAGTCTGCCTTTTCAATTAAAGATATAATTCTAGAAACCATCCAAAGACAGCAAGTGCAAAAATATCGAAATACACTAATGTGTACCAGCTTGCATATACAGTTTCATAGTCAGTCAGTTGCAAGTCTCTCAAGTCTTGACACCCCAAAGAAAAACAACGAAAAAAATAAGAAGTTCACTGCAGATTCATTAGTGTCTTACAATGTGAATAAGTTGGATATAACTTGTGTACAACTACTGCATGATAGTGCAAAATTTTGTGTACAACTGGTACTTCGGCATCTCAAATGAATTCATTTTTTCCCAATTCCTAGAAATACCCACAAATACACATTCGTAAATCAAGATACACCATTTGATCCTCCTTAAGCCCCTTGCAACCAGAACAAACAGCTTAAGAATAAGAGCAGTGAGTTTAAACCTAACCAGTATGCCATTTCATCCATGACAGTTTTACCCACACATGTAGCACCTCCACTTAACACAGCCAAAACGGCCGGAGCTGTGGCCGTAGCAGCCGAATGAGTCCGTGCCCAATCAGGATTTCCAAACCCAGTAACATATCCTTCAACATCAAATCTGCATTGAGTTTGTATTTCGATTAAAAAGAAGTAAAACACCCACAAAACACGCTAAACTAAAGTGAATCCTGATTGTTAATCTTAAGTGATTACTCATCCAATTATGTATCCTGATTACTATTTTTTTTAATGAGTTGGGTACACACCCCACGAAAATTACGGAGTCGTTATGAGAAAAGGCAGTGCAGTGAGTGACTTCAGTATAGTGTAAGAGGTGAGGGTAAAGCAGGGGACTTACATGTCTTTGACAGCAAAGGTGAGGCCCTTTAAGGGAAGTTCCTGATCAGGTGAAGAGCTTGGCTGTATAACGAATTTCTCCATGAAAGCTCCATAATCTGATTCTCCAGCCATTCTCTCTCTCTCTCTCTCTCTCTCTCTCTCTAACACTCAACTTCCTCAATTTGTACGAGGGAAATGGTCCAAATGGATCCTATCCTCATTCGTGTGTCTTTTTTCGGATCAAGTTTACACATTGATGAGACACCCTTTGTGATATTTTTGTTTGAAATCTCGTCGAGAATACGTGTGAAAATCATGTCCGATCAATTTTTGATATATTCTTATTTTAATCAGAAAATTGGCTTAAAGGCCTAGTTTGGAGCCTTTAGAGCATCTCCACTCCTATACTAGGGATGTTCAACTAAGTTAGTTTTTTAAAAAAATTAGTTTTTCATGATTTTTTATATGATGTATTGTGAGAGAATGACATGTCTTAATTTTTTGAAAAAAATAATTTTTTGTTAGTAGAACACCCCTTAAATGTTTCACAAAATTTAAATTTATGTAAAAATCAACAAAAAAACCTTCTCTACTCCTTCACCAAAATTTGCTCAACACCAAATTTAATCAAATTTTTCACCAAATTCAAATTCTTCACTATTTCCTTGTTTCCGCAGACTTGTATCAATACACACCAAATCCACCAGACTTCTTTCCTCGTTTCAAAAGGAATTTGTTCACTGCAAATTCAAAAAGGAATTTGTTCACTATTTGGAGGCAAAATGAAAAAAAAAAAAAAACTGTTTTGACAAAATGACGAGAAAGTTTTGGAGCAAAAATGAAAAAAAATTGTTTTTGAAAAAACTTTAACTAGAATTTGGTAAAATAGTGGTTTCCTATTGGAAAGGGTGATATCAAATCAAGTTTTTGACCAAATGAGTAAAAATTTGGTGTAGGAGTGGAAATGGGCTCTTAATAGTTTTTACTCAAGCCTAATTTATTTTAATGTCTCCAATATATTGATTTAAAAATTTTGAGAGAAATTTTTTCAAGCACAATGACAATACTAAACAAAAATATATTTAATAAAGTCGTGCACAGAAGAATGGGACTGCTACCCCTATGCCTAGCCATTGCAGCCTGTCAATCACTGACAAACACACTCCTGTGGCTAAATACAAAAAAAAATAGTTTTTTAAATTTTGTTCTTATTCAATTTTTTTTTTGTATTTGTTAGTTTTTGATATATTTTTTGCAACAAGTCTACAGACACACAAAGTTTTACGCCACAAACCACACCAATCCCATGTGGCAGTGGGTCCCACCTCTTTCAAACTTTTTTTTTAAAAAAAAGAAGAGAAAAACGAAAAAACAAAACTTCTGAAGCACACCCCCGCCAATTACGTTTCCAAACGGAGGGAGAGACGAAGGCGACAAAGACGATCAAACCACCCAGCCTCCACCGCCGACGTCCCCACCATAGGAAACCACCACCACCGGCGGCCACAACACCCCCAACCCGTTCCCATTCCGCCCCGACGCCACCCGACGCGTCTCCATTCCGACCCGACGCCATATTCAGATGTTCCCCGACGCAACCCGACGCAATATCCACCTCTGAGGTCTCACTTTATTTCTCTTCAACACTTAAATGCTGCTCTCTCTCCAAAACCATGAATTCTTCGTAGCAATCAAACCCCAAATGCTTTCTAATGTTAGTAATTGGTTCGTTTGTTTCTAGTAGTCATCAATGTACAAGCTGATCAATGTAGTCATCAGGATACCTTTTGTTTAATGGATGTTATGCTTATAGGCTCTTGTGGTGGCTAGGTTACATACACATTTTTATTTTATAGTGCCTATTAATAGTTTCAGTAATGCTCTGCATTTTTTGTAGTTAATCTGGGGTTACTTGTTGGGATGATTGCATCCCATCTTGATTCATAATATTTGTGCTTGAAATCGTTTTATACGTTAGTTTCATTAGTCAATCTATTTTTGCCATTTATCATAGTAATACTACTTTTATATGATTTATGATGAGATTTGCCTTCGTATAATTTTTTTCCTCTGCTTTCCTAATTTTGACATGTTGGTATGATTTTTGTGGTTGATTAAGCATCGTTAATGCTATGAATGAATTGCCTCAATATCACTAGCTTTTGTAAGGAAGTGGTTTTGACTCAAGCTTGAATATTTGTTTCAGCTGCCATCACAATCATTTGCCATGCCGCCAAAATCAAGTCCATCAGAAATGCCTTCTCTATCTTCACAAATTTGTAGAGACAAAGAAATTGTCGAAGAAGAGGAATGGGGTGGAGACAGTGAACAAGGAGAAAAGTGTGATGAGATAAATACTAATGAGGATGAAAATAAGGCAATAGAAAACTGTGAAAATGGAGTTGAGGAACCAAAGGAGGGAATGGAATTCAACACATCAAACGAAGCTTATCTCTATTACTCAAGATTTGATAAAGAAAAGGGGTTTGCGGTGGCTAAAAGATCGTTGAGAAAGGACAAAGATGGAAACTTAAATTGGGTAATTCTTCAATGTTCCAAAGGTGGAAAGGCAAGGATGAGAGGAAGCAACCCCGTTAAGCCACGACCACAAACAAAAGTAGATTGTCCAGCTCGCCTCAATGTTTCTTTATGCCCAGATGGAAAGTGGAGGTTAAAACGAGTTGTCTTGGAGCACAATCATGAACAGAGCCCAGGAAAGTCCAGGTTTTATAAGAGCAATAGGGTACTTGATCAACATGTGAAACGAATGCTTGATTTGAACAATAAAGCCGGCATCAGATTGCATAAGACGATTAACTCACTTCAGATTCAGGCTGGGGGACTTGATAAGCTTCCATATTTACCAAAGGATTGCCGGAATTATTTGGACAAGATTCGTCGCTTACGACTTGTGGAAGGAGATGCCGATGCGATGCATAGTTACTTCATGAGAATGGAAGCCGATAATTCTGACTTCTTTTATGCCATGGATTTGAATGAAAAGGGTCACTTAAGGAATGTTTTTTGGGCTAATGCAAGGAGTAGGGCAGCTTGTAAGGAGTTCGGTGATGTTGTGACATTTGACACAATATACTTGGTAAACAAATATGACATGCCTTTTGCTCCATTTGTAGGCGTGAATCATCATGGTCAATCTATATTATTGGGTTGTGGACTCATCTCTCATGAAGACACAGAGTCATTTTCTTGGTTAATTCGGACTTGGATGACATGCATGGGAGGTTGTGCTCCGAAAGCAATTATTACTGATCAATGTATGGCCATGAAGAATGCCATAGAAGATGTATTTCCTAACACCCGACATCGTTGGTGCATATGGCATATTATGAAAAAGGTGTCGGAAAAGTTGGGCGGGTACAAGGACCATGAGAAAATCAGTTCGTCTGTGCGTAAGGCAGTTTATAATTCATTGACAATAGATGCATTTGAGGATGTTTGGGATGGATTCATGAAGAAGTATGAGCTACAAGATAATCCATGGTTAGCGGGGATGTATCAAGAGAGGAAATGGTGGATTCCAGCTTATGTGAAGGATTGCTTTTGGGCGGGAATGACATCCACACAAAGAAGTGAATGTATGCATGCATATTTTGATGGTTATATCACTTCGAAGACAACCCTGAAACAATTTGTAGAGCAGTATGAAAATGCATTGGCTAAAAAGGTGGAACAAGAAAAACTAGAAGATATGAAAAGTTCGAACTCTTACATCCCATGCATAACTGACGATGAGTTGGAAAAGCAATTTCAAAGTGCTTACACAAATAAGAAGTTTATAGAGTTTCATACACAATTTGTCGGGAAAATTAACTGTTCTTTGGAGCAAACAAAAGAAGGTGATGTACTATCTGAATATGAGGTAAAAGAGAAGATTACATTTAGAGGAGAAGGAGAACAGAAAATAAGGAAAAGTGTGTCATTTATTGTCAAATTCAATGCTGAAACCAATGAAACACATTGTAATTGTCGAATGTTTGAGTCTAGAGGAATGTTGTGTAAACATCAGTTGTTGGTGTACCATAAAAGGGAAATTGAAAGAGTGTCGGACAAGTATGTATTGAGAAGATGGAGCAAAAATGTAAAAAGGGTCCACACTAAAATTCGGATCAATTATGATAACTCGGCAACATCAATTGAAAGAAATCGGCATGACAACATGTGCAATCTATTTAATGAGGTAGCAGATTTGGCAAAAGATTCTTAAGAGAAGTATGATATGGTGATGAGAGGGGTACGTGAGCTAAAACAAGAGTTGGTTGAAGAAACGGTTGTCTTGGGTGGAAGTGATACGGTTCCCGATACTCAGAATGTTTCTTTGTCACCTGGAGATGGAGTTCTACCTCCCAAGCATATCATGACCATACTTGACCTGGAACCTCGACGTCGAAAAGGGAGACCACCGTCTAAAAGGAAGCAAGGTGTGATGGAAAAAGTTATTAAGAAGAAAATAGCAACAAAAAAGAAGATATTGTCTAAGGAAAATACGAAGGTATAATTTTTTTTGTTGATTTCTTTCATTCGATGTGTTTCATGTCGTAATTTTTTAAGATATAATGTGTCCGTATCATGTTGTGTACGTATCTTGTATCCATGTCCATGCTTCTTAGGTAGTTCATATTTACATATATATTTGAAAAATGATTAATAGCTGTTTTGTTTGCAAATTTCAAGAGGTTGCGGTTGCCGAACTGTTCGGGACACAAGAGAGTGTTGCAACTTTCAGTGTAAGAAACTTATTTTATTGCTAATTTCGTGTTATATTGTTTACAAATGTCAAAGTTATTGTTATTCATTTTTTATTGCTACTTTTTTTATATTATTTGGGCAGAGTTACCAAAGATACATAGGGCCTGTAATGTTGCCAAACATGATGGTCCATAACATGAGACCAAATATGACACAAGGCAGAAGCATCCTCCCAGCTTCTCCAACTTTTTGGCCAACTGAAGCTGGCTTCAACCAATTCATGAACGACTTTCCAAGTTCACAAAGCAACACGTCAAGTTTACTCAATAGTCAAGTTTGGAGAGGCCAGTCAACTATTACGGGTGCTCAAGTTTGGGGAGGACAATCAAGCTTAATGAAAAATTGGGGGGGAGGACACCAAAGTTTTACAGAAATGATGCATGCAAGGGACAATGGCGAGGAGTAGAAGAGTTGGTTGTTGATATAGTCTTTCTTTTTTTTTTGGTCTTTTGTTAGAAATAGGTTTGTGGTAATTTTGTCATTCATCTGGTACTTGTATGACGAGATATCCATGTAACCGAAGAGGCAAATAGTATATATTTCTGCTTGTTGGTTTTTGTATAGCATTTTCTTGTAGAACAAACTGGATTCCAAGTTCATCCCTGGAAGTAATGAAGCTGACTTTGGACATGAAATTTGTTTCAAGCTTTGTTTGTTGTTCTTTGATAAGATGCAGGGTTAACAAGTTGGGTTCTTTGATAACATGTTCTCTGTATCGTGTCCTGTTTGTATCGTGTCTGTATCGTGTCCTGTTTGTTTCGTATCTGTATCGTGTCCTCTCTGCATCGTGTATGTATCGTGTCCTCTTCGTATCGTGTCTGTATCATGTTCTCTTTGTATCGTGTCCTGATTGTTAATGGAATGGTAATTGTTGGAACCCTTTTTGTGTATGAATAAAGTCTTTAGTTTTTATCGTATCCATTTGTTATAGGAGCATTAAGAAAAGCATATGCTGTTATAGGACCATTAAGAAAGTGCATTTGAGAAAATTAGCATATAGAAAATGAACATATGAACAAAAATCTTGCCGAAACTGCATTTAAAAGTGCAGGAAAACTGCATTTAGCTGCTGAAACTGCTGTAACATTGCAAAAAAACTGAGTTTGGATGCTGAAATTGCCTGGGAAGTGTCGAAAATTGAGTTTGAGTTGCTAAAATTGTTGTAAAAGTGCAAAAAAGCATACTTATGCTTGCTGAAACTGCTCTAGAATTGCAGGAAACTGAGTTTCGGTCGCTGAAACTGTTGTAAAACTGCAGAAATTTGAGTTTTGGAAGCTAAAATTGTGTTTATATGCTACTTCTGGAAAAATTTGGGCAGCATTTCCTCTATTTTCTTGCAAACCCGACGTCTTAGCGTCTCATCAGACAATCAACTACTAATAACCAAAGCACCAATATGACTATGGGACAAAACTTGAATGAATATAATCCAAAACTTGACTATGGAACAAAACTTGAATGTTTGCATAGCCTTCTCATTCATTACATAAACATTGTCCTATCCGTACTTAAAATTAATTGTTTTCCAGTATCGCACCATATTACATAGGCCATACTTATAGGTACAAGTTAATTTTTACATTGTCCGAACCATACTTATGCACTGGATAACCCTGACTTAGAGCTAAGCCCAACAAACAGTTTGGCGGTTCATCTTTGGATGGATAAACTCCTTGACATGGTATTTTTCTAGTTGTTGCTACCCCATTTTGATTCTTCAGTTTGCTTTGCCTTGGACAAGAAGGATATGTAATGGGGTTGCTATGCTGCAAAATAACATACAAAAGGTAAATTTTTAAACACCATTATATCTTACAATCGACGCAACTTAAAATAACATGAGATGAAAAAGTTGTACCCACTAAAGAAGCTAAAAATATCAAACAAAAGCTTCTCAATTCCAAACATGACCTCTCTCACTCCTACAATGAAAAAGAACAAATATCACAAAGAGAAAATATTCGTGTTTACTGTTTGAAGGGAGAAATCAAACTTCAGACACTGAACTATGCATTGATAACGTCAATTTCCCGATATTCATGATGCAAGCGCATCATAAAGACAGGTTTAAATGAGAGACCAAGTTTTTCGAAAATCATTATTTCTCGATATTACACTTTGTCTAAAAATCTAACCAGCAAATGTGAAAAATTATCGCGACACTCACCTTGTAAAGTAAGCTATAGGAGCAATGACTAGAGTAGCTATGCCTTGCCTGTAGAAAACAAACACTGAGGGGCTCATTCCTTGAAGGAGAGCAGCTCTGGTTGACAGGGCAACCCCTGCATAACTGAGCTACGTTGCAACCATAGCCATTATAGGCTTATAGTAATCAATTCCTCCCATATGATCCTTAATTGCCAAAAGAGTACTAATGAAACAGAAAATGGAAACTTATACCCACTGACCTCTATATATAAAACCTAACATGGGAGAAGGTTTTAGGAATTTGACCCACAAATGTAATGAAAGTACCACTTCCATAACATTCATTTTGAGCCCAGCCTCTGGTTGACATTGCACGGTAACTCAAAGAAATTTAATTCAATAACATTCACACAAAAAAATACCAAAATTCACCTCTCTTTTTTTGACACGGCCCCAAATTCACAACAAACCCTAGTTTTCTAAGTTTTGGGGAAATCAATGAATCAAATTGACAGATGTTCGAGAGAGAAAGAGACCTTGGTGGTGGGTATGGCCTTCAAGTCACTTCCGGCGTAGGTGCGGACTCTGTTGAATCTGCGCCGGGCAAGCAAAATTTGAGTCGGGGTTGAGTCGGGTCACTGGGGCTTTGGTGGCCGCCGCTGGTGGTGGTGGTTTCCTGTGGTGGGGACATTGGTGGTGGAGGCTAGGTGGCCCGATCATCTTAGTCGCCTTCGTCTCTCCCTCCTCCGTTTGGAAACAAACTGGCAGTGCCATGCTTCAATTTCGTTTTTCTCTTCTTCTTTTTTTTTTTAAAGTTTAAAAAAGGTGGGACCCACTGCCACATGGGATTGGTGTGGTTTGTGGTGTAAAACTTTGTGTGTCCGTAGACTTGTTGTATTTTTTGTGGTTTTTTGGTTTTTTTCAACGAGAGGAATCTACAAAGTATAAAATTATTAACTAAACTTAAAATTTTGTGAATAAATACGAAAAATTATGGCAAAAAATTGGTTTTTTGGTTTATTTTTCGTCTTTATTCACAAAATTTTAAGTTTGGCTAATAATTTTATAGTTTTTAGATTCCTCTCGTCGAGACAAGCAAAGAAATCACAAAAAATTAACCGAAAACTAACAATTGCAAAAAGAATTTGAATAAAAACAAAACTAAAAAATCAAAAAAGTAATTTTTGTATTTATCTAAACCACCACCACGTACTTCCTTTTTTCTTTCTCTAATTAGTCAAACACGTTACTAACAATTTCAACGCTGATTTCAATTTCTTGAACCCATCATGTCACTTTCAGTGACCCGCCACATCCCTCTTCCTATCTCAATAATGCTTGGGACAAAATTAGTCGGTAAAGATACCACTATAGAGGCCATGGTACAGAAAACGTACCGATGGCATTTGGGGATTCACTTTTGGGTCTCATACGAGTAATTTAAACTTTTTATTTTTATTAAAATATTTTTTCGAGGGGTCCCACTAAATTTTAGCTCAATTAGACGGTTAAAAGTGCTTCAACCAAAGTCTCACCAATCCAACCACAATTTTTTTTGGTTGGACTTTTGTTTGAGCACTTTCAACCGTCCAATTGAGCTGAAATTTGGTGGGGCCCCTCGGAAAAATATTTTAAGTCAATCAACGGTTCGGATCACTCATGTGGAGCCTAAAAGTGGGTCGCCGAACGCCATCGGTACGTTTTCTGTACCATGGCCTCCATACCCCTAGTCGGGTCCAAAATTAATTGAGTTTAATTTTGGGCACCTTAATATTTAGATTTAGGGTACACTTTTTAATTATAGTGTTTTAGTGATTTAGGCATTTTCATTGGGTACCCTAATGTTTTAGACACATTCATAGAATACCTAAGATTTAGGTTTAGGTTTAGGTACTTTCATAAGATACCCTATGATTTATATTTAGGTAATTTCATTAGGGTTGGGGGGTTTAGGCATTTTCATAGGGTTGGGGGGTTTAGGCATTTTCATAGGCTAGCAGGGGCATTTTTGAGATGTGTGAGTAATTTGTCCTTTTAGTATTAATGAATTAGTTTGTGTCATATTTCTATGATTGAATCCATGTCTTTGTCCTTTTGGTATTAATGAATTAGGCATCTTGTGCCAAAAAAATCATTGTGATTCCATTTTGAAATTCAAATAAATCTCAAAACACTTTAGTCTCTTCTAATTTTCCTAATATTACTCTCCTGATTTTTCTAGTATTTCTCCCTCCTAATCTCATAACATCTCTCTCCTATTTTGAAAAATCTCTCTTTCCTTATCTTATAATTCACTCTTCTAATTTTCTCACAGCTAAAATTTTTTTAAAAAAATGTATATTTGTTGGGATTGATATTCGCAATGGGTTTTTGAGTGGTTTTCATTATTAAAGTAAATGAAAAAGGTGCTTAAATTAGCTCAACAAAATAACCATTGTATTTGTGGAGAAAAACTTGGTTGCAAATGGGATACGGCTAACGTAGTGTCCAAGAACACATTTCGACCGTCTCAAAAGTATTTTGGTCAGACCATCCTATAAACTTTTGGACAGTCTAGATTCATGTTGGGTAGTCGTTTACATATAAAATTAACAAATCTAATAATTAATTGACACGTAATCAATTATGCCAAACGTTGACAAATATTTCAATGAAGATGCACTGGATTACTAATATAAATATGGATAAATACGATATCGTATTAGTTTTCATATTTGAAAAGCAGTTATTGGCAGTTACAAGTCAAACTGATATAATAAATTGACTTCAAAGTCATGATTTTCAACTACTAAATGCATGAACTCCACGTGTACACATATAAAACAAGGTAGTTTATAGTTAAGACACGTGGAGCATATCATGCAAGACAGTTATTTCCTTAATCATTTGAATTGGATAAATAACTATGCAGATTCAAATTAAAACTTCTGAAGGAAGATTGACGAGTTCAGATCTATTGGAGGGAAGGAACTGCCAATTTGAAGTGCAAAGATGGAGTTCGAAGCAAGCCAAATTCAAATTCTCTGAGTGGGAAGCACAAATCACAAACAATGCCTATAAATAGAAGAAAGGATTCAGAGGATTTTCTTCAATAGGGATTTACACAATCTGAAAAGGAAAACATTGGAGAGTTTGGCTACAAGAATGGATAATGAAATGCATGAGAGTAGTCCAGTTTCTCCTCACTCCTTGGCAAGCTATCAATCTGGTTTGTTGGAAGACATGGTAGCGGAACAGGAAGAAGGCGGGGGAACAGTTCCTCTCCTATTGAAACATTTTCTGTTATGGAAACTTCTGCAATGGAATCCATTGATAAGGTTGATACTGGAGAAAATGAATCAAAGCAACAATCACTTGAAAAGAGAACTATTCAATTTGGAACTTTGCTTGAAGTTCAAATAAATATGGTTTCTCCATCATTCATGAACTTTGGACCCTTTAGTCCAAATTGCTCACCAATTTGAAGGGCTTTACAGTTAGAAGTTGCCCATGTGGAGATCATTTATCTTTCCAATGATGATGAGTATGATTTAACCTATAACAATGGTTGGAGTGATGGGTGGGGAGCAATTATTTCAAAAATTCAAAAGGAGGAAGAAGAAAACTAGTTCCTTGTTATGGCTAATGCAATGGAAGAAATCTCTGAAGAAAGAGCAGTTTTTGTTCTAGAGACAAATTCAGATTCTGAATTTCCTCTAATAGTTAATTTGAACTGTGTTGATGTTTCTTATCCTTTCAGGCCACCATCAAGTGATATGAGGCATCCTTTAAAACCTTTATATATTTCTGTTTCATTTGATGGAATAATGTTAAACAGGGTCCTTGTTGATAATGATGCAGCAGTGAGCATTTTGCCATGCAAAATTTTGAAGAAATTGGGTAAAGAAAAGGTTCGATTGATCCCAATAAGTACATCCATTACTGGATTTACCGGTGATAGTAAAAGCCCTAAAGGAATTGTTTCCATATCCCTGAAAGTTGGCCAAGTAGAAACTGACACAACATTCTTTGTTGTAGATACTTTCACAAGTAAGCATAATGTTTTACTTGGAAATGGAATGAATTCATGTCAATGGTTGTATCCCTTCTTCAATGCATCAAGCCTTAATGATTGTGAAGTATGAAAATGGAAAATGAGTGGGGTTTAAAGAAGTGAAAGCAGACTCACACCCATTCAGTACTTTAGCAAATTGTGTAGAAGCTGAGATGTATAAACCTGAAATTATTCCTCTAAGTGAAATTGCACAACCTGCCACCTTTCCATCCAGTGTATTGGAAGTTGGAGAACTGACAGAGTTGAAATTGAAGCTTAAATAAGCAATCGATTATGAATCAGACAACCCACCAGATGAAGCTGCCTGGATGTAAATCCAAGACAGTGTTCGAAGAAGCCAACTCTTTGGCTATAATTAAGTTTATGGCTCTAGAAATAGATCAGAAATTGCAAGAATCAAATGAATCAGATAACCCCCAAACTTTGTCCTTGATATCTCAAACACTCCCGAACTTCACTTAATTTCAATTTATCTCCCAAAGTATAGCTTCGTTATTCTATCGATCCCCTGCAGTCCAAATCCGTTAAATGCCAAACATAAATTACTGGCATGGACTTTTAGCCGTTAGCAAAAATGAAAGAAGAAAAAAGGAAAAGGAAACCCAAATCTAGTTCTGGGAACAAGAGAGAGAGAGAGATGAGGACGATGTAAGATTGAAGCAGAACCCTTATAGTATAAATTCACTCCAAATCGAAACATTTCAATTCATTCCAACCCACCAAAACATTAACTTTCTCTCTGAATCCACCCATTTTCAACAACCAATGGCAAGAACAAAGCAAACGGCTAGGAAATCCATCGGAGGCTAGGCGCCAAGGAAGCAGCTAGCCACTAAAGCTGTCTGTAAGTTTGCCCCGGTGACTGGCGAAGTAAAGAAGCCGCACAAGCTCCGTCTGGGGACGGTGGTGCTGAGAGAAATTAGGACGTCCAACTCCGTTAAATGCCAAAAGGAAATCACTAAGTTGGCCTTAATGACTCCGTTAAACAACCATGTGGCTCGACATGTTGTGCCACATCTGCACTATTTAAAAAAACACATGTAAAGGGTTTTATTATTTATTTCTCTCAAAAGTAGACAACTTCGCCATTGATCAATTGATCAGAATTTGACCTTGGAGGACTTGTGCCGCCAGCCTATTCGGCACATCATGCAACGCCTACTACTCGTACAAGTCTGTCGCCTCTAGGCCTTTTTTTCTTTGAATCCTTCTATAGGCACACTTATTCGATCACATACCAACTACACTCACTCATGTGAGACTTACTTTGAGGTCTCGCACAAATAATCAGAGTTGCTCAATTTGTTTAAAATATTTTTTTAAGGGTTTTGAAATAAATCAGCTCAATCAGATATCGAGAAAGGCTTAATAAGTTTGTTAAAGTTTTGGTCTGTTCGATTCAGGAACTGAAATTTTAATTAATCAATCGAGCTAGAGTGAAGTTGGAGGCCAGAGAAGGTCCAAGCAGTGGTTAGTAGGTTCCAAAGGAGTTTCACTCCGTAAGGTTCAAGCTGGAGGTATAACTTTGTTTTGCCAAATCGCTTAACTTTGGTACCCTGAGGGGAGGGGTACCAAGTGTGGAATGGTCTTCCATATCATCTCCATACTTGGTATACCCATGTTACATCAAACACCAGCTCGATTTGTGACCTCCTGATTGCGTCGTACGATGAAAATATCACCTCATACTTAGTAATACGACGAGTAGGAACAATTTCTATTAAAACACATCATTTTCCAGTTCAAGTTAATCTATTTTAAGCAACTTTCATGCTTTGTATGTGTTTTCATTTCATTTTTGTTGAAAGCTAAATTTCAAACTGTTTGTGAAGAAAACAGTGTCGTACGACAATCCTCCTATACCACACGGTACACTTGGAGTACTGTACGGTACCCTTTTGAAAATTTGACCGTTGGAATGATGAACAGTGCTGCACGACACACTTTTTGTGCCGTACGACACTCTTTGTGTGTGCCGTACGACACTCTTTTTTCAAAACGGGAATTTTAAATCATCTCTTCTGCAAAACAGTTTGAATAATTCGTTTATTGTTTATTTGCTATTATAATAATTTGCATGATTGCTTACTTGTTTATTCATTATTATCATTTTCTTTGCTTAATAAACTGTTTATTTGATAAAGTTTGGCATTAAAAGTTTTCTAAAAATTTTCACAAATATTTCGTAAAGACCAATTTTTAATCGGATGAGCGAGGTGCATTAAAACCCTTTCCCGTTCGTAACCTGGCTCCTGAATCCAAAACGAATATCTGGTTTTCAAATTATTTTCTAAATTGTTTTTAAATTAGTTTCTCGCGTTCTAAACCATTTCTAAATCCCGGGTGGCGACTCTATTTTCAAAACAATCTTTCTAAATCCGGTGGAATGTCCACAATTTTTTTTTTTTAATTTTTTATGATCAAGTGTCTGACCCAGATTGAGCGCACCTCAACTAATCCTAAAAGACCAAACTTGAGAAGCAATGGAGCATGTTTTTTTTTCATTTCTTTTTTTTTTTTGAAAAAAATTTGGTTTGGTTGATATATTTTTATCTTTCTGATTAGTCTTGTAAAAAAAAATACCAATAATTCATGTAAAAAAGTAACACAAAACTAGTAAGTGAAAATATATATGAGGGAAACAAAATGGAATGAACTTTGGTAAAGGATGCTGTTCAAAGAAAAAAAGTTGGCTCTTATTAATGGGTGCACCATTATACCCATTAAAAGTATTCCCTCCGTTCCTATTTGTTTGTCCTATACGAAAAATCGTGTCACTATTCAAATGAAAAAATAATGTGTTTTCGTGTATCATTTTTAAAATTTTTTTACACCAAATTAAAGTACTCATCGTGTACTTTAATTCGATGCGAAAAAAATTAAAAAATGATACACGGAAGTACTTAATTTTTTTATTTGAAAAAAGGCAAGAGAGAGAGTGAGGGACAAACAAATATGAACGGAAAAAGTGCATTTGTTGGGTCTTATTTGTATTTTAAAGTATTATTTTAAAATACACTTAAAGAGTATAAGTGGAATTCACAAATGTATTTTTTGCACCCTTAACGGGTGAAACCGTTAAAATTTCCCAAAAAAAGTTTGGTACTGTTTGAATTTCCCAAAAAGTTTGGTAAAGGACGGAACGGGGAGTACCATATCCTCCAAATTGAAAGTGGAGGCTAGTTTTTTTTTTTTTTTTTTTTGTGAAGATCTGGAGGTTTAGTAAAGCACTGACTGACCCAGCCCCCAGGACATGGCGTGTATGAAATTAACACTGCTGACAAAGCTGTGCAGTAAAGTACCCAGGAGCATGCGCGTGTGATGCACCGTGGACCATCCAATGGGTGATTTATAGCTTTTTGCTAAATTGAAATTAAGTGAAATTTGGGAGTGTTTCAAAAACATTGAGGTCAAACTTTGGGTTTTTTTTTTGTGAAATTTTCCCTCAAAAGTCAAAGTAATATTTTAACATCTTAATTATATAATTATTTATGGAAAACAATATCTCAATTAGATATCCGTGACTCTATGAGTGCTTAATCAAACTATCTAATTTTTTATTAAATTCTAAAGGAAAAATATAAAACAAGACACATGTTTTTTTAGGCAGTTGGCCCAGCAGTATTTCCTGGCTCTCCCTCGTGAAGGATTAGGGTTTCGAGCCCTCGCCGAGAAGCTTGGAGTCCAAATTATGGAAAGGCTTTTAGGCACCTGGGTAACTCCCTCCCCCAATTGATGTATACCGTCTGACAAAAAAAAATATATGTCTTGCTTGAATCATTCCGAAGACAAGCCCACAAAAATGAATGTTTTTGATCATCAAAGTAAAAATTTTGCATGAACTTAACGACAAACTTAGGGGGTGTTCCACTAAGTTAGTTTTTTGAAAAAATTAGTTTTTCACGGTTTTTTATGTGATGTATTATGAGAGAATGACCTGTCTCGATTTTTAAAAAAAACAGTTTTTTGTTAGTGGAACACCCCCTTAGTAATGTTCACCGAAAGGAATTTACCCCCCTAAAAAAAATTAGTAGTGTTCACCAGCTCTTTAGATAGGTGACAAAATAGTACTACAAAATCTGAAACTCCACTTCGTTCGTCATGATGTAACACGAAAGCCACTGTCACAGTGCCAAAAACCATCAAGTTGTGGGCCGATGGGATTTTGTTGTAGGTTGGTTGTCACCGAAGCTTTCCTTATAGTGCCCCCACTGATACATATTCATGACTATGTCACTACACGCACCTCGAAGAATCACGTGGGAGCCAATTTATTGTCTAAGACTTTGTGGGCGGTAATTACCGGATTTTCGTGTTTCAAACGGAATGTATGTAGAATAGAATGTGTTTTCCTTTTAGAAAAGAAAGAAAGAAAAGGTTAGGGAACCAACATTAACTTCAAACAATATGGATGTAGTGAAACACCTTTTTGAGATAATTTGAACTAGAAACTTAATGAAACAACCTTTTGAAAGATTAAAGAAGTACAAATCTTTTTTAGCAAAAGAGGCCACCAACGTTAAAATAAATGGGAATTTCCCAAATTTGATATATTTTAGTACTCCCTCCGTTCCTTTTAAGTGATCACTATTGGAATACGTGCAATGTCAAACCCCTAAAAAATGCTACGGAAGTGAATTTAGTACTTTAATTTGGTGCAAAAAAATTAAAAACATGCTACGGAAGTGCATTTTTTAACGGCTACAAAAATACACGTTTCTCAAATGTATCATTCAAAAAGAGACGGAGGAAGTATCTATTTTGACTATTTTAGTCAAGAAGTACACTATATAAAATAAAATAATTTAACCAAATCATTAAAAATAAATTTTAATGCTTTAATAATAGAAACCCTGTCACTTTTTATACTAGGAATCTCATGGAGGAAAAAAAAATGAAGGAAGAGAATGTAATAGCCTTTTTACTAGAGGTGGCAAATGGGTGGGTTGGGTTGGGTTTGAGTGGGTTGGTATGGGTTATGGGTTGAATATGGGTGAGCTGAATATAAGTTGAAAGTGAATGGGTTGAAAATGGGTGGGTTGAATATGGACCAAGCTAAATCCAACCCAACCTAACCCAACCCAATTCTTTGCTCCTTTCAATTTATGACCTTTGTATACTCTGTGCGTAGGTTTTGCTATGCTATTGTTGAAAATCTTCCATTTAAATTCTCCCTCCTGTTTTCATCTCTCTTTTTATAGCAAAATAGTAGGAAAAAGTTCTTGCTCTTACCTTACGTATTTCAAAAAAGACAATTTATACACTTAATTTTGTTATAGTATATTCGTACTTGATTTTCAACCCCTGATTCATTTCAAATCGAAATGGAAATCAAGCAAGATTTTGTTTTGCAAAGCTTTTTTACCCACTCATTTTAATTATATTAGTGCGGGGCACGTGCTCGATACCTATCACCACATATTGTTGAATAATTATTTTGATAGAAATATTGCATATATGATTTTTGTTCCCCCAAAAAAAATCTACTACTATTTTTGTTAGTTAATAAGATCAAATTCATAATCAACATCGATCTTCATCATTTTTAATCATACACTGAATGTTATGGATCTCAGTATACATTCATTTAATTTTAAATTATAAAAGGCCCAACAACATCGCGGATGCACAAAATTTCATTGTTTTTATTTATTGTAATCTAAATGTGATGGGTTCCAGTATTATTATACTACTAATTTGCTAATTTCTAATTACTAAATTTGTTGATGTCTTCCCACATAAAGGATTTAACCATACTGAAATAAATTTTTATGCAAACGAAATGGAAAATCACATTCCCGTTTCTTTTGTGGGGGTAAATACAGTCCCGCTTTTATACCAAGTATAGGTATAGATTACTGTTAGTGTGGTAATTATATATATTTGTAGAGACTAGAGACTAAAGAGAGAGAGAGAGAGAGAGAGAGAGTGAACGTGAGTGGGAACTGATAAAAAAAAACGTGAATGGGAGTGTAGGAAACTAGTTTCAACTTTACAGATCAACCCATTTTGGACCCATTTTGAACCCAAGCAAACCCATTTAAATATGGGCAAACATGGGTTCACCCATTTACAACCCATATTATAATATGGGTAGGTTGGGTTGGGTTTTAGGTGGGTGAATTTGGGTGGGTTCATGGGTTGGGATCAAAATTGCCACCTCTACTTTTTACACTAAACCAGGACTTTTTCAAGCAAACATACAAAAGGGAAAAAGAAGACCCGTGGAAGAATCGAACACTGGCCAGCACGCTGGAAAGAGAAAGCTCTTCCGCTAGACTAACTGCCTCTACTGTTGAATATGCGCTACATTTTATATTTATTACTTACCAACTTACATTTATCTAATTGGGGCCCTAAAAAAGGGCTATTTTGGTGGGCCCCAGTCCCAGGCCTACCCAGCCTATCCTCAGGGCCGGCCCTGCTTGTGGGGACCCCCAAAGCCATATCAAAGCTCTGAATGGATCGGCCAAAACAAAATAGACAACACTCAAGAGATTTTGAATCTGAGACATTAAAGAGCAAACCCTAAGCTTGATACTATTGTTTTTTCTTTTTTGTTTCTAGTGCTCAATTAGCTGATATCCTTAGGTACCATGTAACAAGTATATTATTTGTATCATTTATTCTCCAACTTGAGTGTCATAATTGATTCTTAGAAGTTATAAATGCCTAGAGTGTCATAATTGATTGTTAGAAGTTATATATGCCTAGAGTAGTAATAGATGACATTATCATTGCGTAAATTGATATTTGCACTCTCAATTTTGATGCAGGGGCTCCAAGTTATAATAGTTTTCTAGAATTACCCTTTTGCAAATTCCATGATTTATTCAAGCACTTCAAAAAACCTTTACTTTTCTCTTTTACTTCAAACATTTCAAAAAGGCAAATAGTTTTTTTTATCAGAAAAAAATAGATAGTTATTCAACTCCTTTTACTGCACGTCACTAAATTACCTATTTCTATATGTAATGTTTCTTTGATAGAGTCTTTATGTTATTGTTTCCATGTTTTGCATTAGGACAACCTGCACAAGTGGTCTTCGGCCGTATGATTGTAGAACCATCATTTTATCTATGCAAAGTCTCTTGAAAGTTTTGTTACTTTTTCTCTCAAGAGTTCTCTAACTTTGGTGATGTATTTTGTTTGTCTCACTATGAGTTTTAAGGGCAACTTGTTCAAAAGTCCTAGGCAAAGAATTTATAACCTCATTAATCCACCAAACAAGTTTATAACCTATCCAATCCTAACGCTGTCATCTTTTCTTTTTTTTTTTTACCAAAAAAAGTTTGTACATCTATGAAAGTGCCAAAAAAGTTTGTACGCTATGAAAGTGCCTAAAATTCTAGGGTACCCTATGAAAGTGTCTAAAATCTTGGGGTACCCTATGAAAGTGCTTAAACCACTAAAACCTTAAAATAGAAAAGTGCACCCTAAAACCTAAACCCTAGGGTACCCTATGAAAGTGCCAAAAAAGTTTGTACCCTATGAAAATGCCTAAAATCCTAGGGTACCCTATGAAAGTGCTTAAAATCTTAGGGTACCCTATGAAAGTGCCTCAAATATTAGGGTACCTTATGAAAGTGCCTAAACCAATAAAACTCTATAATAGAAAAGTGTACCCTAAACCCTAAACCCTAGGGTACCCTTTGAAAGTGTCAAAATTCTATAAAAATAAAAATTGGTGGACCTTAGACCTTGTAAAACTTTAACAAGGACTAAATGGTACAATAAGTCCACACTTCTGGACCCTAGAACAATTACCCGAGTTTTAAAATGTAGATTTGAGCCGTTATAAAGATTTTGAGGGGAAAATGGTAGATAATGAGTATTAAGATATAAAGATCTTGTGTCGTAGTCATTATGAAGATTTTGTACCATCAACATTTTCAATTGTGTGCTGTTTATTTTGGAGAATTCTGGCAATGTTTATTATTATTATTATTTTCTTTTTGGTGCAAAGTGGCGTGAAGTAATTTGACATCGCTGCATGTTTAATGTTTGAACCTAATATTTATGTTATGGATATTTCATGTTTGGAACATAATGTTAATGTTAATATTTAGAACCAAATGTTTATGTTTGATTTTGGTTCATTTTCTCATTTGGAGTGTCTTCGTAAATAAGGAGATAATTTAGGAGTGGAATGCCTCCAATAATTTTTATATCTTAAAAAGGGTAATTTTGTAACTTTATTAAATATTGGAGTACCTGCATAAAAAAAAGGAGCCCCAAAATCAGCACCCATCATTGCACTCCCTTCCGCTATTTAAAAAAAAAAATCATTGTACTCCCCCCATCCCTTTTTTATTGTCGAGTATTCATTTTTAGGTTGTTCATTAGTAAGTGTGTATTTTGAAATGTTGATGGGTAAAAGTCTGTAGAATTATTATCCTACCTGTTTTTTAATTAATTAATGGGTTAAGAGTTAATATGTAAAAATAGAGAATAATTTTGAAAAGTGGAGGTAAAAGTTGATGTGAAAGTTGTGAAATAGAAATAAAAATTGATATAAAAGGTTTAATGATAATGTCTTTTGCTAAGTTAAATTTACAAAATAATACACTTAAAAGGGCCGGAGGAAGTATTATTTTACAATTCTATACGTAATCTGTGTGTGTTTAGGATTCCAAGATACCCTGAGACTTTTCTCTGTCTCTCTCATGTGGTCTTTGTAATTTAAAAGAAGAAAACTACACATTGTTTCTCCTCTAGGTGCAGTCAAACTCTGCTTTTTTTTTTTTTTTTTTGATCAGAGTCAAACTCTGCTCAACCTCAGGAAATTTGTATGAAACTAAAATTGTATCCACCCTACAAGAAATCTGTAGTCTCAAGAAACAAATCCTCAAAATCTTTCTTCTGCCATAAAAGGGTTCAACTACCAATTCTGCAAAACACAAAAATATCAAAAAAGATTCTCTTATATTCCTCTCCATTGTTACCCATTTTCTCATCTTTTAAACCACGCAGAAGTTGCTACGAAGAACTGCAAGGCTCGAAGATTGCCACAAGACAGAGAAAGAAATAAGAACATACATAACACAAATCAAGAATTAATTGCACGTTGCTGAGGCCATGTTTAGTCATTTCCATCAGAGTCATCAAAGAAATACAAGATTGGAACTAAAGGTGCATTCCTAGTGGATTCCCCATCAACTTCCTCAATTGTAATCCCGGGAGGTTTCCAACCCAAATGCTGCATGTATACTTCATCATAGGCATCAATATTCAATCCCGAAGCCAGAAACAGCTCTACCTCACGTGCAAACCGATCTGTCCTTCCAGTTAAGAAAGGTCTTGCCGCTTGACATACCAAGGCCTTGAAAGTTTCTTCTCGAGTTTCAGGTACACTTGGGGAGTTTTGATCCTTTCTGAAACATAGCGTTGGATTTAAATTCATGAAAAACAAGAGAACATAGCGAACAATTAAAAGTTTGAACAAAACCCTGTTTTAACCTGATTTTATGAAAGAAGGTAAAGCAAAAAATTATTTAGGGGTGTCAAACACACAGATTGTGAGTTCCATTTATTTTTCCTGTTTCAACAAACTTTCTGCACGCAAAATAAAGTGCTACCTTACCTCCTCAATGAGTCAATTACCCCAAGTATGTGATGGACGATAATTTCAACATCTTCCTCCTACACAGAGAAAAGCAAGGGGCAATTTGCAAGTAGAAAGACTTAAGTTTCATTTTCATAGGAGGGAACATCTAAAGCAACAATTTTCTACAGCAGTCATTATGATTATGTAAAGCATTGTATCACAAAACCAGAGGGTGCAACATTCTACTCATAAAAATGCCATTAGTTGCATTTTCCTTTAAAGAAAGATGCAGATACACAATAGCTAACATAAGAGTTCCCACTTCCATCAAAAAAATGTAAAATAGAACAGAAGTTTGTACTGACTCAGAAAATGTCAGAAATAATCAAGACTTTGAAACAGCAAATATCAGACAAAAATGGAACAGTAGGAAAGACTTCAGAGGGAAGACCACTCAGCAAAGAAACACAACATTTAGCAGGAAGCGACCAGTAGAAGATGTGGCCGTCACTATATTCGCCTAATTTATTTTCAACTGGTCAAAGTCATCTGATAAGCTGGCCTTGCTAGTTGAGATTCTCCCAAATTTAAAAGTCTTGACAAAATTTAGAAGTCAAGCCACATCTTATAGAAGTGGGCAGATAACGCAAAATGAAGTCCAAACCACTGCAGATCCTTTGACAGCCTAGGATCCACCTGAATGCAATAGAGTTCTATGATGTAAGAGAATAAATCATGTCCTAGCTTGCACAAGGCTTTTTAAAGCCGTGCGACTGTCAAAGCTCATTGGAACTTCATAGTTAAGTGTGCTCACCCTGGAACAATCTAGGGATGGGTGACCTACTGAGAAGTCCATGGAGCTTGGGCGGCCAAAGCGGATAATATTGTGCAAGGCGGGGGCAGATCGTTACCGATCCGATGATACAAACAAGGCAAGTTATGGAAATTAAACATTTTTCCAGCCATTGTGATGCTTGGTTTCCAGTCCTGGTACAGAATTTTTCTTTTGATCCATTCCTGGTAGAGATTGCTCTAGAAAAATCAGGTTTCAGGAAAAATATGCTACATGTACCATAATACCCAAGTTACTCGCCAAAAAACATAAAATGAAATAAAGCAACAGCCAAATCTGGAAAGTAAAATCAATAGAAGTAGAAATTCAAATAAAGACACAGAAATTAACCTGAAGTAACGCTTGAATTTCCCTTCTCAACCATCCTTGGAGCCAGTGATTTGGCTGAAAATACTTGCGAGACTTCCAATACTGTGGTACCTTGAATATACTCATTAAGTTATCTGTTTAAGACAAATTAACCCCAAAATTTGATATTAAAAAAGGTGAATTTATCTGGAATAACACCGAACACTCGACAACAAACAAATAAACAGAACAACAGGGACAAAATTAAAAGCAACAGTATACCTGGTTCAATATAGTAGCACTGTAGCCTATATTTGTGAGCTTTTGAAAAGAAAGCACTGCATATTTAATGTATAAAGGGTAAACTCGCATGGAACTTTTCAAATATGAAGGTCAAGCTGAAGGAAACAAGTCAGTCCACAAAACACATTACCTACTTCCGAATTCTTGATTGACAAAATGTTGCTGAAAAGAATTGCCATCATATCCGTGTATGATTGAAAAATTTTCTGTCTGCATGTTTGAGGTGTAGTATAATTAATTTGACTTGGAATCAAAGAATTTGCAAGAAATAGTGGAGATATAGAATAGTGAAATAACCTAGCAAATGATTAATCAGCACAACTAACTTTCGTGACTTGGAATAAACATAATCACTACCATTTTCTTGACATAGTTAAATGTAACAAGCAAAGTTTATGGAACGTACTTCACAAACGTGGTGCCACAAAGATCACCGATCAATGGATTTATGGACCCATAGCATAAGGGTCTAAGTATTTCACTTTTGAATTGACTAGTTTCACTTATAAGGTGGGTGCAATACGCTGTAGAGATGACTTGCTCTAAGAGCTATGACACTGATTTACTTTGTAGAATATAGGCAAGCTAGCATGAAGGAAT
Source organism: Vaccinium macrocarpon (assembly GCA_022606695.1). Classification (NCBI taxonomy): domain Eukaryota; kingdom Viridiplantae; phylum Streptophyta; class Magnoliopsida; order Ericales; family Ericaceae; genus Vaccinium; species Vaccinium macrocarpon. The sequence continues at coordinate 15,329,612 of CM040174.1, forward strand.
TGACACCGAAAACCGAATAAAATGAAACATGCCAAATGGTAAGTCACTTGTCAGAAGGAGGTTTATTAGCCTGTGGATTTTTCGAGGCAAGTCAAGGTATTAAAAGTGCTTCATCAATTACTTTCATATCAGATCAAAACAAAGTGAGAGATGGAAATAATGCCCCAGATTAATAGTAAATTAGAAGAAAGGTAAAACAAAAACAAACCTTGCATAGAGGACACTTGACAGAGGAAGGCAGACAAGATTGCTTGTAAGCAACCACTTTGGCCCAACGCAAAATGCAATTGTAGCAAAACTTATCTGGGAAAGCGAAAAAGGTAAGGCGGGAAAAGAAAGGGCTAACTAAATTGAATGTGCACACATTCAATACATTGTTGATTGTTGCATTAATACAAGAGATCAAGTTGACAAATAACCGAACATAAGATCAAGTTGCCGCATAACCTATTCAAGATAGATATTGCAGGTATTCAAACGCTATGAAACTTCAGAAATAGTTGAAAAAATGACACAGCTAGTTAGCCAACCAATAAAATGCCTGTGGCAGTCTTTCACCCTTCTTCAGAGCTGGGCTTTCGCCCTCCAATGCGCCAAACGAGAAGGCAATACAACATGTACACTAGATATTCACTTGACTATGAGCAATTGTCGGAAATAAAACAAAGTTTCTACATAAATGGACCATAATGTGGTAACTACACTTCATTGGTTTTGCAAATTCCCACTATTTACTAGATGAATATTGACCTGAACTTGTGAATTGTGATTAAAAAAGGTTACGCGCCTGTTAATTACAAAGCAAGTCATACACTTCAGTTACCTCTTATGCGTGTCTTTGAAGGGAATATGATTACATAGGCCAGATAGGGATAAAAGCAGCGAGCGTAATATAGTGAAAGACTACAGATGAACATTACTTGTGGTGCAGGGCATCCCGACCATAGAGCAATACCTCACAACAACTGCGAATCACCTCATGAAATTGCAAGACAACTCACAAGTCAATCCTAACAATTGCAGATTTCAAAATTGAAAATGAAACTATTGCTTTTAGCCTAAACCTTAGTTGCATGAAACGGGAGTAGGAGCAGAAGTGGGGGAGCGGGGGAATATAGAAGCTCCCAAGGTTGGGATTGTGGAAGGAACGTGTACATATATTCTAAAAATAACGTAGCCCAGAAGGAATGAGTACATATATTCTAAAAATAATGTAGCCCAGAATATACACTTTAAAACTACAATCCTTTAGGGAGAAAAAATATGGGCCAAGTCTACTTTAATGTGAGAAATGGACTAATGTTAGAATGTATGGGGGGGTTTTCAAGATATCATGACTTGGGCTATATATATGAGTTAATCGAAAACTAATTTATAAAGCCAACTAATAAATTCCTATTTGTCAATACAAGGATCGTACAAAAGCTCCCATCTTCGTAAGAAGCGGGCTCCCATCTCAATGAGAGTGAGCTCCCGTCAATCTCCTTAGTTGGGAGTGCAAAAGCGCGCTCCTAAGGTGGGAGCGGCGGCACCAATGTAGGATCTCCCTTCTACTAAGGCCTACACAAGTAGACTCCTCCACTTTATAACCTATACCATCAACATCTCAAAGACTCAAATAGATAACATAAGAACATCTCCAGGCTCCAGCAGGTCCCTCAACACAAATATCAAAAAAAATAAAGGTTTTAGTGCCTTTTGCATGCTCCAACAAGTACCTCAAACACTATCTCACTCTTTAAATACAGAATCTTACCACAAGAAGTGATTTGGTATTTGAAGAATCTCTCGGAATATACGGTAGAATAATATTAAAAAGGTAGTATAACACTAAAATTTGAAGAGTTCTATGGGGTGCACAATAAAATCTCATGTTTCAAAATATTAAAGGGGTAGCAAAAATACACTTTTGATGATAAATTTTTAAGTATCTGCAGAAAATGCTCTAATATCACAGCTTTGAAGTAATTTAAAAGGATTCAAATATACATATATGCAGAAATGTAATCTGTTATCTCTGTTTCTCCTGATTTGTCAAATATATGTACTTATACATACGCACGCACATGTTTGTGTGATACACACACACACACACACACACACACACATATATACAACAATGAGAGAGAGAGAGAGAGAGAGAGAGAGAGAGAGAGAGAGAGAGAGAGAGAGAGAGAGAGAGAGAGAGAGAGAGAGAGGAAGTCGATAGACTCTGATCGATCTAGGTTTCCCAGAGAGAGGAGTGGTCGATTGAATCACTGAATAGCATTGTAGGAATAGTTATCGAATGGTTGGTTAAATACACTTTTCAACCCAAACATTTGGGTAATAAATTTTTACCCCTGAAAAATTTAAGAAGTTACAAATTGAGCCCCGCCGTGTCCCCTGAAAAAAATTCAAAAAAGTAAGGGACACGCCACAAGCCACATATTTGGGCTTGTCCCCGTGTCCAACACATGGATACAGCAACCTCTAGAAGTGTCAGTGCTTCATAGTTAGCGACTGAATAAAGCAAAAATTGAGTATTCTTGAAAGTCTTCATTTGTTACCTTATTCAATTTGTTAACCTCCTATTACAACAAGCCTGGGAGAAGGCAGATGTGATGCAAATAGTACAACTATACAAGTTAGATGGGTCGAGTGGCAGAATACTTCCGGAGTGTAGTGTGACTACATGATACCAACAAAAGTTGTAGGGAAATTATATTGTACCGCTATAGACCATCCATGTTAGATACCACGAAGTGTTGGGCTGATAAGAAACAACACCCAAGTTGAGTGTAGCTGAAATGAGACTATTGAGATGGATGTGTGGTAAGACTTTGTAGTATAGAATAGGAAATGAAACCCTTCGTGGGATAGTAGGGGTCACACCAATAGACAACAAGATTAGGGAGAACAAATTAAGGTGGTTTGGACCGTAAATCGTTGATCAGTTGATGCAGTAATTAAAAGGAGTGATATGGTTACGGCATATTGTAACTTAAGGAAGGTGTAGACCAAAATTGACTTCAGAGGCGATATTTCGAAAAGACCGAGGTTGCTTAGATATCACAGAACACAATGCCCTTGAGACAAAAGATTCATGTAACCAACCCAATTGGTTGGGACTTAACGCTCAGTTCGGTTAGGTTAGGATCTGACTAGAAAAGAATAAACTGGCAACGAAGCTACAGTGCCTGAATGACAGAATAAATAGATGAAAGATGCAAATTTGCAACAACTAAATCAACCATAAGCACAATTTGCAGATTTATACAACTATCGGGCAGAAGGAAAAATACCGTGAAAATATCTTACAGGATAGGTTCATATGATATCAATACAACAAATCGTAGAAAAAACCACCAAATACCCTCTTGGGAAGACATAACAATAGTTGAGTCGAAAATAACAATTACCATTACTTAAAACCCTTACTGGGAACCTATGATTGGGCAGAAAAATCAAATGAGCTCCAGTTAATTTCAACAAGCAGCTTCAGATTAACCAATACAAGTTAGAATTCAGAGAGAGAGAGAGAGAGAGAGAGGCATACGGAAACAATGATCCAAATAGGATTCTTGAAGAAAAGGTCCAAGGCAGATAGGGCAAGAATTCGATGTAGAGTAGCTGCTCTCTTCTTCAGCCAAATTTCCCCCGTTGCTATCCCCACGACTGCTTGCGGAAGAAGATGAATGCGAGAAATGCTCCATTAATCTGATTCGAATTTCGGTTGGGCCTGGGATCTGGGGTTTGTCTCAAGTTGCGTGCACCTTGTCAAATGTCGGATTTTTGGCCCATATATACCAAATTTTGAAACAAATCACCAAAAGATCGCTGTATTTGCTTGACAGTTTTGAGAAAAATATTTTGAGAAAGTGTTAGGATAAATTTTTGGAAAAAATAACAAGTAGAGAGATGTGTAATAATTGGAAAGAGATAAAGAGAAATGAAAATAATGATTGAATGAAAGGATATGAGTAGAGAGAGAAATATAATTAATAATTGAATAGATAACAGATGAGGAAAAAATCTTTTTGAATTTTTTTTTTAAAATGTGAAGTGAACAAAGTACATTTCTCAGACTATTTTTAAAAATATGTCGTGCTGCATTTTCCAAATGCGACATTCTACTGGCACGCGAAACCTGTATCTCACCTGACCTAGCCGTCCACCTAAGCAGATGACGCATGTGGCACATGCGACATTTTACTGTAGATCGACATCTACTGTAAATCCTATCACATACTTGAATCCCCCATTGTCAGTAATATATCCACCAATATCAACTATTTGGGTAGTAATCACTATGAGGTTACGTTCTCACAAAAGATCCTAAATTAATATGAATATATAGTAGATTGCAAATTGTGAGATGCGCTGACTTGCCAATTGTATTCCTACGTAGATTAACCTAGAAATTTCTATTGAAAAAATAAAAAAGGTTAAGTGTAAAGTGAGTACAGTTAATTATGTTAATAATTTTTGTTTTCAAGATGAATACAATTCTCATGTGTTTTTAAAATGAAAGTCATTGCAATGCTTGTTTTATGATCCAAAGTTCCGAACTATTGATCTTATAAATCTATATTTTTTTTCATTTGTGTGAAAATCAAATTAATTCCATTCCAATAAGTGCCTAATTTATAAGAATAAGACTACACTTATTTGTCCCTCGTAAAACAAAGCTTCGTCTGAGATCAGAGTTATAACTGATTCGCTACAGCACCATATAGGCTCCATCATTTAAATGATCGAAAACATTTATCTTATGGAGCACATTAAAAATAATAAGTCTAGCGAAATTCATATTTATAGTTTGGATGTCGAAATTCAGATTTATAGTTACGAAGTGCAATGAAAATATTTCAAATTTGTCAAACAATACCTAAAAACCAGTTTTGCGAACTCTTCAAGTATAATAGTTTGGTCATAGTTGAACAGAAGTGGGGGAGTAAATAATACTAGTATGTTATAATGTCAAATTTCTATTGGGCGAATTGTACATGGAAAAACAAGCAACTAAATATGGGCCGTTTTCCCATCCTGAAACACGAATCTAACCAAGATCTTAATCTCCATCTTCGCATGTCGCCATCTTCTCACAAGCCATTTCCCATCCTAAAACACGAATCGAACCAAGATCTCTCTGGTTCGATTTCTCTGACTCGGGCATCCTGTTTATTTGTTTGAGAAGTCGAATATGGGCCTAAAGTTGTTTAGTTCTTGAGGTGGTGTAGTTTTTGTCCAGAATCAATTCATATACATTAAGCCCTTTTCCAGAGTAAAAAACAAAGAAATCGTTAGCATGTAGTGAAAACCACATATATTCATTCACACATGACTAATGAAGATTTAATTTACTTGAAGAAAATAGATACTTACCACGAACCACCTCACATTTTGCTTCCACTCGGAGATTGTTATACCTCACCTCCACTTTCGGTAGTTCTACACCAATCCTAGCAAAATCAATTAAAGCCCCAACAACCCATTTGTAGATCCTTAAAAGGCAATAAAAAACGAGTATGTCCAAACATACAATAGGAGATGAAAAAGAAGAGCCAACAACAAAGATGAGGAATAGACAATTTCAATAAGAAGTTGGGAAAATGTAGGAGCAAAATCGAAACCATAGTTTTTTCAAGCATCTTTTTTCAAATCACAAAAAAAACTAGTATTAGAGAAATCAAACCAGAGAGAGAGAGAGAGAGAGAGAGAGAGAGAGAGAGAGACCTTGGTTCGATTTTGGAGTTCGTCATCGATTTCATTTTCGTTTTCTTCTTCCTCTCATCTTCTCCTTCGCCTTCCCTCTTTGATGCTTTGAGAGTCTGAAGAAAAGGGGGGGTGTTTAACTCGTTTTTTGAATACCCGGTAAACCGTAAAATGTTTTAACTGGACGCCCCCCTCTTTGACCCGCGAATTTGCTACTCTTTTGAGAGCCGTTGGATCTAATCCAACGGCATACAAAACAAGTCCGCACCACTCCCATTTGAGGGAGCCCTTAATAGATCACTATTAATTAATTAATTAAAAGCCTGATTACATGTAACACAAGTACATAGTAAACCAAATTACATGGTCGTTGGAGAAGTTCATGGTTGTCCTCGTACTCGGGAACACATTCGTCTGTTATGCCTTTGTTGTCCACAAAATGAGCAAGGTTGTGTTTGTGATGGTTGTGACTCCATCAAGTCCATCTTAAATCCGTACTCCCTGTCACTGGTCTACCATCAATTGGGAGACCAGTTATTATTTCAACATCTTGGAGCGTCACCGTTGCCTCCGCTGAAGTGAAATGGAAAGTGTGAGTCTCTGGCCTCCAACGTTCTACTAGTGATGTCAACAACGCAAGATCTAATTGCATGTACTGCATGTTAAGTAGGCCACCAAATCCTGCCTGTTTAACCAACTCTACAATAGGAGCCGACGGGGGAGGATCCAATGAATGCAACTCCGGTTCGCAACGCCAAATAGTGATCGTATCAGACTCGCGTGGAACCCTCCCCTAAAATTATGAATTCTTATTAAAACTTGTACACGTCAACACAATATTTACTCTAAAAAGGGGAATTGGCACTTACATTGGCTTGCCAAACCGCACGGGAGCGATGGCCTTACTGTAGCACAAGGACTGTGTCGTCATTGGTCCCCTGGCGTATATCTTGGAGCTCCATCATATATTACTTGCAGTAAGCAACAACAAATCAACCCCCAATATGCACTTACAAACTGCAAAATATACCAACTTCTAAAACAATTATGGAAGAGGAAAGAATTCTCATATAGTGTAACAAATTGCTCTTTGGGAACACATCAATTTTCCCCATAAAGATGAAGTCACTCATTCCTATCATTGCATAAAAAATGTACCAGAAAAAATAGTTCAAAGAAAAAAAGAATTCACTTCGAACATAAACATTATTTTACCTTCTATTAGACACCAATGGCTCAAACCACACTACAATGTGCCTTCATCTAAAGGAACCTAATAGGTTAGAATCCCAACAATGTTGACCAATTTCTCGATTTTCTTGATCCCTTGCCAATTTCTTGGTTATCACTTTGCCAATTTCTCAATTTTCTTGATCCTTTAAATCCTGATTAATTCACAAAGAACATATACTCAATAGCAAAAAAACCCAAATCAAAAGGCCAATTCATTTATATACATCACGTGTATTGTGGTTTGCCACATATGTATTATGGTATGGTGGTTTGCTAGTTTAGCAAAAAACCCCAATAAACATACACCTGTGAAGTGTGAACCCATAGACATAAAACCTGTGAAGTGTGAACCCATCACAGTGCACTAGATCTTGTACTACAGAGGAATCCAGAGAGAGAGAGAGAGAGAGAGAGAGAGAGATACCGTGTACTGTAGATAGCGACCCTGTAGTAGAGTCGGTGGCGGCGGTTGTGGGAGTTGCCCGAGTTCGCCCAATCGCCAAAATTGCAGAGCTCTGACGGGAGAATATTGAAATGGTGTACACTTCTTTGATCTGTGGTATTCAAAATTTGAAACCCTAATGCCGCATGTCCAACATGCAGCATTTGCTTAGGTGGACGACCATGCCACGTGGGATACGGGGCTCGAGTGCCATGTAGGATGCCGCATTTGGAACATGTGGCATGACATATTTTTAAAAATGGTTTGAGAAATGGTAAATTTTGGTGAATTGTTTCAAAATTTGGTATATATCGGCCAAAAATCCGTCAAATGTCAATGACCCTTCAGTTTTTATTTACCGGCAACCTTCTGATGAAATTACCATTTCTCTGTTTAATAGTACACTATAAATACTTCTATTTGTGTTTGTTGGTCCATCTATTTTTTTGTCCTTAAAATTTTTCTATATTTGAAAGTCAATGAGCAAATTTTTTCAATTTTACTCTTTTGCCGAGCAACCACTTCCGGTTGTGACTACCTCCGACCGACCAAATTTCGCAGATTCTGAAATTTCACTAACTTTGAAAATTCACCGATTCTCAAATTAGTAACTTTGAAATCTCATAACTTTGAAATTTCACTAATTCTGAAACTGCATTAACTTTTGAGGTCATTAGTCGTTGGTGTAATTTTTGAAATTTCACTAATTCTGAAATTTCACTACCTTTTGGTTGTCGGCCGAAGGTGATAATTAGTGAAGTGTGAAAGTGTATTTAGTGAAATGTCAAAATTATTGAATTTCATAGGCCGTGGTGGTTACTTGATGGAGCTAAAGGTGGAAAGTAGAAGATAGTAAAGTATAAATTCACTAAATACACACTTTTTTTTTTTGAACTAGTGCAAAAAAAAAGAAGATAGTAAAGTGTAGAAATTTGGTTTTAAAAAAAAAGATAGTAAAATGTAAAAATGTATTTAGTGAAATTTTGCTAATATTTCAGGGAAATCCATCAAAAACCTTTATTTCACTAGTTTGCGTGGGACAAAAACAGAGATTTTTAAGAAAAGTTGATGACAAGCATTTAATACTATCAGTCACACTATTTGAATGATTAAGAATTTATAGTTTTAGATTATTTCATCAAAATATAATATAAAAATACATAAGTACCAATCAAGGTGACTGTTTAATTTCCTCAAATATTTCAAACTATTCTTTGTAACATTTATACTTATTTAAAGTTGACTTTCACAAAAGTAACTATCTAAAGTTGTAAAAATAAGTTTGACCAAAAAAAAAATGCATAATTCAAAAGTAATTTCATATAGTGAATTTTAAAATTCAACTACTACTTAAATATCTTACAACTTATTTATCAGTCTACCTTATGAAAGAAAAAAGAAAGAAAGTTGCATTACATTTATTTATTATTTTAAGAAAACTTATAACTTTTAAATAATTATAATTCACCCGTTTACCTTATAAATGATAACAATTGAAAGTACCCAAAAAATTAAAAAATAAAAACCGAAGCCTTTTTTCAGGGGGCAAATTTCACTTAGACCCCCTGAGGTTTCTAACAAAGACAGACAGCTCCCCTAGTTTAGAGAAATGACAGGGATCTCCTTTATTCTCAAAATCTGTTGGCCTCGGTTACTTAGAGGGATGGAAGAGCAAGAAGTCATCAACAAAGAGAATCCCTTTGCCCAATTTGCCCTTATACTCCATGTTAGAAGAGGGGAAAAAAAAGACAATTAAAAAGCAAATAGAAAAAGGTGTTATAAATTCATCCATATTGAGAACAATAACTAACTCAAAAAATTTCAACCCAAATCTTTTCAAACTGAAAATTTCGAACTCAGATTTTTTGAAACCATTCACAGGTAATATAAAAATAGCAAAATCAACAACAAAAATGAAAGATTTTCATTACCTTCAACGACATCAACAAAAATACACGGCTATTGATGAGAACCCACATCTTGGTCTCCCAAATGATCGTGATCAAATCCCTATATTTTAGTTTTATCTTCTTTTGTTTATAGAATCGATCAAGAACCTAACCCTTTTTCACACTTTCTTCTCTTTTAAAATGGGTTTTGATAGAGCAAGTGCACCATTACCTGCAAAAAAATACAGTGCATATTTTTTATTTTAACTACACATATCATTTTCGGGGTCAGTTCTCCTTACACTTAAAAAAACACAAATTTTGACACTTCATCTCAGCCATTGAAATCAATGGTTGAGATTAGAAGTTGGGATGTAACACTCAAGCTTCTATATCTCACCCCCACCCTGTCTCACTCTCACCCAAACAACATCGACTACTTCTCTCCCTTCCTTGTTGCTAACCCACAATCCACCACCATGATGCTGATTTTGATTTAGATAGCACTATGATGCTGATTTTGAGTCCAGATAGCCCAATTTTGATGCCTCTTGGGCGTCGTCTATCTGCGTGTGTATGTGTGTGTGTGTGTGTGTGAGAGAGAGAGAGAGAGAGAGAGAGTGCATCACACCGAAGATTTGGGTTGGAAACGCCGTAGATATGGTCGGATGGAGTTGGGTCGCTGACGATGGTGGTGGATTGTGGGTCGGTGCAAGGAAGGGAGAGGGACAGTGGACATTGTTTTTGGGGTGAGAGTGAGATAGGGTGAGGGTGAGATACAAGAGCTTGAGTATTATACCCAATTTCTAATCTCAGCCATTGATTTCAATGGCTGAGACAAAAGTGTCAAAATTTGTGTTTTTTTAGGTATAAGGGGAACCGGCTCAGTCATTTTTAATACTCCAAGAACATTATCTATTTTACCTATCATTTTTTAAAATATTTTTTTGTAATTGTGAATTACCCACATACATCGTCGACAGAGAAGGAAGAAATGGATGGGTACTATGGAAAATTACCCACAGAGTAAACAGACAAATAGGTATGTAGGACTAAAGAACCCGAGGGCCCTGTTGTCCCCATGGATAAGCTGGGGCTGCCAACCCCATCTAGCGTCGTCTATTGTGATATTCAATGGTCCAAATTAAAAGTAAAACTCTTCCATGTGAGAGAATACTCTTCCATGTAAGAGTTTTATTTTAAATCTGAACCGTCCAAAACACTTTTGGACGGTGTGGATTGGGGTTGGCAGGGCCTACCAACCCTAAGAGGATAGCAGAGCCCCGCCATTGGGACACATGGTGGCTGCTGTTAGGGGCGACTCCACCATGTGGCTAGCGAGGTTCAAAAATGCACTGGAATTTTTTTTTATAGATATACATTGTATTTTCTTTAGTATTGTCAGCGTTGGATTATTCGTGTGAGGTTAAAAAAATTTATGTAACTAAATTTGAACCAATTTGTTATAGCCCTAACAAAACAAAACATACCTAAAACCAAATCATATTTTCTCGTGCAATGAATTTTTAAAGCCAACGGAGTAGTGGGTTTTAAAACACAATATTTAATTGGAAAGTGGGTTTTAAAACACAATATTTAATTGCAAGATGGGTTTCTTCAATAGATTAAAAAAAGGGATAGTGTTGCTCTCTACCTAGGGTTGGCAATGGGGATGGGGCGGGGCTGGAGACTACTATCCCCGTCCCCGATCCCCGAACCCCTCCCCCATCCCCGTCCCCGCCCCGATCCCCAATGGGGATTATTTTTCTGCCTCCATCCCCGCTCCAAACGGGGAACGGGGATCCAAACCGGGGATTCGGGGAAATTTCAAGCAACAGTAGAATAATCGATCAAAAAAAAAATCAACAACACAATTAAACAGCACCAAGAATCAGCCACCAAAAATATCAACAAATGCAGTTTACTTCAAAACACAAAAAAGAAGAAAAAATCAACAAATCCATAGCGGACTCATGGACTCATATGGGTTTTCTCTTGAAAAGGCTATAAAAGCATAAAAAAGAATGAATTTCGAAACCCCAGAAAGCCCGACTCTGTTATTGCAATCTTCTGTAACCATGGCTTCACCAAAACCCAAGTCTCAAATCCCATCAGAAAGGTGCCCGAAGTCCTTATGTACAATCCAGATAAAACCCTTTCGCCCAAACTCGAATTTTTGAAGTCCAAAGGCATTTCAAGCACAGATGTAGTCAATATACTGTCCCGAAAGCCGACTCTTCTTGAAGCTTATAAAACCAAATCATCCCATCTTTTGAGTTCTATAAGAATTTGATTGGGTCGGAGGAGAGAACGTTATCTGCTATTAAACGCAGTGACGGGCTGAAACTGAACAGAGGGAGATCGGAGATGAGAGAACAAGAGACATCGAGAGAGAGAGAGAGAGAGAGAGAGAGAGAGAGAGAGAGAGAGAGAGAGAGTCGGTGGGTGAATAGTTGTGTGGCGGCTGTTGTGTTGAGAGAATAGGTGTCTGGGAAGAGAAAGAATAGATTTTTATATTGTGTGTGTTGTGTACCCTAAATACATATATACATATATACATATATATATATATATAATAAAATATAAAACGGGGATTCGGGGACGGATCGGATCGAATTCGGGGCGGGGATACACTGCTATCCGTCCCTGATCCGATCCCCGAATTTTTTTTAAAAAAATCCCCAAATCCGACCCGGTCTCCAAACAGATCTCCAAAACGCCGATCCATTCGGATCGGGAACGGATCGGATTCGGATCGGATCGGTGAAAATTGCCATCCCTATCTCTACCTTCTCGATTAAAGTAAGGGGATAGTGCTCTCTGCCTCTATTGCTCTCTCTCTCTCTCTCTCTCTCTCTCTCTCTCTCGAAAAAATAGGCGATTGAGAAGAAGAAAGTTTGGGCCCTCATCAGTCAACCGTCTCCTCGATCAAGCATTTCCTCGGTCTCCTTTTCACGCAACACATTGGGCCCTCATCAGCCATCAATGATATTGGATTTTGTTCTCTCAAGAAATCTAGGGTTTTGATCAACCATAGATATAATACTCTGAAAAAGGTATTGAATCGTAATCTATTCAATTAATTTTTGCTTATATAGCTTGATTAATGATTATGCTTGATATTAGACTATTGAGACTCAATTCGTTGGTCATATTTATTTGATTTGAGAGTTTTTATGTGATTGAATGTACTATATAACATATGTACATGAAAATCAGAGCTCTTTGCTAAATAATTAATCATGTCTTTTGTTTATGTTTTTCTTTGATTAGCTTTAAGTTGCCAATCATCAGTCATGCATAGATATTTCAAACCAAAACCAAATGCAATAAAAGATTCAACTCCAATGACTGCTAAAAGGCACAAAAGTGATGATATTGGCAAAGAGCATTGTAGGCAAAGTGGTGTTGACTTGAAAAATCTTCCCGCGGATCCAGGGCTACGTTCGAAAATATCTTCTTATCATCCTAATGACCAAGATGAAGTAAGAAGGGCATATATTCAAAAGGGTCCTTGTCAACCTCTTGGCCCAGATCTCTCAAAGAGAGATGAGTGGGATGTTACAGCGATTTAATCCTACTTGGTACAAGGAACATAAGAATTGGTTGGAGTATAGCAAAGAAAAAGATGCTCTTTTTTGTTTATGTTGTTACTTATTTGGGCCTGATGTTGGTAAGCAATCGGGAGGTGATACTTTTGTGACAAAGGGTTTCACAACTTGCAATAATAAAGACAGGCTACAACTTCATGTTGGAGGTGTTAACAGTGCTCATAATCAAGCTTTAAGGAAATGTGAAGATCTTATGAAGCAAAAACAACACATTCAAAGTGTTTTATGTAAACAGTCAGAACTAGCCAAGATTCAGTATAGAATTCGCTTGAATGCTATGATTGATGTCATAAGATTTCTCTTGCTCAACAGGTTAGCTTTTCGATGGCATGATGAATCGATGATTCCGGATTGCAAAGGTAATTTCCTTGAGCTTCTGCAATTTCTAGTTGATCATAATGAATCTATCAAACAAGTAATTATGGGGAAAGCTCCGAGAAATCGCAAGTTGACTCATTCTAGTATCCAAAAAGAAGTTGCTAGTGCTGCTGCAACTGAAACTCTCAATCTTATCATTAAGGATCTAGACAATGACTTGTTTACAATATTAGTTGACGAGTCCTGTGACATATCATGCAAAGAACAAATGGTCATTGTTACACGGTATGTTGACAAGATGGGAAGAGTTGTACAACGGTTTCTTCGTATTGTACATGTTCCTGATAACACTTCTTTGTAGCGGCAATCGAATCTTTATTTGCTAGACATGGGCTAAGTTTGTCAAGGCTACGTGGGCAAGGTTATGATGGAGCTAGTAATATGCAAGGTGAATTCAATGGCCTCAAAGCTTTAATTATGAGGGAGAACAAATATGCATTTTTCATCCATTGCTTTGCTCACCAACTTCAATTGACACTTGTAGCTGTTGCCAAGAATCATATTGATATAACTGAATTTTTTGTCTTGCTAGAGAAACTAACGAATATTGTTGGGGGCTCTTGTAAAAGGAAAGACATTTTACTTGAAGCACAAGCTATCAAAGTTGCAGAAGCTTTATATAATGGTGAACTTGAAAGTGGGCAAGGTTTGAACCAACAAACTAGTGTCAAACGGGCTGGTGATACACGTTGGGGGTCACATTACAGGAGCATTATGAATTTGATATTGATGTTCTCTTCCGTGGTTGAGGTATTGGAGTTTATTACAGAAGATAAGACACTACCTGAGAAAAAGGTTGAAGCTCGTTTTCTTATGGACTTGGTCCAATCCTTCGATTTCGCCTTTAGTGTGCATTTGATGAAAAACTCTTTGGGATCACAAGTGATTTGTCATTAGCATTGCAAAGGAAAGATCAAGATATTGTGAATGCCATGGGATTGGTCAAGGTGTCTAAAAACCGGCTACAAGTAATGAGAGATGTTGAATGGGAATCTTTCATGGTTGAAGTGTGCTCATTTTGCAACAAATATGATACTGATATTCCAGACATGAATGGTCAATTTGTAGCTCATGGGAAGTCGAAGCGCAAAGCCTGACAGGTAACAAATTTACACCACTACCGTGTCAAGATGTTTTACACTGTTATTGACATGCAACTTCAAAAGCTAAACAATAGATTTTCAGAGACTTTCCACCGATAGAGCTTATGGCTTTTGACAATCAATTTCAAAACTATATAGTTGATGTCCGTTCTAACAGTGATTTTGCAGAGTTGGAAGGAGTTGGGAAACTTGCAAAGACTATGGTAGAGACAAAGAAGAATCATGTATATTCATTAGTCTATCTTCTTGTGAAGTTAACTTTGCTTCTTCCAGTCGCCACATCAACTGTTGAAAGAGCTTTTTCGTCGATGAAATTGATAAAAACCCGATTGCGTAACCGGATGGAAGATGAATGACTGAATGATTCTTTGGTCACGTTCATTGAGAAAAACATGTTTAAGAGTGTTGATAATGAAGCTATAATGCAACGCTTTCAAAATATGAAGACTCGTCGTGAGATATTGTAAATATGTTAGAGTCTTTTTTTGTCAAACGAAATAATGAATATGTCTTTTTTGCCTAGTCAGAGTTTTTTTTTTCGGCATACAGCTTTTCTTCATGGACACGCTATGTATTTTTGTCAGTGCTGGATAAAAATCCTGGAGTTGCCACTAGCTGCTGTGCACCATCCAAGTCGTCCGTTGCTCGGATGAACGACCTAGATTTCACCTCAACACCTTTACATCAGAACCGTTCATTCCCACGCGTGCAAAATAAAATCTGGACCGTCCATCCGAGCAACAGACGGCTCAGATGGGGCACAACATATGCCCCATATCCCCGCCGTTGACGACTAAATGTATTCATATGTGTTTAGTTAGATAGTTTACTAAACACAGAGACGAACAAGGCCGGACTCATTTTCAACGATTCAACCCATTTTTTGACTATTGAGAGGAGTGGATACATATGTCTCGAATCAAAGGGTAGTCGGAGGAGATCATATTTGATCGGAATCGGAAATCGCTGCTCGCCGTTCAAAACTCACACCTTGCATCTGATCGGCAAGATCGCCCTCGACCGCGGGCTCAAACCCAAAACTGGTAAACCCAAATTCTAGCGTTGTTTAGCCCACCATTACTGAGGGGCATGCAAGTAATTTCAACCCCACCATTTACTTCATTTCTCAACGGTCACTTCTAGTTCTTTTTTTTTTTTGGTCATCATCTCCTCGTCTTCTTTGTTATGTTCAAGGAAAATGAACACCCTTGATTTGGAATTCCAATTCCTCCTCTCCAAAGCATCTATTTCCTTCAATTCAAATTGTAAGATGGGTATTCCTCTGTACAACAGTTGCTTTCTCCTTAAACCCACTTTTTCACTCTCACTCTCGAATCTCCCTCTTATCTATCACAACCGTTTGCCTTCTTTCTCAGTTTGCAACCAAACCCAGATCCAAAATGTCATCACATGTGCTAGAAACAGCAAAAGGAGAACTGGATACCAAAGACCAACAAAATGGGTACTAAAATCCCTCTGTTTCTTCGCGTTGAATCTCAAAATCTTACCCGAGCCATTGGCGTTGGCGATAACAGCGTTAGCAGGAGGAAACGGAGGGGGAATCGGGTTTCCGAAGGGATTTGGGGTGGGAGATTTTGATGGGTGGAGGAGTAGGAGGAGGAAGGGGAAGAACAAATTTGGGTTTCTTGGGTTTGTGATGTTTTTTGGTGTTGGAATGTGGCTAGTTTTGGGGAAAGAAATTGATAGTGATGTGTTTTTTGGAGTAGTGGCATTATCTTTGTTAGGGGTTTCAATTAAAGGATGGAAAAGAGGGTTTAGAGATTGGGTCTTAGGGTTTTGTTTTTGTGCTTCTTTGGTGGGTTTGGGGTTTAGAAGAGAGAGATTGCATATTTTTTTTGATTTAGAGAAATTTCATACTTTTCTTGATATAGAGAAATTGCAAACTTTAATTGATGTAAAGAAATTGCAGAGTTTGGTGAAGGATTTTGCAGCAATGGAGACTCTATTAAGGAGGAAATGAAGAAGAGCAGTGGAGGGGAAGTGCTAGGGAGTAAGTGGGTACATTAACTTCTTGCTTTCAAATTTTTTTTTTTCTTTCTTTCGTTTATTGCAACTATATGCTTCAGTTGAGACTCTGTTGAGGGAAACCTGAATTTGAAAGGTTCTGAATGTGGGAAACTTATAAACTGATTATTCTTTCATCCTTTAAATCTCTATGAATTTCCTTTTGGAATTTACATGTGAAAGGCATTGAACCATCCCTTGAAGTCAGATTTTAGAGTACAAGGTTTTGCTCCATATTCTCATTAGAGTGATAATCTAATCTTTGAATGCCATTGTCCAATCCTGTCTATTCATGCATTCTCAATATTAGCTGCCTAATTTTCTTTGATCAAATCAAGTACACATCACAGCTTACATGAGGATAAAAAAAAAAGGGAAAAAGAGGCGTAATACTAGGATGTTAGCAACTAGGTGATGTATCGCAAAGGGTAGATCAAGTGGCAACATGATGAGCTGTTAAACCTAGACATTCTAAGTTCGAAACTTGACAACCTCTTTGGGGTCAGGTCGCAAGAGAGAAATTTCCCGTGAATCCCCTAGTTCTAGCGTGGTGCTTATAAATTGGCTCAGATATCCCTCACTGTCGAACCAAAAATGAAAAAAGTAACTAGGTGATGTGAGTGCCAACGCTGACTGTATTTACCTCCCGAAGCCTTGTCATTGTTCTCATACAAAAAGTGGTGAACAGTGAACTCTGTGCAGTGTAAAAACCAGCTACGCCTGCTCTACAAGAGCTTGAGCCTGTTGAATGGCATTGCGAGGAACCTTGGAGATCATACAAAAAGTCAGCTTGGATCTCTCCTACAAAGGTTCTGGAACAAAACTTGTCAGCGCAGTGTGTCTTAGTTTTCTGCCTATCCAGCATCGAGCGTATAACGTAGCAATATAATTGTTGAATTTAGACTACTGAATAACCAACAAATGGGCAACATTTCGGTTGAGATGGAGCTAGAACTGTAGTATGAACATTGAATTCTGCAAATAATAGATCCATAACTATAAGGATGAACGGCAATAAAACCAACTTCGCTCTATACACATCCTTTCTTCACACTCGCATTTACCAGCATGAGCTGAGAGTGCTAATTGGATGAATAAAATTTCATAGTGAAAGGACGAGGTATCTGCTTGACAAAGGACAGATTTCCATTTTCGGATTAGCAAGCCATTGTAAAGCTTACAATTTCGTGTGTTTTAGAAGAACTACCTCCGTATTTGACATTTCATGATCAACGATCTGTGCAGCTCCAGTAGATTATCAAAATTATGAAAATTGCTTCACAACTACTGCAACTTTTGGGTACTGGATAATACAAGAACTTGTTCCAAAAAAAAAAAAAAAAAACTTTTGGGTGCTGAAGGCATGGATTTCATGCCATATTCGGTGAGGAATTCTCGGAGTTGAATTGCGGAGTTTATTCTTCATAAGATGCGTGTGACCTCGAAATGCAAGATTAGCTTCGTTATTGTGTTGGGGTTCCAGTGCCTCTCATTCATAGTCAAATTCTCATATCCCCTAACTGCTAGTTCAGTTGCTTCGAATTTCCGAGGAATGGTGCTACGCAAAGTTGTTTATATCAAAAAGCTGCTATATGTATATTCGGGTTCAAGTTCGATTCCACTCGTTTTTTCTCACGACAAACAAGAGATGGTTTGATGAGAAATAAAAGAAAACATCGGAAATTTTAATGGCTAAAGCTGACATAAAGAAATGCAAAGAGTAGGGCATACAACAATGGATCAATAAATTTAACAAGATACTTTCGGACTAGACGAATCTGATCTCTTGCTCGGATATACGACTCCCGCCGCTGCTGACAAATGCCCCATAAAACCGAACAAAATTCACTTAGTTACTGGTACGTCTTTTCGACATCAGAATGTGTTATGGGGAAGATTGTTCAAGAGTTTCTACCATTATTTACGATCAGCTCGCCAGATACCTCGTCAGAGAGGAGATGCCTTACACTGACTCGTTTGCAGTGGCGGATGGAAACTACCCCCCTAACCTTTCTGAAAATTCCACTTTTGCCCATATAATTATCTTAAAGCTTTTTAATTCACCCTACAGTTCTATATGCCCCCGTCTACGCTCTACATCATTTACTACTTCTCATTTCCTGGTTTGATTCAGAAGATTTGTTGTAACTTTTCCGCTTTGCAAATCTTATTTTCTGGGAACCAATCCCTACATGGATTTGTTGGCCATTTTTTTTGTCTTTCGCCTATTTTTAAAACACTGTGAATACTGAAATCAAAATCTTCCTACAACTGCAATTCTAGTGGATTAGTATGATTTATTCATGACCCTACAGGTAAATTAGGGAAGTTTGAACACTACCATGATCGTTGCCCCTCGTCGTTTAATTTTCTGGATCCTCCACAGGATGCAGTTTCCAAATTTAGAAATTCTTCTGCATGAAGCACGTACATTAAAATCTGTTGGAGAATTGCCTTTCCAAATTCAGTTGCTCCTAGATGAGAATTCAGGAGGTTAAATGATTTTCCTTCCTAGAACAATTGGATTCACATTTGGCTGGGACTTAAGCAGCTTACTTGAAAAAAAACGTAACATGAGAGCAACTCGAATCATCAAAGTGAGACCCGAAAGTTGCTCAGTAAACAGACCGGATGGTCCAAACCAGCATTGCTACTGGAGCCATCCTCGTGAACGAAACATACGATGCATGCATCGCATCTCCAAAAAGTTGCACACCCAAAGAAAAATAATTCAGACTCACAAATTGGTTTCATCAAGTGATCCTAATTTGCAAAAAACAAAAATTGCCAGACTACAGGAACCAACACCAGAATCACGAAATCTGAAAATGTGTAAACACAATACAATTCAGTACAAAATAAGTTTTATGAGAGCATATGATTGCCAATAAGAGAAACATCCAGGCTACATACAACAACCGGCGAAAGGCTTTACATACAAAAATGCTATGCTATCAGCCCAGATCCTTCATTAAATTACAATATTCATCTCTTCACAAACACAACAATCTCAATACCGGGTTCAAAAGGTAGGAATTATATCCCATCACCGCATTAAATATCTAACGATAAGGCAATAGGCTTAATTCTACAAAACAAACATAGTCTCATTTTGGGATAAGTCCAGTCTTGATGTCCACAAATGGGATGACAACAGAAGGGGGGGCAATAAAAATTCAAACCAGGTCTGAGAACCGTCAGTGGCCTTCTCTCGCAATTTCTCCAAGAAAGTTAAAAACAAGGAAAGAAATAGGAGAAAAGGAGAAATAGGCTTCTACCCGGTCATGTTAATTAAGTCATGACCCATCCTGGGCCCTCTTCTTTACACTCCCTTCAAGAATGCCATCAACTCCAAAAGAGACAGTACATCGCTTCTCATCGACTGGACCTGGTAACTGGAAAGAAACAGAGAACGGTCCTGGGGGACAAAGATTTTGTGTACACATCTCAAAGACTTGGGAGTGCTTGCGAACTTTTCTCTCACCCGTTGACGTTACCCCCTTTATGACTACTTTCCCACTAGGCTCAACATCACAACTAAATTTGTCTGCAGTTACAAAGTCAATGATCAGATTGATCGTTGGGAGTAAATATCATAGGCCAATAAATATCTTGGCATTAAGAAACATTTATTATAACAGTAAGTATCTGATCAACAATGAGAGATTCTGAGAAAATGTAATATGAGAACATAATGATTTCAATTTTACATTGGAGGAGCAACCCTTTCCATTCATAAGAATTCCTTCACCAAGCTACTTAAGTTTCAATGCTTATACACGACATCTAGAATATAACTTTTTCCCTCTTAGCGTCGTAAATTAGAGGAGAAAAATGACGGTCTAACGAGAAAGGTCAATTTCATATGCTAAATAAATTGAATTATCATGTCTCGAACAAAAAAAAGAGCATATTCAGACTCCATGGATGAACTATGAATTTTGCAATTTGTTGGATGAATACCCGAATATGAAACTAACCTTTATCTGCTGCCACACCTGGGAGGGAGACACGGAAAAGATACGTCGCCTCACCTTCGCCAATGTCCATCAACCCTATAATTGGTCCCACTTTTCCCCTTGCAGCACTTCCTGTCAAGCCAACGCCCCCTTTGGTCACAGCTATAATGTTATTCCACTCTTCCTCATTTGGAATAGAAGGCAAGAAAACCAAAGCAGGCTCATTGCTAACTTTTCGATCAGTTTCCCTCTGTACTGGGGACAATGGTGGTCCAGTATATGGTACGCTATTGAGAGGTGCCACAGCAAGAACAGGCTGTTGAGGATCCAGAAATTGTGCGCCTTTACGTTTGTGTGTGGCTCCACCGTGAGAGTTATATGGCCTAAAACATTAATTGGAAAGAATAGTAGATCAGAATTATTGAAAGTCATGAAAATCTATCCCGGATTTTCCAAATATGTACTTCGTCTGTTAATACGTACAGAGAACACTTAAAAAGAGCGCCAAGATGTTAGATGGAAATACTTATTCACTTTTCGGGGGTTAATGGATTTAGAAGGAAATAAGTATACCGCCTTTTGTATTCCACACAATGTAGACTGCATAAATGTAAGTTCTCTATTTCAAATGCTAGAAAGAATGAAGTTCAAGCAATGGCGAAAACAAGAAGGTTCTCGCTATTGAATAGACGTTAGGGGCACCCGTGAAAGTTTCCTGTTTCTTTTCTAAAGAGACAATGACTTCTAATACGACGCAAAAGATATAGAATGTGGCTCCACTGACACAAAATATTTGGAGAGGCAAAAAATAAAAAAGACAATCCAAATTTTTGTCCACTTAGAAAACTCCAAGAATAAAAATCCTCTAAAAATCCCTTTTACCCTTCTCCCCTGACTTGAAGTGACAAGTGCAATTTGAATTGAAGAGCATTTTTGTAAAGTGTAATGATTATGTTCCCTAAAGAAGTGGAAAACCCAAATTGGACAAACAAATTGCGACAGAGGGAGTAATTAGGGCTAGAAGAGGATCTTGATTCCTAGAAGAGGAGATTCCAACTCTAAGATTGGAAAGACATGGTAAAAAAATATCTTAAAAAAGACGCACATTTAAGCAGAGTGCAAGTCCACACTTAATAAAGGGAAAAACATTTTTACTATCTTCTTGACAATCAATATGTGATTTGATGCAAGGCAACTATTGCAAAATAAAATAAAATAAAATAAAACACCTAATCCAAGAGGTGATAGCCCCAGCAAAAAAAAACTTAAGGTATTAGGCAAAGTGATTAAAGTCATGTGTTTCCTTTTATGGTAAGTCGGTTAAGTAGGATTAGGGGTATATAATGAAGGGGTTGTTGACAGTTGTAAGAGACGAGAAAATTGTGAAATGAGAACTGATAGTTCTTCATTCTTCTTAACTACTTCTTCTTTACTTCACTAATTAGGGTTCAATTTCTGGATTATGAAATTCCACATGGTATCAGAGCCGTGAAAGACAAAAGTCTTTGTGATCCTAAAGTTTGACTGATTCGGTCGACATCTAGATTGTCAAGCTCGTTGTTCTTTCTAGTTCAATTCAAAATCAAGATTCAATTCAAGATTCTGAAAATGGCTTCTTCAACTTCGAATTCAAATGTGGTAACATTACCTCCTTCACTTGCATTTCTTGTTTCAAATTTTCATTCTCTGGTGATTGTAAAATTGGATGGATCCAATTATCTGTTGTGGCCAGTACAAGTTGGAAACGTGACGATTGCAAATTGATTTAATGATTACTTAGATGGAACAACTGTGTGTCCTCCTGCAACTACTCGTACTAGTGAAGGAGTAACAACACGAAATCCTATTTTTTACTGTGGACTCTCATTGATACACAACTACTTGCTTGTTTGACTGCATGATTGTCTCAAACCACATTACCATATGTATTAGGGTTACAACATGTGCGACAAGTCTAGGAATCCTTGTCAAATATATAGAACTCTTTATCAAAGAACCATGTTCAAGATCTTAAGTGTAGGCTGTGTGTTATCTCAAAAACCTCAACAATAGAAGCCTATATTGGTACTATTAAAGATTATGCACAGAAACTTGAGGCTGCTGGAAGCCCTATTAGTGATGAAGACCTGATATTTCATCTCTTGAGGGGTTTGCCCAAGGTGTTTAATGGTTTTAAGACAGCTGTAAGGACAAGAGGTTCAGATATTTCATTTGATGAGGCTGTTACTTTACTAAATACTGTAGTGAAGATTTGCAGTTACTTCAAGATACTCCTTCAGAATCTGATACCACAACTGTGTTGGTAGCCGCACATGGAAATCCCTCTCATAACAGTCATCAAAATTCTCAGTGTAGTCAATCACAGATTAATGTACCAATACAACCACAAATGCATGTGTAGGGACCTCCTAATTTTTCTATGCGAAAATCATCACAGTTTGTTCAACCACAGTTACAGACCTCATACCTTCCTCAACAGCAGTAATATTAGCAATCTTTTAGGAATTTTAAACGAGGAAGGGGCTTTAGAGGGCCCAGGTTTCCAAGGGATCTGTGCTATCTGCGGAAGAAACAATCATATGACAGATTTTTGTCACTACAAGGGGTCTTTTCAATCTCAGTCTTCACTAGGGTTTCCTAGTGGTTATTCCAGTTTTCAGTGGAGAGGAGGTCCTCCATGGGTGATGAATTCTACTATGTTCCCTCAGGGTATTCCAATGGTGTCACTCAGGATCTACTTATGGTTTTAGAGGTCCAGCTTATGCTTCTTCACCTCTTCAGCAAACGGTGTCTATGCCTGGAAATTTTGGTTTCAATCCCTCTAGTTCAACAACAGGAACTAGTAGCGGTGCCAATACATCTGCTCAGGCTCACTTTACTGGGACATTTGATATGCCTTACATGATGCCTAGTCAGACCTTCTATCAGACGCCACAAGGACCTGTAACTCCACAGTTTGTTCCTGATTCATCTTTTGGTTCAGCACATCAGGTGGCAACAACTAATCCCTCTAATGCTCCACAGTGGTATTTTGATAGTGGAGCTACCCATCCCATTACAAACAGTTTGCAGAATCTTGAATTTGCTCAACCTACTTCTCACCATGATGGCATTAGGGTTGGTAATGGTTCAAGCCTTCAGGTTACACATACTGATAAAGGTCTTTTACCCACTCCTTCTGCACAGTTTTGCTTGTTTCTTGTTCTTCATTCTCCTCACATAACTCATAATCTCATTTCTGTTTATCAATTTGCTAGAGATAATAGGCGTCTGCTTACTTTTGACTCTAATGGCCTTCTCATACAGGACAAGAACACACTCCAAACTCTGTATCAGGGCCCCTATCACAAACGACCGTATCCAATTCTGAACTCATCTAAAGCAGCTTCTTCTGGTATCTCTCCTACAGGCTACAGCTTTTGTGAGCACTTCTTCAGCAATTCTACGGCATAATAAGGTAGGTCACGCTAGTTCTTCTTTGTTTTCTTCCTTAATAAAACAGCATAGCTTACCTGTTAGTAATCCTTTGTAACCTGTACTTGTAACATGGAAAAAAGTCATAAACTACCTTTTGCTTTGTCTGAGACAACTAGTTTTCATCCTTTTGATCTTGTACACAAGGATGTGTGGGGTCCTTCACCAATTCCTTCTAATAAAGATTACAGCTACTATCTTCTGTTCATTGATGATTTTACTAGATATTCATGGTTGTTCCCTCTTTACTATAAATCTGAAGTTAAATATGCTATAAGCAATTTCAAAGTAGGGATGACAATTTCCCCAAACCCGATGGATACCCGCCCCACCTTTGGCTATTTGGAGGCAGATATTATTCAATTTTTCATCCAATAGGAGCGGGTATGGTAGAACTTAAAGAATCCCCGGTTGAAAATGGAGTGGATATGATTTTGTGATACCCGTCTTTGAATACCCGTACTTGCCCCCGTTTCAAATTGTATACATATTTTTATGAATACTGTATGCATATATGCGGGCATATAGTAGTATATAAATGTATATGTATGTGTGTATATATATAAAATTGCATATTGGTATAATTTATGTATATTGTTTCGAATTAAAACTATATATGGTTAAGTGTTAAAAAAAGTTTAATGATGATAGTTTTTAAAATTGTATATAATCTTGGTAGACTATTATTTCTTCGCAACTTTCTATTCTATTTTGTTTTAAATGGTTGTTTTTGTTAGTATCGGACACATAAATTAGATCTTATCCTCTTTTTTTTTTTTTTTGTTCAACTAGTTTGGATGTGGATTTACCCGAATATACCTGATCCCCAATGGGAGGCGGGTATGGTGGATTGTCCACTATCCCTTTTGGTTACGGAGGTGGGGATGGGGAAGAACTTCACAATTGGGGATCGGGGGTAGAATAGGGTCCCCCAATCCATACGCTACCCATTGCCATCCCTATTTCAAAGCTTACGTTTCAACTCCGTTTCATACCACATTTAAAAATGTGATAAGTGACAATGGTGGAGAGTTTGTAAATCATTTTCTTCTACATTTGTTTCCGTCTAGCGGTGTGATACATCAAACTTCTTGCCCTGTCTAGCGGTGTGATACATCAAACTTCTTGCCCTAACACACCTAAACAAAATGGGGTTATGGAGAGAAAGCATAGACATCTCATTGAGACCACAATCACTCTTCTTCTTCAAGCTGATTTACCGACTAAATTCTGGTCAGAGGCATTAAATATTGCATACAGCTTGCTAATGGACTGCCTCATACAGCATTACAGTTTTAAATTCCATACAGTCTTCTTTTTAACCAAACTCCTGACTGCAATTATTGAAACCTTTTAGGTTTTCTGGTTATCCTTGGCTTAAACCATGCAGAGCATATAAATTAGATCCAAAATCAACTCCTTGTATTTTCTTGGGTTATTGTCCTGCTACCAAAGGTTGTAGTTGCTATGATCCAAAAACTACAAAGGTTTATCTTTCAAGACATGTCAAATTCATAGAAACTGAGTTTCTTTATTTCAAACTTGTCTGTTCTTCTTCTGTACCATCTGAGACTGCAAAATTCAATGTCTCATTGACATCCTTTGATCATATTCTTATCCCAGTTCTTTTCTCCTTCTTCTGTGTCGTCTTCTGTTTCTACTCCTAGTGCTTCTTCTTCCTTTGTTAATCCTTTGACTACTAATATTCCAATCTCTGTTTCTAAAATGTCTAGTCCCATAGTTTAGTTCCCCCACTTTAATGTTACTCCTGCAAATGATCACTCTGCTACTGTTCCTCTTGCTGATTCTTAAATATCTTCTCCCATAGTTCAGTCTTCTCTTCTTAATGTTTGTATTGCGAATGCTCATTCTGTTCCTGTTCCAACTGTCTGTTTTCTTAATTGCCTAGTGTTTTTCCTTCTTCTTCCACTAATTCTCATCCCATGATCAAAAGGTCCAAAAATGGGATCTTTAAACCCAAAGGGTCTCTTGCTCTCTCTATTGTTTCCTCAGATTTTTCTGTCAGAAACAGAACCTTAAACATTTTTCTGAAGCCATAAAACATACTGCTTGGCAGCAAGCCATGGCAGATGAATATGAATATGCCAGTTGTCTTGAGTCCAGATTTGGATTTCTCAGATATCCAGTGGTATAGGACTGTTGTCGGGTCTCTTCAGTACTTGACTTTGACTAGGCCTCAAATTTCTTTTGTTGTGAATTTTGCTTGTCAGCATATGCATGCTCCCACGCAGAATCTTATGTTGCTGTCAAAAGGATTTTGAGATACATCAAAGGGAGTATTCATCATGGCTTGATGTTTGTTCCTCTCACCTTGCATCTTACTGCATTTTCAGATGCAGATTTAGCTAGTTATCACCTAGATAGGAGATCAACTACTGGCTTCTGTCTATATCTTGGTAATAATTTGATTTCATGGTGTGCCAAGAAGCAGCATACAGTAGCCAGATCTTCCACACAGGTAGAATACAGGGTCCTGGCTCAAACTGCAGCAAATGTCACTTGGGTACATCAACTGTTGCTGGATTTGTGCTCCTTCTGTGCCACATCACATTTGGTGTGATAATCAGTCAGCTATTGCATTGGCTTCTAATCCTATCTATCATGCATGCACTAAGCACGTTGAGGTAAACTATCACTTCATATGAGAAAAGGTTCTAAGCAAGCATATTTTTGTGCATCACAATATCACATTGGTAGTCTGGATCATATTACAGATATCTTCACTACGGCTTTGTTTGTTGATAGATCTCTGTTTTTTAAGGTCCAAACTCATGGTGGTTGAAACTCCCATGAGTTTGCAGGGGAGTATTAGGCAAAGTCATTAAGGTCATGTGCTAGGAATGTGATTTTCCTTTTATGGTAAGTCAGTTAAGTAGGATTAGGGGTATATAATGAAGGGGTTGTGGAAAGTTGTAACAAACGAGAAAATTGTGAAATGAGAACTGATATTTCTTCATTCTTCTTAACTTCTTCTTCTTTACTTCAGTAATTAGGGTTTCAATTTCTGGATTGTGAAATTCCACAGAAGGGCTAGCACAACTCATAAAATTATATTAACCGACTAATCGCCTTATCCCAACAATGGCAAGAAGCTAAGAAGCTTACAATACAACCATAATCAATTAGTGAAATTACAAAGCAAAAGGATTATGCATCAATGACCCTAGTGAATTGTATGATATTCAATGAGCTAAGATTACTGAGGCAACAGACATGAACACTTTTCTTAAGGATATAAATCTTGTTGGTGGGAAACCTCATTCTGGATTCACTTACGGCGGTCACAGAAACCAAAAGAGAGAAAACAAACTGCATTGCTTCACACAATCTGAAACAATACATGCACACAACTACGCATAGGATCATAGCTAACCAAGCAATGATCAGTAGTTAGTCCAAGAGGAAGATAAGCCACATCGGGACTGAGACACAGCCCAGACTCCTATGGCTTGTGTGCTAGCTCCAAAAGCCCCTAAGTTTGGAACTTGATACCATGTACAAAAACTTAGTGAAAGGCCTATTTTGTTATCTAATATCTGGATTGCATTTCACTCGACCGTCTACCGTATAATTGTGCATGCTCCGGTTAGTGGTCTTGTAAAAATCTATGACAATGTTGAGCTTGAAAAAGGAGGCGAGTTGCTTGAAAAGTCAGTGATGATTGGAGGAAATTCAATACAACCTGTCAACCACACCGTTGGTGATTGAAGACAACAAACTTGGACATGCCATAAGTGGCCTTGATTGGCATCTAATCTACACCCCTACGCATATAGCTTTGCATAAGGACTGATTCAATTCAATTCAATTCAAGAGAGAGAGAGAGAGAGAGAGAGAGAGAGAGAGAGAGAGAGAGAGAGAGAGAGAGAGAGAGAGAGAGAGAGAGAGAGAGAGAGAGAGAGAGAAGTTTCTTCTTGCATTTGAAGTTTGTGATTGGAATAAAAATTGTACTCCCCATCATATGTGGTTCTAGTGATCCAACAACCTCTCGACAAAACTCACACAATTACAAACATCTAAGGCTTATTTTTGGAATGAAACTAACAATCATGTTAGACAAAAGCAATTTTTTACTCTTTACCCCAGATTGTGACTGATTTACTGGTTATTTGGAATGGTGAGGCTTACCCCACACCATCCCAGTACTGTCTCTGTGGTATCAGGTCAACAGGCCTTTGGGCTTTCACCCTCTCATTCTATCTCCGACACTCAGTCTCACATCAATCTCTCTCCCATATTGGCCGCCCATCTGCCAATGACTAACAAAGCCACTGACATCAAAACCATCATATCCAGCCCTCACACAATACCCGCTTCTACCACCATTCAAGACCAATAGCATATAGGAAAGGATAACTGTCATGCCCCAGATCATCCCCTTCATGCCTCTAACCACCACAAACCATATCACACATCCTCATTCTCTCATTACGAGATAAACTCAACTGTCACCCACCTTGACCCCCATCCAACCACAGGAGTGCAAACAGGCACGTAAATATTGAATACGTGTGTAATTATTCATAAAATTCTGTCACTTAAACCAGAGAGATGAATAATTAGTGTTCACGGAAAATTGGGGGACACCATCACCATCTTCCCTTCCCCGTCAACAGAAGGGCATAGAGGGAGGAAAGTGAAACCAAATAAAGCATAATCAAGGTCAATGTCATTTTACAAACATCAAGTGAGGATAACGTAATTTACCCCAAAAGAAAATGTCAAAACAAGTAATGAGAAGATGTAAAACAAAGGGCATCAAATGAATATCAATTCATCAGAAGAATCAAGTTCTCTCTAAGCACACATCCACCAAGCATGAAGGACATTTGGTGAAATTGATTAAGGCCCCATTTCGAAGTCCCAAATAAAATAATTCAGTCCTTCTAAACCTGGATCATTCACCCATTGATACTTACTATAGTTCTCTTCAAAGTAACACACATGAAAAATGCAAAAGCTACTTTCTTCAGGGGGGAATTTTTTTTTTTCTAAAACATAGGTCTGCTAGTCTAAGATTAGGAGAATGAAAGTCTCTTGTTCAACCCTACTCGAATATGGAACTTTCTGAGTAGATTCTAAATAGTTAATGCATATCGGAAGAACTCAACCAGCACAGCCAAACAGCCCCCTCATACAGATGTAAACAGAGGCTACCTGCATCGAAGTTTTAGAACTATACCTTGACCATTCAAGTTTAAAGCCGGATATAGAGCCACAAGGCCCGAAACATATACATACCTAAGTATAAATGTGAGATGATGCAATAAAATATAGATGGAAAGATCTTGAATCATGACAATATTCGTCATTCTTTAGACACAAACATAAGTTCTATAAACGGAGTGCAGTAGTGAATCAACGCAAATATAGGTGTATTGGTTTACTTGTGTTGCTATGGATGCATATAAGTGAAAGAATTTACTAGCCAGAATACCTGTGCGGAGACAACTTTGGAGAGACGCCAGGGAACTTTGGTAACTGATTGGTGCCGAATCCAGGGGGAACCTGAATATGGTATGGACATTAAGCAATCCACCCAAGAGATTCTTCTAATTGAGGAAAATCTTGGTTTTTTGGTATGAATAATGAAAACCATACATGCATATCCATACATAGTTACATAGTTACGTATATGCTTCATGAATTCAGACAACGAGACTTGTGAATTGTGAGCTATTGGTAATGTACCCATGCAAGCTACTGAAGATTAGATGAGTAATTTTTCTAACGTCTTTGATAAGAAAGAGTCGCAAGATTACAATATGCAATACACCTGACCGTTATTTCTGTCCCAGGAGAGTTTTTAATGATTTATGGGCTGGCTCCAAAAGATAATTGTATTTTTATAATTTTTCTTCTGGGACATTGAAAATCACAGGATTGAACAATCTCAGTCAAAGAGAATAATATCTAGTTAAGGTTTATACACAACAGTAATATGATAGAATTGGAATTGTGAATAAATGTAGGCACACTAATGCTCTCCAATCATCTCAACCAAGTCAACTATATAATACATGTAGCACAGCCACAGAGTATTTCGTAGAGAGGCTGCCAAGCACATGAGCTTCTTCCCTATTTAACTGCTAGTGATCAATTCTAATGATGTGTGGGAAATGGAAGTAGGAAACAAGATGAACGCCATTGGTAAAAATATCTTGGGACAAAAAGTCATATTCAGACAATTGCTCACATTTATAAATGAACCTTTCATTATACTGATTTTAAACTTAATTCTATTCACTTTTAAATTAATGGGTTGTTTACACCTACACTACATAGGCTTTGTTATGATCAGTAATCCAAGATCCACAAAATATAATACAAAGCACTTCAAAATGAAAGAGATGCCCAGTAACTACTTATCTGCTGTACACAAAGGAGGTCAATGGTGTAAATTTAGTCCTTGACCCGTTCATTTAAGATTCATACTTGAAAGTTGAAGCACTTCGACTACTTAGTAAACAGAGGAGGTCATTGTTTCACCATTAACCCTTTTATTTGAATGCTAGAATAGATAGCAACTTCCATTAATCAGCTTCAAAATGTGTAAATCCCAAACTAAAACAGGAAGCATGAGAACTAGATGTCCCCAAGGAATCACTCTGTGTTTTCGTACCAAATAAAGAGTCAAGTTCGAGTAGGGATTTTTCTTTTAACTTTTTTATGGGAGTAACAAAAAATAAAAAAAAAAGTTCGCAAACCAGACTGCCACAATATCCAATTATCAATCTTGAACCCAGAGCAATTACGTATCAAACTCACAAAGACATGGCGCCTCATCTTTAGGGTTTGATGATGCATTGCACCTTATCTAATGAAATGGAGATCTCCATTTCTTCCCCATAAAATTGTGGATGACTTAAACCTAGCAATTAAAGTAGCATATCTGGCGCTGGGCTTAGGTGTCAAGTTAAGGATCCAGTGCAAACCATCAATGCTGGGTTCAAGGGTTGAGTTAGGGAAGCAAAACCATAAACAATACAAGTATCCTTACCACATTGGGCTTGGAGGATTAAATAAGGGTATTCACCACTACCGCGCCTTACAAGATTCTTGGTCAACAAAAAAGGAAAATTTTCCAAAGTGACTCCATGAAAACCATGGCTTCAGCTTCTACAGCTGACTCACACTCGTATCTGAAGGATGAATGTTTGCCGAAGACCACCACCCCCTAGTTATAAATCATCATACTTTGATCAATCTTAGGGCATCCTCTAGTCATTTATTTAATCTTCTAATAGCACAATAGTCAAGGATGGCACTCAAGGGCCTCCTCCGTAGCATATTTAGAAACCGCACACACATGCAAACGGATGAGAGAGATATGATATAAAAAAGCACAAATCTTTGATTGAACTTAGCCCAAATAAGGGGGAAAAAAAAATTCTTCGAGCACAAAAACAAGTGTTCCTCTTGTCCAAAACATTCTAAGTCGGTCCTTCACTGCAAGCCCAAATTACTAAGCTTGATAAGTCGAATAACAGCCAGGAACTCAAATATGGTGGCTATGGAATGAAGTTTCTGCTCTAAAACGACAGTGCCCGACGATTGAGTTTATCAGTATGGTGCGTTCGGTTTGCATAACTTGTATGCAAGTATAATTATTGTATCACAGCTCAGTCAATAAGGCAAGGAGCCAATGAATATGCAAAGATGGAAACGCCCAATCTAGGATAGATGCAGTAGAGGACACAGGAAACGGGGTGAGGGCATGAGCCATAAAAGTGAACATTTGGAGATTATATCCGTAATTCATTTTACTTCTGTGTTTGCAATTAACTTTCACAAAGGAAAATATCGTACTCCAGTCTTGTACAACCAAACACCAAAAAAATAGTAAATTATTTCGGAGAAAATGTTTTACTCTCAAACAAACGTGCGTAGAAGAGAAACAAATGTAATGAGGGCATAGCAGTTTCATACAAAGTCAAGCAAAATGAAATGACGACACGATACCAAGAAAGAAACAATAATAGAGAGAGAAAGCATTACGGGATTCCTGTCAAACTCATCCATAACTTTCTCATACTCAGGTTTCATCATGGCAGCTTCTGCAACGTAAAAGAGCTTTCTCCTACACTGAATAATGAAGTCACAGTTACCAGATCATACGGTTAAACACACAACGCCAAAACTTGAAAAACCAAAACTAGTGACTTCGTTCGTGATTTCGAAACAATGAATTAGAATTTGATCGCATAAGGATGTCGAAGATCTACCGGATTCAAACATCGATCCAATTTTTCACAGAAACAACAAAAAATTCTAAAACATTTCCAGTTTTTTAATCCGAAAAATCACGGATTAAGGCGAGAAATACCTCGATCTCCGATGCGTAGTTCTTCTCCGAGACGATTGAACTGCGAGATCATACGCTATTGCGTGTGAGAGAGAGAGAGAGAGGTGGCGGGGTTCAGCTATGCAGGATTTGAGCAAAAGACAGCAAGAATCAGCTATGTAATTCAAGTATGTTTCATTCTGGGGAAATTTGAGATGGATTTATTTAAGAAGATTAGGAACTGAAGTGTACATGGGTTTTGATTACTAAATTAAAAAATTCATGTGAAATGAAGAAGGAAAGAAGCCAAGGAGGTAGATTATTTTGGACAAAATGACGAGACAGATATAAACTCAAAATAATAGTAGAATATAGGGGAGGTTCATTTAGTAGTACGTCAAATAGGAGTAATTAAATAAACCCAACTTATAGACAAAATATTTGACTTATTTTAATATTACTATAGTCCACTATTATGCAATATAGAAGCAAATAAAATAGTAATAATCAATTGAAATTTATTTTAATTTACGTTTTATTTATGTGTTTATTGAGAATGATAAATAACTAAGATATCGAATTAAACTAGCGCTAAGTTAGTAATATATTGAGTGATTTGAACCCTGTTGTGGGACGCGAAATATAATAAGTAACTAAGATATCGAACTAAACTAGTAATATATTGAGCAATTTGAACCTTGTTGTGGGATACAAAATATAATAAGTGTCGGAAACAGGGTTTCCACCAAATATGTTTGCATCTATTTTTCTTTTTTATGTGACATTTTGTCATCACAAAGAGAAAAACAACAAACAAGTGAGTGTCAAATTAATAAGGATGGCTTATACTCTCATGTATTAGGGACAACGGTTTGAACTCCACCCTTTGTCGTTTTCATTCCCGACCAACATGCATTCCCCTCGTAAAGCATCAATTGATTCCCAAGACTGCATGGTGAGATCTGACCCCTTAACACACGAGAATTGGGCTTTTGCATTTGGAAAAAAGAAATATGGAAGTTTATTATTCAAATTATTGACAAAACCTTTTCACACAATAAGTAACAAGCTAAAATTGAATTGCTTCTCCCTTAAAAAAAAATAGTAAGTCATTGATTGTTGGGTCTCTCATTTTAGAGAGGCAAAAATCGTGTTGGTGTGTAATGAAGGTTGAGCCAAGTTTTTGACGACAATGTGCACGATCACGGTTGAATATAATGATGGTGAATAGAGTTAGATAAAGAGAAAGAAGAGTGACATTGTTGAAAGATAAATAGAGAAACTCTTGGCCAGAGAAGTATATACATATGTTTTGGTTGATTTTTAGTGCCGTCACAATTTCGTTCACACACACAGACTGAATATTGATCACATTGACTCTACAGAAAGAACATAGGGTTAAGATGCCAAAATTAATTAAGAGTTCATCGCTTGACTTATTAATGAAATAACAGTTTAGGATTCTATACACAATTCCATTTTATAGTAATCTAATTAGGCCATGACATGTGCCTTCAAACCTAGAATTTTTGGTGCAATTTGTGAGGAAATATAGCTTTCAATATTAATTACAACGGATCTTGTCAAACCTTCTCATTTATAAAAATTGCATTTATTATGGTCAAAAATTAAAAATCAAAACGAATGTTCAGGTAAACTCAAACTTTGTTTTCAGTTGAGAAAATAATGAAGGCTTTGATTCTCTTGTATTCTTAAAGCGATCGATATATTATTTTCATGATCCATACCATTTATTCTTCAAATCGCTTTTTCCCCCATCATTTATGTATAGAAATCTAGTTATTCGGATATTGATAAGTACCTAATCGGCTTTTATTCGTATAAAATTGGGGTGACTCATGCCACACCACCCCTCTATAGTCTATGTAGTTTTATTTGCTTAGTGTTTCATTTCATTCAGAAAATGTGCAGATTACCAAAATCCAACACTCATAACTGATTGAAAATTTGAAAAGCAGAGAATAAGGGACAATATTGATGTCTAACTAAATTTTCTAATTAGACATGAATTAATTTCATGTCTTCTTAAAAGGTTCAATGTTTTTGTGTTAAAAAAAAAATCAGACGGAAGGGAGTGACAAGACCATGAAATTATTCAATAGTCTAGGAGTAACGTCACGTGGTGCTCGGGTCCACTCTACAACCATACATTCTTGTTATAGAGAACAATTGTGGTGACTATGGTGCCCAGATTTCCAAACGAGCCTTCTGACCCTCTTCTTGACCTTCGTGAGTAACAAGCTTGATCCCTTTAATACGCCTGCACACTAAGCACCCAGCGTTAGTGTCAAACTTGGTTGGAATGTGGACAGGGAAGGCACTCTGACAGTCTAGTGAGAGATCAAAAGTGGAGAGGAAGTACCAGAGAGTTTTTTTTTTTTTTTAGAGTAAAGAGAGTGAATTGTGTACCTTGGTAGGATTTCTCCTCTTCCTTTGTATAGGCTTCCCTGACTCATGTCTCAAGTACAGGGAAAGATCCGTAATCTTGCTCAAATGACGTCACTGTGCATCAATGAGCCGATCCGTTATCATTGCATGCACGCGTCCTCAAATCGTGCGTTGACACATAGCATAACTGCTCAACTACCATCACCATGACGTATGGACAGCCGTCGCATGCACATGTGCCTTCCCAAATCTGTTGCTTGCAATAATCGCCTTGGATGACGTCATATATGACGTCTCCGATATCTCGGATTTCCTTTCGAGCCATCTCGAATTTCATCCGTCTCAGATGACTCATCTGGATTAGGACTTAGCTAGGCTGAGATGCCGATTCATCTCAAATAAGCCCGTCTCGAGCGACTCATCCCATTATACCCTATTGGTGGGCTTGGGGCTACGTTTGGGCTTTGCTCCTTCTAGGCTCTCTCACCGAGCCCCCTTTGGTCTGCTAGATTTCGGCCTACTACAATAGCCCATCAACTTCTTACGAGACATTTGATTCCGAGAAAGGAGTTGATTGTTCCTAGTTTGGCCACTTCGCTGACTCGTTCCTCGAGATCGCTTCCTCCGAGAAACAAAAATATCTCTGGGACATCATTCCGTAGCTAGCTGTTGAACCGAGCCCCAGCTTGGATGGTTGATTTGTGGATGCCTCGGATTTCACCACGTGTCAATTATCAATTGGGAGAGACACGATCACCAGATTAGGGTTAGGACTGAAAGGACACCCCCATGTGAAGCGTCAGAAAATGCTTTGGCCCGTCACATCATAGACAGGTGGTAGGCTCACACCAGCCCTTTCAGCGTTGTCAAACGAAGCCTTGTTTCACGCGCCCTAATTCAAACACGCCTCTCTTCCATTATAAGTAGTAGAACCTTAAAGAGAGAAACACTTTTTTCCCTCTCACTCCCATTCGCAAATACTCAAAGCCTCCTCCACTTCATCGTCGGCGAGATCCTCCAACATTATCTGTCATCACCACCGTCATTCCTCATCTTCTTCGGCGTCTACTCATCTTCTCTAGTGACTTTCACCAGAAACCACCGCTTTCACAACTGTTGTTTACCTTTTCCAGGGTTTCTCAGGTAAGAAACTTTCGTTCTTGTCGATTTTCACCGTTGAGTCTTAGATTTTTGCAACTATTTTTGGGTTTATTCTAGATTTTTGTTTGTTTGAGTTTTTGGTAAAAACGCCAATAAGTGGTAGTTGTCAAATGTAAGAATGACGTTTATGAATATTTGGGTGTGATGAACAGTGATGATGTTGCTCAACACTCATAGCGTTCCAATGGGAATAAAGTTTGTGGCCCTTCGATTGCCCTTTAGATCTTTCACACTTTGGATTTTACCCAAAAACTTGTTTCTCCCCCGAGACAATGAATTTGGACCTTGGCTGAGACAGAACTCAAGCCATTAATAGCCCTTTATCCGTTTAGGTTTTCCGAGACAAATAAATTATCACGGTTCAAATTAGTCACTCGAGTCAAATAGGATTATGGGTCGAAATATATCTGAGCCAGATCTGCCACTTAATAATCCGAACCAAAGTTTTAGATCATTGTCAATTATGTGGCTAACTATGTTTCACCCGTGCACCTTATCAGGTTTAGCAATCCTGGAGCCAATTAACATCTCCTCGGAGAGCTCAAACAGGACAGACAAATATGAGGTTGCTCAACACAGCAGTGAATATTATTGATACCAATTCATCCGAGCAGCTGAGGCTCCTGGATATTGTATCCGCAGACGTAGGCTTGGGGAATGAGGGTCTTGCCCAACTCAACCCAATAATTGTTCCTCCGGACATGCACTCGGATAGCGAGGGTTCGGTGAACCAGGGTGCCATCAGTAGTGACATTGAAACAGTCAATCCCGAGGAGAACAGGGATGGTAACGGCGCCATGGTTTAGGTTCCCGAAACTCAAATATCGAAGGCCATCAGACCGAACCAAATCCTACTGAACCCATCACTGAGGACCAGACCCAAGAGGATCAATCCACTAGGGTAGGGACCTCCGAAAAAGAGCCATACACGTACATCCATTACTTCGACGGCAAGCCGAGCAAGTACCGAGACTTCTGCCAAAAATATCAGGTTCCGAGCAACGTCGAGGTTTAACTAGTTCATCGAGACAACAACATTTACTCCCCAAACCACATCACCCTCCTTCTTATGCCAATCGCGGAAGAGAGGGGGTTGATTCCCCATTAATATACTTCTCCACCAATTTCTATTTGAGTACCAACTGACCCCTCGATTTCTCACTGCGAATGCGTTTCCAATCATCAACGCCATGCACGCCCTATGAAGAGAAATTCGCCTCGTCTTCAATTTGTTTGATTTAATAGGGGTGTACAACATTTCTCGGAACAGCCCCTCCGAGCGCTGATTCCTTTCCCTGCGCAACACCCCCAAAGAGCCCAAGACTTATCTCATTGACCATCACCCTGATTTGGATGGTTGTGCCAACGATTTCATTGAGGTTCGGGGAAACTTTGAGTTCGGACCAAATGATGATGGTCTTTATCCTATACTGAGAGAGAACGTATTCATTGATTAATTCTTCTTTGCTTTCTTTCAAACCATGTCTTTCCGTATCATTTATATATCTATCATGTAATAATCCTTACCGAGCTCTTTCTTTTTGTTTTGTAGAAGTATCTCCCGTATCCAACTGCTTAATCAAAGCGAAGAACGACGAGAACATCCAAGCAGCTTATGCTATCCCTCAGGAAGAGAGGTTTGCTCATGTCTTTCTTGAGTATGAGCCCTCCAACACTTCGTAGTTGAAGTAGAGGAAGAAGAAAACAAAACCACCTCCTCCAAGGAAGCTGAACCTAGTAGGAAGCGTAAGTGAGGGGCGAGTCAGAAGGGAAAGGTTGTTGTTACCGTCAAGGTCAATTCCAACTCGGAAGAAGACCTCCACCGAGCAAAACTCCAAGAACTAATCGGTAAGGTTCGAGAGCCCTGAGAAGAAGAATTTGACAAAGAAACCATGGGGCAAAACCTTGACGACCTCCTGAAGCTCGTCCCTGATAAAAAGAAGCCCAAGAAGAAGACAACCACCCCAGCTATTGCCTCCCCTCCTCAAACAAAAAGAGCTCTTACCACCGCCGAGGTTGCTGCTATCGAGCAGAAGAAGCAATGTCTTCTTCAAGGCTCTGGATCCACGGCTGCTATAAAGGAAAAAAGGGTGCTCAAGAAGGAGCAACTCAAGAAAAAGAGGTGTTGAAGAAGAATGCCCCCATTCAAGCCTCAACTCCTAATCCTTTCATTTTCTCCCCAGTGGTCTAGTCTGGGTAGCCAGTGTTGACGAGCGACAACATACGAGCCAACCCAAGGCTTGACTTTCCAATGCCTCAAGGGTGTAAACACCCTAATTTTGACCTGGGATACTTGCCAAGCACTCCCAATGATGAGAAAACCACCCGTGAATACCTTAAGGTTGAGAAAAAGGCTTGAACTTTTCCCAAACCACCATGAACCACCCCAAACCATTCCCAAATAATCTAAACCAACCTAAATGACTAAAATGCCTCTCAAAATACCAAAATAGCCCAAGATGCACCACAGAGCTCAAAGGGGTTTGAGCATTCAAGCCCTGTCAAGTTTATCGCTGGCAGAGTATTTAATGATGAGATTTCAACTGAATGGCAGCCACTCAGCCGTTTTTCTATTGCTCGCATGCACGTAATAGACCCAGGGTGAGTCTATATTGTCTCATTAGCCCCCCCCCCATTTCAAATTAATCCATTCTTCCCCCCAGGATGAATTTTGACTGAACCCTCGCCTCACACAAAAAGGATTTCCAAGGGACCATTCTCGGCGCCATCAACAAGCAATGCTTGGACACAGAAAAAGCCTGCTAGGTCGAAAACCCATGAGTGTGGCCTAGGCAAAAGTTAAGGCAAAAGCTCGCTAGATCAAACTTCAAAATGAGATCTAAGCAAAAGTTAGAGCATGCTTAAGTTCTCTCTATCAAGTTCTCCCGAACTGTTTGAGCATCCTTGATGTTTTTGTGATTTTTGATCATATTCTATATAAGTAACATCATTATTATGGCTATTTGTTGGTTCAACAACTCTCAAATCAGTTTATTTTACCTTCGATCATTGATCAATAAACCCAAAAGCAATAAAAATGACGTTTCATCATCATCAAGCTATGGATGATCTTGTCTTATAAGGGAAACAGGTGTATCATTCTCTTTTAACAATGATCAGAAAGTTTCAAGATCAAAGAATGATCAGAAATCATAGAAACTCATAACCCTTGAATGGGGCTTGAGCGCTCAATGCTAGGACTATGAGCACTCAAGCCTTGTTCAAATTTGGCCTTTGGATCTTGTTTATTTCAGCTTTGCATTCTATTTTTAGTTCATGTAGTGTGTGTGTGTTGTTGTTTGGCTAGGCCAACTTGATTTCTTCTCCCTCTCGCTCTAATCATGTTTATGTATGACCCAATGCTAACTCTCCACTTTTTTGGACACCTAAAGTTTATTTTATTCATGTTGATGAAGTTTCAATCCTTTATGCATTATCATATATCATGTTGAACTGGTTTATAGTCCAAATGAGGGCAAAATGGAACAGAAACACTCAAATCTAGGAGATGGCTTGAGTGCTCAAACGTTCTTCTGGTCTAATCAAATCTTTCTTCTCATTGCAGCTTGTGCTTAGCATTTTGAGTATTCTGCAAAGTTTTAAAGCATTGAGTCTTCATTCACTCTACACTATTTGCCTCATCTCGGTCCATGAATGAGTTTCAAACCCATGATCATGTGATTGTGCTATTTTGTTCAATGATTCAAATGTTGTTTCTAAATAAATAATGTGGATCAAGTCGTGTTTTCACGAAACCAGAATCATTAGAAAAATCACCAGCATGCATGACTGAGCAGTGGGTTGAGCACTCAAACCCTTGTGTTGAGCGCTCAGACCCTTGGCAGATGATCAGATTGGTTTAACTTGTTTTGTATATTGTTCATATTACTTCAAATTCCTTGTCTCTGTTTCACATGTACTACTGTGGTTTTCTTGTAGTTTGTTGTTTGCATTTATTCACTATCATCATCCTGCACATAGTCCGCATCGCACATGCATACACCATAATCTATCGTTGTGTTTATCGTCATTATGTGGTTCCCATTTCCCCATTTCTCATACTTGTTCAATGTCGAGTTGCATGCATTTTTTGTATAATCCCACAAAAGTCAAGTAGAGACCAGTCTTCGAAACAGGCGAGGGGGGGTGCCGTAAAACCCTTCCCCTCTCATAACCGATCTGCCGAACCCAAGATACTATGGTGATGACGGACCAGTAATCCTTATCCCTTGAATGATGCATTAGTCAATCGAGTTTAGTTCCCCGGGGACAATCCGCTAAAACCCGGGTGGCGACTCCGAATCGATGACCTCCGGAGGGGTGTCCACAAGCTAGCAACTTCGCTGGGGACTCTGGTTAATGCATATCTTGATTTAATTACACTTGTGTAGTTTTATTGAAATATGCATTAATAAGAGGGCTCGACTTGAAAGGCTTTTGTGGGATTTTTGAAATGTTTATAGTTCAACTTTTGCATTGCACTTGCATTGTTCTTAGCCTCGTTGGTGTGTTTTGGCAATCCCACACTGCTTGCCGGTGACGGGGAATCCCAAAATGCCCAGTAGCCCTCGACCGTGATGAGTTAAACCTATCGTTATTACCGTCGTCGTAGGTATCTATGGCATGGGAGACAATCATGACTCTAGTCCGGGGTACCCTTATGAAACCAAATCCGGCCTTTTTACATAGAGTTAATCATAGAACCTTCCTGTTAGGTGGCTGACCTGTTCGTTAAATTTACGTGCTCCATCCTGTTACGTGCTATATGTTATCGTTTTCCTTACCCTGTCATGTTGCATTCATGCATGCATCCGCATTCGCATGTAGTCCTTTCAAATCGAGAGTAGTCTGGTTTAGGAGTCTATGCGGTTAGTAGGAGGTTGTCTCGGCCCGATGATGAGTCATGCATTTCTAAATGTACGTTGTCTTACGAGTTAGTCCTTAGGATAATCGGACATGGGAAAATTTGGACCATCAAATCCTTGACAACGATCTAATGGAAATTAGGAATGGTTGGCCCAAGGTTAGGGACAATCTTTCCTAAGATCCAAAGTTAGATTGGTAATGAGGATTTGAGAGTTCGCATTTTCCCAAATCCGATTGTCCGTCATGAAGGACTCGTTATCAATAGAAAACTTGAGGACTGGGGCAATCTTCCAAAGCCGCATTTTTAGTCTAGGAGACTTTAAATCCATGGAGTTTGAGATACATCCGGTATTTGTCGTGCCTGAACGGCAGTTCGTGTTTCGAACTAGCCTTGGAGTCATTAGTATCTGGATTACAACACCTTATTGCTTCGTCTCAGATGGTCAAGAAAGGTTAAGGGATGCGGCATCAACATTTAGGCTTTAGGTTGAGAAGCTATACCTATTGAGTAATGACCTACCCAGGGTGCTATTAAATTTTCTATGCAATGGCTCTAGGTGAGATTTAAAACCGGTAGACTAACCATAGGTTAACCTTGGCATAATCTATAGGAATAGATGTTAGTCTAGGAGACTTTAAATCCATGGAGTTTGAGATACCTTCAGTGTTCGCCGTGCTCGAACGGCTTCCCATGTCTCAGGCTAGCTTTAAGTGCATTTGTATCTAGATTTCAACATCCTTATTGCTCTATCTTGGATGGTCTAAAAGGAGATTGGCTCTGATTCCACGAAACTTGAAATTTAACCTACCTGTCACGACTTACCCGTGGTTGTTATTTCAACATCCATGCAATGTCTTAATTGAGACCGAGACAGGTAGTCTACATCTTAGGACGACATGACGACGACACATACACAACATTTTCTTCAATAAAACGTGGGGCATAGTCTGAGTTTTGACGTTTTTGTTTTACTGTTAGTCTTGAATCATTGAGCCAAGCAAGAAGACCTTACCCACATCCGAACTTAAATCATCGGTGCACATGGATCATTCGAATGAGATTGAGCAGTTGAGAATGGAAATGCAAGATGGCTTGGCTAATCACAATACCCAAATCATGCAAATTATGGGAATTTTGGTTAACATTCAGGGTCGTCCTCCCCCGCTGAACCGCCCTCTGGGTGGGGTTCCCAATGATCAAGAAATCCTCAAGGAGGAATGCCAAGAACAACCTGCTGAAAACCCTCGATTAGTTGAGATGTTAGCAAAGATTGCTAAGCTTGAAAAATCAGTTGCTAAAAGTGAGAAGGTAGCGGCCACTGGATTTGACATGAGCAAGCTGTGCCTATTCCCCGAAGCTAAGCTCCCCAAGAAATACAAGCAAGTGGATTTTGAGAAGTTTGATGGGACGGGGAACCCCAGAGGACACATTCAAACCTATGTGAGCTCGCTCTCCGTCCAAAATGTCAATGAGCTGACAATGACCCAAATGTTCCATCAGAGCTTAACTGAACTGGCTCTTAATGGCTCCTCTCTCTCGATGTCTCTAAAAGGACATGGGAAGATCTCGTGGCTACCTTCGTTAAGCAGTACAACTACAACGTCCAGTTGAATATGACCACTCGCAAGCTTGAGGCCACTAAAATGAAGGAAAATGAGTCCTTTGCGGACTTTGTCAAGAGATGGAGGGCCAAGGCTGCACAGATGACCAATTGTCCAAGTGACAAAGATCAAATGAGGATCATAACTCGCAATCTGTAGCCCGATTTAGCCCAATAATGGTCACTGCCCAAGCTCACGACTTTGAAACTTATTTCGAAGTTGGTCTGTCCATTGAGGAAGCAATACGGGACGACATTCTAGAAAAAGGTGACCCCACTCCAAATACCAAGAACATCAACTTCAGGGATGACAACACCCTATATGCAGACAACTCATTCAGCTCCACAAACCATGACTTTAACCAAGCTGTACCCATCAATAAAATCACAACCCAAACCAACCGCTCTCAGAAACCACAAAGAACCCTCTCACAGTTCTCCACACCCCTATCCTTGGTGTATAAGAAGCTCTACAAAGCCAGTCTTCTCAAACCACTCTCTCCAACTCCTCAACCTCAAAAGCTTCCAGCCTACCACAATCCAAATGCCTTCTGCGCCTTCCATCAAATGTCGGGTCATGCTACCCATGAGTGCCATTAGCTCGGACACAAGATTCAAGATCTCATTGACAATGGATCCATCTTTGCTCCACTGGCAAAGGCAAAAACACCTCACCAAACCAATGAACCATCAATGGCCATGCAATAATCCAATCTTCCACGAGTCTTGGAAGTCTTCAAGTGTCGAGTCAAGTGTTCACTTTTATTGAGTAAGTTTGTTCTTCGAGTCTCTTGTGCTCTTGTGTCAGTGTGTTCTTCAAGTTCAAATATGTAATATCTTGTTGTTGTCAAGAAAAAGGAAAATTCAAAAAGAGAGTCAACCTTTGAAGTCCAGAACTATGCACGACCTGATTCCTAGCAAAAGGATATGTAGGCAACCCTTAGTGGTTCGGTCGCTTCAATTTCAAAAATCAATGTCACGTCATTGTCTCGAAATTGTCATCATAAACTTGGATTTTTGCAATAATCTCTCAACTTGGAATTGTTTTTTCACCATCATTTGAGAAACATGATAATCATTTCAAAACACGAGATGAATTTTGACTGAACCCTTGCTCCACACAAGGAGGATTTCCAACGGACCATTCCCAGCGCCATCAAGAAGCAATGCTTGGACATAGAGAAAGCCTGCTTAGTCGAAAACCCATAAGGGCGGCCTAGGCAAAAGTTAAGGCAAAAGCTCACTAGATCAAACTTCAAAATGAGATCTACGCAAAAGTTAGAGCATGCATAAGTTCTCCCTATCAAGTTGCACAATTCAAAATGAAAAAAAGGCATTCTTTGCTTTTATACCCCACGTAAATATCCATTGCAAAGCCTCTTTGAGCCTGAATCAATTTCTTTGAAAAAAAAAACCCAGCTAGTCCCCTGCACTAGGGTGAAAAAAAAGAATAAAAAGTGCCAAAGATGTAGGTGCGTGAGAATTCAAGCCATCACATGAATAGAAGTGTTAAACTCGTTGGCACACGATAATACCAAATGCGTGGACACAACAAGATGAGGAGCACCAAAGAAATGGAACAGAAAAATCAAATGGAAAGAAAGCGCCAATTAAAAGCAGGCACAAAGAAAAAGAGGAAGAAAATAATAAGTGTCCATCAAAAAGCAAAAATGACATGAGTGGATTCCAAGATAGCTGCTACCTCTGATAACCCAACAGAAATGAAATTTTTGAGCCTTCTCCCCTTTCTTTGTTGAGCCCATAGCCTTGGCCCCGTCATAACCTAGATAAAGTCCTTTCAGATTGGAAAGTGCAACTTGATAGCGTGAATTCAAGTCCAAAAGGGAATAGTCTAATCGCCCCAAAAGTCAAGCATTGTGCAAACAATGGCATCAACCAAAGCAAAAATCCAAATTGGGGCACATCAATGGGTCTTCATCAGCAGTCCTCCAAACTGGGGCATTTTAATGAAAATTCAATGGAGCATCATCAGCAATCCAGGGCATGGGTTCATGATAAGAAATCTTGTGTTTTGACAAAATAATTTATTTGAATGAACATCACTTGACGGAGAGAAACAATTTCAGAAATCAAAATCTAATTTTATCGTGACAATTTTGACATCAATTGCGAGGCATGTCTGCCATCTTTTAGAACTTCAAATTAACGTGGTCTTCCATATCCTTCAAGTCAATGTGGTCTTCCATATCCTTCGAGTCAACATGGTCTTCCATATCCTTTGAGTCAACGTAGTCTTCTGTATCTTTCGAGTCAACGCGATCTTCCCTAACTTCAATCTCCGCCTAGTCAGGGGCACTCTGAGGAGAAGTCCACCGTTTGATAAGAGACCTTTCCTATCCTTCGAGTCAATCCCGTCGAAATCCACCTCTTTGTTAAAAAGTCAACCAAATTTCTCAAATTTTGTCATAGTCCACCCCTTTGTCAAAAAGATCAATCAAGTTTCTTAGCTTTGTCAGTCTTGTCAAAATCCACCTCAATGTCAAAAGAGTTAAACCATCTTAGTCTTGTCTATCCTCGACTCATGGAAACAATTCCAATGCATGAAAGATCCTATGTTTGGGAATATGGTCAATTAGTTGCCAAAACCATCAGCAAAGCCAAGAAAAGGGAATTAGAATTGAGGTTTGTCATCAGCCCAAAATTGGGGCACGTCAGCCTATTGCCATCCACCGGGGGAACCATGTGCCCAAATTCAAGACTGGGCATAAAGAGCCCGAAGCCTCGATGGTAGCCAATCCAAAGCTCAAATCCCTACTGGAAACCAAATCTAAAA
Source organism: Vaccinium macrocarpon (assembly GCA_022606695.1). Taxonomy (NCBI): domain Eukaryota; kingdom Viridiplantae; phylum Streptophyta; class Magnoliopsida; order Ericales; family Ericaceae; genus Vaccinium; species Vaccinium macrocarpon. The sequence continues at coordinate 15,374,559 of CM040174.1, forward strand.
CACAAAGTCTCAACCCAAAAGTCAACCTAAAGCTCCAGGTCAAATCCCTGACAAAAGCTAATCCTTAGCTCGAAGCTTCAACGAAAAACCTACCCAAAATTTGAGCCTTGAGAAGGGCAAGCCCAAAGCTCAAAAACCCAAGATACAAGCCCGCCAAGATCAAATTTAAACCCTGGCCAAAAGGGAAGACAATAAATCAAAGAGGCACCCGTTGTGCCACCTATCTTTTAAAAAAAGGAATGTTGCCCTTTGTTGTCATCAAGTGTCGAAACATGAGTCTCACGTAACCGTCTTGCGCGATAGCTTTCAATCAACACACCTGCGGGACAACATCTTTTCAATTGTCCTCAATCAATTTCAAGACCAGAAATGGTCATCTTCAAAATCAATTTTGGAGACCAGAAATGGTCACCTTCAAAATCAATTTTGGAGACCAGAAATGGTCACCTTCAAAATTAATTTCAAGACCAGAAATGGTCTCTTCAAATTCAATTTTGAGACAAAAAATGGTCACCTTTTCAATCAATTCAGAGATAGATTTATTCATGTTGCTGCCACTTAGCTAGCCCACCCCTATCGTTTTAGCCACCTAGCTGGTGCATCCATCATATCAAGTTGATAGCCATCTTAATCACCCAATTAGTGCATTTAATCAGTTGTTTAGAGAATTTGTTGTTGATGAATCATTGTGTCGCTGAGACCATCACATTTATGTGTTTGGTAGCATATTGATTGCCTCTTTACTCAGTAGGCGATCACATTTACTCGATTGTCTTGTTGCTCAAGAGACAATCACCTTATCATTAGGCCATCTTATTGCTCAAGGGATAGCCCCATTAGATTTAGCCTCCCCGTTGTTCAAAGGGTAGCTACATTTAATCATATCACGATGTGAATTGCTTTAGCCGCCAAGCTGGTGCACACGAATAAATCCATTGTCAGCATAATCTACATAAATCACGATGTGAGATCGTAATCATAATCATTTGTCTTTGTTTTAGTGCTTCAACTTGCGAAGGCTTGTCAATCCACTTAATCATAATCATTCACTTTTAGTGCTTCAAATCGCGAAGGCCTACTGATCCACTGAAATCATAATCATTTGTTTTCAGCATTTTGGCTCGGGAAGCCTAGCCAATTCGCGTGAAATCGTTTGTTCAAGTTAGCGTTCTCGGGAAGCCTTGCCAATTTACGTGAAATCGTTTGTTCAACTTAGCGTTTTGGCTCTGGAAGCCTTGCCAACTCATGTGTTATTGATTGTTTCACAGGCCAGGAAAACCCGTTGAGTTTGTTTGCACATGGCCCCAAGAACTATGCCGATCTGATCAATGGGGTATGTAGGCAGCCTGAGTGGCACAACCGTGATTTTAATGTTTTCCTTCATAGCTTGAGAAAGGATCGGGATGTCTCTGTCTTAAATGCAACTCATACCAAGAAATGGTATGGAGTTTCATCCAAGAGAGGCAACTTCTGATTTTGACCTAGGATACTTGCCAAGCACTCCCGATGATGAGAAAACCACCCGTGAATACCTTAAGGTTGAGAAAAAGGCTTGAATTTGCCCCAAACCACCATGAACCACCCCAAACCATTCCCAAATAACCTAAACCAACCCAAATGACTAAAATGCCCCTCAAAATACTAAAATAACCTAAGATGCACTCAAGAGCTCAAAGGGGTTTAAGCGCTCAAACCCCCTGTTCGAACGCTCAAGCCCTGTCCAGTTTGTCGCTGACAGAGTATCTAATGATGAGATTCCAACTAAATGGTAGCCACTCAGCCATTTTTCTGTTGCTCGCATGCACGTAATAGACCTCAGGGTGAGTCTATATTGTCTCATTAGGCCCCCCATTTCAAATTAATCCATTCTTCCCGCCATTTCTCTCTATAAAAACCACCCCTTTGCACCATTTACAAAGGTTAGACACTCTATCATGCTCTGATCCACCAGTCTCTCTCTCTCTCTCTCTCTCTCTCTCTCTCTCTCTCTCTCTCTCTCTCTCTCTCTCAAACTACATTTCCAGCAATCCTTAACCCATTTCACCCATTAGTTGAAGATTAACCCTCTTCCATCCACCAAACCCACTAGATTCTCAAATCTTCTCACTAAAATACATCATCATCCACTCAAAATCAGTTTAAGCAAACCCATACCCATCATAATCTGTCCTAAACTACCCACATTGTGTCAACAAACCCATCCAACACTCATCCATCTAGCAAAACCACAAGTCCAAGCTTAAATCAAAACCAAAAGGTAGAAATCCATGTGAAAGTTATGGGTTGGTACTCCTGAGAGAGACCAGTGGGTTCATGGAGGTCCTTTATACCTCTAATGGTCTCACAAGGTCTTAAATATTCAAGAAAACAACTTTCAAAAACCCCAGCTTCAAATGGTCCGAGCGCTCAAGGCCTAACACTATGAGCGCTCGAACTGTTTGAGCATCCTTCATGTTTTTGTGATTCTTGATCATATCCTATATAGGTAACATCATTATTATGGATGTTTGTTGGTTCAACAACTCTCAAATCAGTTTATTTTGCCTTCAATCATTGATCAATAAACCCAAAAGCCATAAAAGTGACGTTTCATCATCATCAAGCTATGGATGATCTTGTCTCATAAGGGAAACAGGTGTATCATTCTCTTTAACAATGATCAGAAAGTTTCAAGATCAAAGAATGGTCAGAAATCACAGAAACTCACAGCCCTTGAATGGGGCTTGAGCCCTCAATGCTAGGACTATGAGCACTCAATCCTTGTTCAGATTTGGCATTTGGATCTTGTTTATTTCAGTTCTGCATTATGTTTTCAGTTCATGTAGTGTGTGTGTGTTGTTGTTTGACTAGGCCAACCTAATCTCTTCTCCCTCTCGCTCTAATCATGCTTATGCATGGCCTAACGCTAACTCTCCACTTTTGTGGACATCTCAAGTTTATTTTATTCATGTTGGTGAAGTTTCAATCCTTTATGCATCATCATATATCATGTTGAACTAGTTTGTAGAATGGAGTAGAAACACTCAAATCTAGGAGATGGCTTGAGCGCTCAATGTACCCTAATCAAATCTTTCTTCTCATTTTAGCTTGTGCTTGGCATTTCGAGTATTCTGCAAAGTTTTAAAGCATTGAGTCTTCATTCCCTCTATATTGTTTGCCTCATCTCGGTCCATGAATGAGTTTCAAACCCATGATCATATGATTGTGCTAGTTTGTTTAATGATTCAAATGTTGTTTCTAAATAAATAATGTGGATCAAGTCGTGTTTTCACGAAATCAGAATTATTAGAAAAATCACCAGCATGCATGACTGAGCAGTGGGTTGAGCACTCAAACCCCTGTGTTAAGAGCTCAGACCCTTGGCAGAGGATCATATTGGTTTAACTTGTTTTGTATATTGTTCATATTACTTCCAGTTCCCTGTCTCTGTTTCACATGTACTACTATGGTTTTCTTGTAGTTTGTTTTTTGCATTTATTCACTATCATCATCCTACACATAGTCCGCATCGCACATGCATACATCATAATCTATCGTTGTGTTTATCGTCATTATGTGGTTCCCATTTCCCCATTTCCCGTACTTGTTCAAGGTTGAGTTGCATGCATTTCTTGTATAATCCCACAAAAGTCAAGTAGAGACCGGTCTTCGACCTGAGCAAGATGGGTGTTGTAAAATCCTTCCCCTCTCGTAACTGATCTCCCGAACCTAAAATACTATGGTGATGACGGACATGTAATCCTTATCCATAGAATGAGGCATGAGTCAATTGAGTTCGGTTCCTCGGGGACAATCCGTTAAAACCCGAGTGGCGACTCCGAATCAATAACCTCTGGAGGGGTGTCCACAAGGGGTCCTTAACAACATGAAGGAGCCCCCGAGCGACCTGGAGGGGAGCATAATCGATATGTTTTCCCACTTGACTCTGGTAAGTACAGATTCCATGGTCACCTTTTATCTGTTTGTCTCAAATGACTTATAATTAATGTAATGTCTGATTTCAGGCCAGCGATTCTGTGCTCGGTTACCATTAGAAGATGGTTAACATGTCTAGCTTGTTCCCAGTGCTGAAACAGAAGTACCGAGATGAGATCAAGAAAAGAAAGGAAACCAAGAATGAATTAGCTACTGCCAAGATTCAAATCTCAGATCTTGAAGCTGCCAAGCAAAGCCTGGTCGAGCTCGATCAACTAAAGAGCCAATTGGGAGACCTCAAATTGAAGATGGAGGAGCAAGAGGAGAGGCACAAAAAGGAGGTGGCAGATGCTCATACATCGGGCTTTAAAGATGCAAAGAAGAAGGTCTAGGAGCATTATAAGGGCCAGGTAGAAGAAATCCACAACAATGGCTTCTAAAGGGGCAAAAAATTTCTATTTCAAAGGGATCTCAAAGGGATATGGGCTCGATTTGGACACCGTGAGCGTCCATACTGAGTCTAACCTCCGAGTAGTCCCTGAAGTCGAGCTACCAGAGATAAAGATCCCCCCCCCCCCGAAGAACAAGGAGGTGAAGAAGAAGAAAAATAAGAAGAAGAAGAAGATGATGATAATGATGATGATGATGATGATGATGATGTGGCCGAGGGCACACAGGATCCTTAAGTTTAAAAATCACGCCCTCCCCCCTTGAACAATTTCCTTAAACTTTAATTTTTGGTACAGCTGGTGGAAATATATGCCAGACCATTGTAATGGGTTTTGGTTGATACTCGGTTACTCTGGACAATTGTTATTTTGTTTTGAATGGTGAATGAATGTATGCTTTTCCTTTATTGTGCTTGAATGATCTTTTTCGAGATATTTTTGTTTATATAGTAATACCCCTCATTCATCTCGGCTTAGGGCAATAAAATACCCCTGGCCCAAGTTGAGATGAATGTTGAAATTTTTCTAAGGCATGAAAGCCAATCCAAAGCAAGTTAAAGCTTAGCAAAATGCTCGGCTAAAGGCTGACTCATAAGAGTGATAGGTCTGCTCAGATATTTTGCTGAGTCAGTTTCAAATTTGTTCATCACATAAATGATGGGTTGATAAGGGTTGTAAAAATTAAAAAAAAAATCACAAGTGTTGGTACCCAAGAACCCTACTGTTAAGATTTGGCTCGTATTAAATGTTAGAAATGTGTCTTGGGCACCCGTTGGTTGAGAGTGAAATACCCGTAGAAATAGGTTGGTTTGCTCGGGAAGATGTCCGAGTTGATTTTGTAACTTAGAATAATAAGTTATCGTCTGGTCAATACCCCCATTAAAGGATGCTTTTATTTGGTTCGGTACATGAAACCGAGTCAATTGGATAACTTGCAAAACAAGCTAACATTTAATCAATACCCCTATGAATGGGATAATTTTTTGAGCTCGGTTATCAAACCGAGGCGTTCATATTTTTACGGCCATTTAGATGTCGTGTAGATGGTTGGAAATGAGATGATCATAGAATTAGCTCGGTAATCGCACCGAGAGATCTTATGGGATGAAACTCATATGTTAATTGTGCCTTAGCCAAAGCCGTTTGGTATGAATACCGAGATATGATTAATTATAAGAGACAATAATTGAAAACAAAGAACTTTTCATTCATCATAACGTGGAGTAATACATCAATTTCTTCAATAATTCTTCTAAGTGTAGGAATCAACATCTGAGACAACAATACCCCTAGGCATAATATTTCCTTAAGTCGTAGGCATTCCAAGGTTTATCAATAAGCTTCCCATCCATGTCTTCCAGCTGTAAGCACCCTTTTCATATCTTCTTTACGACTCGGTAAGGTCCATCCCAGTTAGGCATTAGCTTCTTTTTCTTGTTCTTGTCGGTTACCTTCTTGAGTACCAAGTCATATGGGAAAAAAGTCCTCATCCTAACCTTTTATTGTAGCCTTTAGCAATCTCCTATTGATAAGCTGCCAGTTTAATCCGAGCTGTTTCACGTTTCTCTTCAGCAAGATCCAGATAGTTATTTAGGGCTGCATCGTTTGTGGGTTCATCAAAGTATTTGATGCGGATTGTAGGAAGCCCCTTCTAGATAGGGACAATGGCTTCAATACCGTAGGCAGAGTATGGGGTTTGACCAGTAGAAAATCTTGGTGTGGTCCTAAAAGCCCAAAGGACGTGAAAAAGCTCCTTGACCCATTTCCCCTGTTTTGCAGTCAACCTTCTCTTGAGTCCAGCCACGACCGTCTTGTTGGACGCCTCGGCCTAGCCATTACCTTGAGGATAAACAAGAGTAAAGTTGAAAAAAGAACCCCAAGCTTGTCACACACTTCCTTCATCTGCTTCCCAATGAACTGCTTTCCATTGTCTGAGACGATGGCATACGAAACCCCATACCAAGAAATGATGTCCTGCCATAAGAAACTCTTGACATTTGCCTCGGTGATGAAGACTAGAGGCTCGGCTTCAACCCACTTAGAAAAATATTCAGTAGCAGTGATTAGGTAACGAAATCCTCCCAGAGCAAGTGGAAGCTATCCTATGATGTCCAAGCCCCATTGAGCAAAGGGCCAAGGACTAACAATGGGCTAGAGGTCTTCGGTTGGCTGATGGATCAATGGCTTGAACAACTGGCATTTATGGCACCTCCGAACAAACTCTTTAGCATCTTCTTTCATCTTAGGCCACCAATACCCCTGAATGATGGCTCAGTGAGCAATAGACCTTCCTCCTGAATGGTAGCCTCCGCTACCTGAATGGAGCTCATGGAGTATGTATGAACTTGGTTCTGATGGACTACCAACAAGTAAGGGCCTATCCGAGATCTCCTATAGAGCGAGCCAGTTGGTGAGAGCCAATAGTTTGCTACTTTGCACCTGATTCAGTGAGTTTCTCGTCTGTCTTCAGGCAACTTGTTGTCTCGGAGATAGAAAATGAGTTCATCCATCTAGCTGGGTCTAAGCTCGATATTCAGAACTTGCATCTGAGGTGGATCGAAGCTCGGAGTTGAGATTGTGCCAAACGAGATGGTTCATTGCTCGAAAGCCTTACAAGCAAAAGCCAATCCTGCAAGTGCATTGACATGAGCATTGTGCTCTCTTCCTACTTGGTGAACTTCTATTTCTTCAAACTTCTCTGTCAAACTTCTTGCTAGGCTAAGGTACTTAGCCATTCTTTCATCCTTGGCGTCATATTCTTCGTTGAGTTGGATCACAACGAGCTTAGAGTCGCTGTAAACCAACATAGACTTCACATCTAGTGCCTCGGCTACCCGAAGGACAACGAGGAAAGCTTCATACTTGGCCTCATGGTTTGAGGCTGGGAAATCAATCGTAATGGCGTTCTCGTGTACAATCTCTTTCAGAGAGACTAAGACCACTCCAGCTCCAGCTCCTCAATGGTTTGATGCTCCGTCAACGTGTAATCTCCAAGCATCACCATGAAACATTTGCCAAGTGAAAAATGGCACGGTTGCTTGGTCTTCATCTTCTTTCTTTCTCGGGTCACCTTTTGAGTCGGTTTGGAGTGTTGGGTGTTCAGCTGCATCCTTTGGTTCTTCAATTGCATCTGGGGTGGTTTGGATTGGCGAGTCCTCCGAGACAGCTTGGTCAGTCACATCTTCGATTGTTAGAGTTGTATCAACACCTTCCATGGTAGGTTGCTCGGGTGGGAGAATTGGGATGGGTTTGTCTTCTCATGCCTTCTCTACTCCTGGAGTTAGCTCAGCAATGAAGTTAGCCAATATTTGTGCCTTGACAGCTGTTCTTAGGCAATACTGGATGTCAAAGTTGGCTATTTCACAAGCCCATCTGGAGATTTGGGTGGAGAGATTAGCCTTCTGAATAGAGCCTTTAACGGGTGGGTACTTGGTGAGAACAATGATTGTACGAGCCTGGAAGTAAGGGAAAAGCTTTTGAGATGCAATGACGAGAGTGAAAGCAACATTCTTAAGGGGCAGATACCTCGTCTAGGCACCAATCATCATCTTGCTCAAATAATACACCAGGCGGTGCTGTACCATCTGTTCAAACGAGTACTGAGCTGACCGCGTGTGGAGAGACAGAGAGGTAGATAAACAAATCTTCATTTTCCTGAGGCGTTTCAAGTAATGGCGGCTCAGATAAGTAAGTCTTCGGGTGCTGCAAAGCCTTATTGGACTCTTCAGTCCACTGGAACTCTCTCTTGCTCGTTTTGATTGATTGAAAGAGGGGTCGGCATACATCTGCCGAGCGACTTATGAATCGGTTAAGTGCCGCTGCCATTCTCGTTAGCCTTTGCACCTCCTTGATCATGGTCGGGGAAACCAACTATTGGACCGTTGTCACTTGGGCTGGGTCAACTTCAATACCCCTTCTCATAACTAAGTGCCCGAGAAACTTTCCAAATCCAACTCCAAAAGAACACTTCTCGCTTCAATTCGTGCTTCTTGAGTATGGAGAACATCTTTGTAAGATCTGTAATATGGTCGGCTTCTCAGACACTTTTTACAACCATATTGTCAATGTAGGCCTCCATTATGTTTTTAAGTTGATCTTTAAACATCTGAGACACCATACGTTGGTAGGTGGCCCCCGCTTTCTTTTGCCCGAAAGGCATAACGCGATAACAATAGAGGCCTCGAGGGGTGATGAAAGCTGTCTTCTCCATGTCTTCTTCATCCATGAAATTCTGGTGGTAGCCCCTGTATGCATCCATAAAGCTTAACCGAGCGTGTCCTACTGTGGCATCCACAAGTTTATCTATCTGGGGGATTGGGAAACAGTCCTTCAGACAGGCATCGTTTCGGTTCGTGTAGTCCACACAGACCTTCCACTTGCCATTCTTCTTGGGGACTACCACTGTGTTTACAAGACAAGTTGGGTACTGCACCCTCTAGATGGCTTGGGCTTCCAAAAGCTTGTTTACTTTAGATTCAACCGCCTTGGCATGAGCAGCGGATGACCTTCTCGATTTCTGAATCACAGGGCGCCTTAGTGGATCTACGTGGTGCCGGATGAAGCTCGGATCAACTCCTGGCATCTTGTACGGTGTCTAGGCAAATACCTCAATATTCGCCTTGAGAAAAGTAACCATCTCCTCCCTCTCGGTCTCAGATAATGAGGATTCGATCTGGAAGAAATGGCTACCGTCCTCATTAATCGGAACCGTGATGAGATCTTCAACAAATTTTGACTTGGGGGTTGCTCGACATCCTCCAAAATTGGCGCGTTTGGAACTTCCACCCATTGCACCTGCTTTGGTTTCTTCTTCTCCTTCCTTCTCACTGTTGAAATATAACACTTTTTTGAAGCGATCTGATTGCCTCGGATGTCCTCCTGCCTTCCATCTGCTCCAATGAACCAAAGCACCTGATGGTACGTAGATGCTACAGCCTTCATAGAATGAAGCCAATTACTTCCAAGGATGATGTTGTAAGGGCTCAGAGAGTTAACTACAATGAACTCGACTTGTTGAACTATGGATCCAGCTATGACAGGAAAGGTGATTGTTCTGAGCGGATACACAGGAGTGCCACTGAAGCCAACCAATGGGACTTCGGCAAGCTTGAAATCCTTCGAAGTGAATCTGAACAATTTAAATAGCGAGAAATATATTACCTCGGCTGCACTCCCCTGATCCACCAGAACCCTTTCCACCGAGGCCTTTCCAACCTTGAGCATTATAATAAGAGCGTCATTGTGAGGGAACTGGACCCCTTCTAAGTTTCTCTCGGTGAATGTGATGGCCCACTAAAAGCCCTTAGTTGGGAGCTTCCGTTTTGGTTGCTGCTTTACCGAGAGCACCTCCATTGCTCCAGTGGCTCAGTCGATCTCCTTATGCATCCATGCTTCCAGCATTCTTGTTACTGGGCCATGAATCACATGCATTATAATAACCTGTTCCTAGCAACCTCCCACAGCAGCTGCTCCAGCGTTTTGGGCTCGAGCTAGGGTTTTGTCTTGGTCAATGTAGCTGTCCAAGTTCACTGCCGAGACATGAGACTCCAGATACGCCTTGAATGGTTTGCAAGCCGTGGTGTAATGGCCCTGCTCTTGGTGATACGTGCAGTACATGTTTTTGTCTTTTGTCTTTTCTCGGGTCCCCATTTTGTGATCTGGCCACCGAAAGAAGCCTTCGTTCTCGATTTTTCGTAGGAGCATGTAAATTGGCTCCGTAAATATCGTCCATTCCGCAACGAAGTCGCTTGCCTTCAGGGGCTTCTTTGCTCTAGCCTTGATAGTGTCCACTGTCTTCTTCTGATTACCCGAGACATGGATAACCTTTGGAACGATCGAGGAGGAAGTAAGAGCATCACGCTCAATAAGGAGTTCTTCTAGCTCGATGTACTTGTTGATCCGTTCCATTAAGTCATCCATGTTCTTCGGTGGGTGTAGCATCAGATCAGTGAAGACGAGACTCTTGCTCTTTAGACCGTGCTAGAAGTGAGTAGAAGCAATGGCTTGATCACAACCTTGGATCGGTGAAACATCTCCTAGTACCTCACAGCGTACTGGTGCAGAGTCTAATTCGAGCGCTTCCCTAATCCGAGAAGAGAGTCTACCTCTTTCTTTTGGACATTACTCGTGACGAATCGAGACAAGAAGGCTCATTCCAACGCCTTGTAACTCCCAATGGATCCTTCTTTGAGCTTGTTAAACCAAAGGGACCCGAGAGTCCTAGGCTCGTAGAAAATACCTTGCACATAATCGCTTCGTCTGAAGTGTAGAGGTTGATGATTTGTCTGTAGTAGATGAGATGGTGGTACACATTAGTGAGGGCGTCATAATGGTTAAACTTCGGGAGCGTGAACCCGGCTAGAAGTGTCACTGAGGAAGTCTCCTTTGTGAAAGGAGACTTGGCTAGCTGCTTCAGATGCTCATCGACACTTGAAAGAGGAAGGAGAGTTGGAACAACGAGTCCGTCAGTTGTGCGAGTGTGCTTCTCGGTATGAGTGTGATGACACTTGGTATGATGATGCTCGGTATGATGCGTCGTGCCTTCTTCATAGTGGTGAGAGCATTCTAGGGATTCCTTCTCCTTCCTCTTCCCCTAGCGTCATCATGGCGAGTTTTCTCCACCCTGTCCTCGGGTTGGTAGGCATGACGCTTCCCCGTGCCTCTATCTCGGACAACAGTTAGATTTGTAGCTTGAGGAGGGGTTTTCTTCAAGAGATCCACTCTCTCTCGGAGATCGCTAGATTTGGTTTGAGGGGGAGGAGTTTTGTGACGCTTTATATCAAAAGAGCGTTCAGTACAATTCACCTCCTTGGGATCCTTTCGGAGGTAAATCGGCTTGTATCCGTTCTCGTAGTAATGCACTATCTCGTGGGTTGCGGACAATTGTGAGAAACGGTGTCGAGAGGAATCATTGTGGTTCCCTCTTAAAAGGTGCTCGGTCAACGGGTTCCCATGCCGAAGCACGAGAGCCTTACTGTGAGCCCTCTCATCACTAGGGTTATCGAGGCGATCTTTAGCCAAGCGCCTTTGAGTAGAAACTCCACCACAAGACGTTGCGGTAGCCTCCACCGCAGCCCTCTTCTTCACTATTTTGGATAGTTTGGCTATTTGAGCCCTCATAGTAGCCATCTCGGCGTCACTTTCTTCCAGGTGGTGAGTAAGTTGTTGAATGGTGAGTTGTTGAGCATCTGGGCTCGAGGTGAGTCCGGCGTGACCCGGAAGGACTGAGATAGAAATGTGAGGGGTGGTTTTGGGATCTCAAGAGGAGGATGGATGGGTCGGGTCAGTGGGGTTTGGGTGAGTTGGCTCGCCACCCATGGTTTTTAGTCAAGGAAAGAGAGAAAGAAAAGAAAGATGAGGCAGATCTAAAGGGTTGACACTAGAGGTTCTGGGTTCGTCTTCCCCAGCAGAGTCGCCAATTGTGGTGCCCTGATTTCCAGACAAGCCTTCTGACCCTCTTCTTGACCTTTGTGAGTAACGAGCTTGATCCCTTTGGACGCTTGCACACTAAGCACCCGACATTAGTGCCAAACCTAGCCGGAATGTGGACAGGGAAGGCACTCCGACAGTCTAGTGAGAGATCAGAAGTGGAGAGGAAGTACCAGAGATTTTTTTTTTTTAGAGTAGAGAGAGTGAATTGTGTACCTTAGTAGGGTTTCTCCTCTTCCTTTATATAGGCTCCTCTGACTTGTGTCTCAAGTACAAGGATAGATCTATAATCTGGCTCGAATGACGTCACTGTGCATCACAAGCCAGATCCGTTATCATTGCATGCATGCGTCCTCAAATCGTGCGTTGACACGTAGCATAACAACTTGGCTGTCGTCACCCTAACGTAGGGATAGTTGTAGCATGACATGTGCCTTCCCAAATTTGTTGCTCACAATAACCGCCTCGGATGACGTCATACATGACGTCTCCGATATCTCGGATTTCCTTTCGAGCCATCTCAGATTTCATCCATCTCGAATGACTCATTCGGATTAGGACTCAGCTCGGCCGAGATGCCGATTCATCTCGGATAAGCCCATCTCGGGCGGCTCATCCCATTATACCCTATTAGTGGGCTTGGGGCTACATTTGTGCTTTGCTCCTTCTGGGCTCTCTCACTGAGCCCCCTTTAGTCTGCTAGATTTTGGCACACTACAGTGACCCTCATACAAATCGTAGCCTTTAGTATCGTGTTTTTCAGTGATTTACATTTGTCTCCATGTTCCTCACATTTGTTTTGCAAGTTGTTGCTATTTGCGTGTACCGTGTTGTTGGCAAGGTTTTCTGAATTTTAGGGTCCTTAGTAGGGTTTTTATCAGTTTTGAGTCTTTTGTATAGTTGGGTCATTTCTACTGTGTGGGTTGTTCATATCATTTGTATACAATGTGCCATCTTATTTCATATATCAACATATTTCCTATTTACTCAAGAAGGAGCTGAGTCACCAAACCCAATTTGACATACTAAAAAATGTGGGGATATATTTAACTCAATAATTAGCCAACAACTCAATAATTAGCCAAAAACTCAATAAGGTTTGGTCAAGTAGTTATGACAAAACAATAATAAGGGCTTATTGCATGTTTCATTCAACTGAAGCCAAGATGTGCTTTGGCAAAAGCCCCAAACTGGTTTTTTCGTTTTTTCGTCTGGTCTTTATTCAATTTTTTTTTATATTTTTAGTTTTGTGTCAAATTTTTGTGATTTATTGATTTATCTCGACGAAGCAAATCTAAAAACATAAAATTATGGTCAAAATTAATATTTTTTTAATAAAACCAAAAATAAACCAAAACATTCCAAACCTTGAGAATACCGGAGATTTGCTCAATCGTTAACTTTAAGAATTTGAAATTAGTTTAAATACGCACAAACTTACCCGAATATCCGATTATAAAGGGAGAAGTGTGGGCGATAAATCCAGTTGGCAGTACTACAACTGCATGGGTGACTGACTGAAAGCACTTCACTCACGCTCTCTCTCTATCTCTCTCTCTCTCTCTCTCTCTCTCTCTCCCTGAAATTCCAATTGTCTCTATCAGAACCTCCTTAATTTTCACTGGTGAGCTCTCCAATCTTTCTCCACAGTAGCAATTAATTCGAGGGATTTTCGTTCTCTCTCTCTTTCAAAACCGTCACACCATCAAATGTGTCCTGATTATGCGATTTTTCACATGTTAGTACGTCTGATTTAGATGAAGGGTTTTGTAAGAATCCGATTTAAGTTCATAGTTTCTGTTTTAGCTGGTAATCAATCTGCATTTGCATGTTCGTCGCTTGATCAGATGTGTCAATTTCTATTTGCGGATTCACATAATATGCATTTTCGTTTTATCATCCTATTTCGTTTTGCGAACTATGCTTTTGTCCCAAAACAACAATACAGTTCATAGATCGCGTATAATTTTGTATCCATGCAATGGATTCGATCCTCTCCCTGAATAATTATCTCTTTCACTAGTTTAAGTTGGCTGTGAGACACTGACCGATATATCCACTTGATTTTTTTGCATGAATTTGAATGAACAATATACTTTAGAAGATGCTCGTCCAGTTCGAGATTCCTCTGAATCAGCAAATTCTCATACTTGTTTAGCTAATAGTTAATATGGTGATTAAACTCGTGTTTCAGCATGGGAAAAAAAATTAGCTTATCAAATTCTAGGTCGACCCATGAAAAAGATTCAACAGACGGAAACAAATCCACGTGAGGTTTGTTTTACATCAAGTGAATATTATGGACCAAAATCCAACCAGATCAATCTTGTTAATTTGATGGTCGAAAATAGACCAAATCCAAGGGTTTTGAGGGGTTTTTTTTTCCTCGATAATTTTCTTAATTTTGTTGGCAACTGTGATTTAATCTACTGAGTTACTGTGATTCTATGATTCCAATATAAGTGCAAATAGTTTAGAAAGGTCATCTTCCATTTTTAGTTTACTTTCATAATTTTGGGGAGTGTTGCCATGCAAAATACCACATCATAGTTTCACTTTAGGTTGCCAGTTTGAATCTGTATTCAGACGTCTACTCACCAAAAAGTAAAAATAAATAAAGAAAAAAAAGAAGCAATAGTGAATAGTGCTAATCATGGATAGCTGACATGAAGTCTGTCCATGTTGCATTTCTAGTATGGGTGAAACCTAAGTGTGTTTATCGGTGCCGCATTAATCGATCCGTAACCGATCAAATCTTAATGCATGGATGAAGTAGTCTATATGCTTTATGTGTTCCCTGATTATTGATTCGACGAGTTTTAGATGATCAGTATAATTTACAGATATTAGATGAAACTGGCAAGACATAATTGAAATAAACGCACTTTCTTTTTTGTCAAAGATTTCAACTTTATATTTATTGAATGATTCTGATGTTCATTACGTATTTCCCACACTTTTATGCTCGTGGAAAGCTTACTTATGAGAGGATGTGATGACCCTTGCAGACAACATCAACTTTCAATTGCAGTTTCCCACTTGATTGATTATTCTCTTGACCAGTCTCCTTATGTCATCTGCCAATAGTATATTATCCATTTTAGCATTTGATTTTTCTCCTAGTTGAAATTGGTAGTTTTTAGGCTCGTAACTCTGTTGAAATTTGAGCTTATATATCCAACTTTCAGCTTCTCGATCTCTTGGATTCTTCGTTCATAACCCCTTTCCTTTTTTTTCCTCAAACTTTTGAAAATTTGAACATCTTTTTAATACCTTTATAAATTTGCCATAGATTTTGAGCTATGCATTTCTAGCAAAGAGGATTTCTAGACCATTTCACGCATTAGTTGCAAAATCTCCTGTTGTCATAATGTACTTGCTTTAGAATTAATAATTCAGCTCTTCCATGTCACAACCAGTGACATTCCTAGTTCTCTTGATAGAGATTTGTGAGTATATTATCATATACCCTCAGCCAACTTGAGACAAGTTGAGTCTGTCAAGATTCTTAATTACTCGTATGACTTTGTGTATCTGCATTTCTGCACAAATCTTATCTAGTAAAGACTAGAGGTATCCACTATTTCCTTTAGCAGAGTTTAGCATGATATTTAAGGTGCTTTGCAGTGGTAAAAATCAAGCTGTCAAGTGTGAGAATCAGAATGCTAAGTTCGAGAATCAGGGCAGCCACTTCATGCGGTTGTGCAAATAACGCTTGAAGTTCCGTTTAACTCGACTGTAAATAGCACTCAAACTTCTTTTGCTAAATATTGTTTCCTGCTGTCCAGAGTAACACTAAATGAATGCTTTTCCTTGGTATCTTCCTTTGCGGAAGCTTACAACAAAGTTGATGATCAATTTCTTGCTGATTTTGTCATTGATGAAATTAGAATTTACTACTATCGATCTTTATCAAGACTTGAATTTTGTTATTTGATAGTGCTTATTTCTTTTGCAAAAGTCATTTATTTCTGCCGAATTTTAGTTCTCATACATTTAGGTTCAACAATAGCTTTTTGAATGGTAATTGAGAAATCCAAATGCTTTGACCTCTACAAGGGCTTGCCTCTGCTGCCACTCTTTTTTCAGTTCTAGTTACTAGAGAGAGTTGTAATTCTTTATCAAGGGGTTTCTACTTTCTTACTTCATAGAAATAACAAACATCTGTCAATCTTCGGTCTACTGCTACACCAAACTGATGAACTAATGAAGCCATAATGGACAAAACATGCATTCACATACCATGCATAGAAAACTGCCCCGAAAAGAAGCATATTTTACAAGACAGAAGGGAATTGTATGTAATAAAGAAGTCATATGAATACATATATGTTTGTGTGTGCACATGCACGTTCAAGTCTAAGGATACTGTATTACTAGCAGTGGTCTATAGCTCACATGAGTTTGCACATACATTGATGCTTTGAAGAATCAATTCGCTAGTTAAAGTTCTAGTGAAAGTATCAGTACGGTGATTTCACTCAAAGGTTTTCTTACTTCAACCCTACGGTATATGCAAGTTTTTATGCAGAAATCGTAAAGATATACCTGGCAGGATGTAGCCAGGGTCGTCCTTCTGTTCAAACTGTAAAACCTGTCTCGATGCAAGACCAATTTTGAATAATTAGAAGTCCTCTAGAGATATAACTAGGGGTGGGCATGCCTGACATGAAAAATAAAATAAATCTATATAATTGATCTAAAAATAAACATTTTTATGAGTAATTTTATACATTAGACATTAGTTTGATGAACTGTCAAATTATAAAAATAAAATTTTTGCTAAAAGTAGGACTTTTTGGCACGATAAGACAACCCAACACGACCCGAAACATGACAAGAAAAATTGGCGAGTTGAAAAATATTGTGGGAATTTATAAATAAGATTGTGATAGATAACACGAAAATGACACGAAATTACCTGTTGCCTACCCCTAGATATAACAAATATCTGATGTCAGTATAGCTGGCTGATAAATTTTATGTTCCCATGATTCCTATCAGTATCTGTTTGGCCCAAAAAGCATATTTTTTATTACTGATATTACTGTAACTGATAATTTTTTTGTCCTCATCCGTTTGGCCTGAACAGCACATTTCATATCACTTATGTTGATGTAACTGATAAATTTTTGGTTTCATATGTTAATTTGATTGGTCTTAACATCATTCCATATTTCTAATATAGTTTCCTAGCTGGTGTGATAGAAGTATATTAGGTTTTCGCAGAACAAGTCAACCCCGCTAACAAAAACCACTGGTTAGAAATCAGTAGACTAACTTCAGGCCATGACAATCACATACAAACAAGTGAATCTATAACAAACAAAAAAGAGAGAAAGCACACACAAATGAGGCACAAGATTTTCGTGGTTCACCCAAAAAGAAGGGCTACAACATCAATGGAGTCGCTTCTACATGGACTCTTCAAAATGTATAAAGCACTCGTGCAACCATGTCGGAGGCTCAAAACTTGAGTGAGCGCATTGGATAAGCATACGATGTGTTTACCATATGAACCTAGGAAGCATATTTAACCTCTGTCCCATTTTGTTAGCCCTTCATTGAGAAACCAACTTATTAAGGAAACATAATTATTACATGTACTTTATTTTAACTTTCCAATTTTGCCCATTGATGGGATATTCTTTGAAATTCTATCCTATTTAAAATAAATGAACATGAGGGGCAAAATGGGAATATGGCATTACATTTTTGGAAACTTTTTAAAACAGATAATCTTTTTGGGACATCCCAAAATGGAATAGTGGACCATCTTTGCGGGACTGAGGGAGTATCGTAGCATATGGAGGACTAGGCATCGTAGTCTTGTGCTTTGCATGAAATAAACTGTGGCACCTAGTGAAAACACAATTTGACGTAGAAATTTGAATAAACAATGTGAAAACTTTGCTATGTCCCTGACTCCTTGAGTCGAGAATTAGACGAGTCTGACTCTACACTACCTGTATCCATTTACCCATTTATCCGAGTCTCTGTAACATAGCTCAAGAGCCCTCTAGAACTTCTCCTAATTGAGTTAACAAATAGGATGAATAATTCTTGCATGAGCTAGCATTAGTCTACCATGCACTGGGGTCAGGTTTCCAAAACCAAGTAGAAAACTACGATTCCAGTTGCACAAAAAGCACCCAACACTACAGAGCAGCCTTTGATCCAGCTCTAACAGCCTTCTGTGCTAGAGTGGATCTTGAGCAAAGCACACAGAGAGCCTACTTGTCAACAACACTATGCTCCTTATCAAAGATATAAAAAATAATAATAATAAATAAATAAATAAATAAAACAACACTATGCTCTCATAGCCACATCAAAAAGTGCAGTTCTCTACTTGTGAGACAAATGGCCGCAGAATTCATTTCCCACCACTCCATATCCTTTCACTTAGTTTTACTCCTCTCCTGGCAAGTTATGTTGCCTAGTTTTCAATCTTGTTCTCTGCAAAACAGTTAGAAGATAAAAATTCACAAACGAGTTTCATGTGATGCCAAACATCCTCAAGTAATTAATCAGTGTTTACATTGACGTTTTCTCTTTTCCTAAGAGTTACTCACTTGCTCCTTTTCCTGGCAGGCTTTGATTCAGTTTAAGAACAATTGCAATGGATAACTCACCTGAAGCTACAGAATCTCATATTGCTTTCAGGTCTGGATTGGATAGTATACCGAGAGGTTTGATGCCAAGTGACAACCAGTGCTTCCTCCTATATTTCATACTGGGTACCTTCTTTGGGCCTGATCTCAAGGCAGAAAGTCCCCAAAAGTCTGTTTTGCAAAGATTTGCCGAGGCCCTTCCTCCATACACTTCTGAGCAACTTTCAGGCTCCCACTTAAAAAAAGTTGAAGTAGAGAGGGTATATCATCATGTACTTAGGAAGGCAGATAAATCCGCTGTGGTAAAAGGAACTTGGTTGGACCTGTTCTTCCATGGGAATCTCCTTATGCCAGCAAAATACCCTCAGTTTCCTGATCTCTTTCCTCCCCAACTTCATCCCCACTCACGCTTCAAAAACCTTTATAAGATCATCGAAAACATTGTGTTTATTAACAATCCCGAATCATACTATATCAAGCCTGAGGATATGGAAAGATTCAAACGGCTAACTGGGTTACAAAATTTGGTTTTGGATAGAGATGGTGCAAGGTTGTACACTGGTGTCGATGATGAGACATTGTACGACATATCATTGCATGAGGTTGGGTTTAATGGCGAGGGTACTAAGAGTACAGGACTTCTAAACAGTCTCCCCAAGAACGGAGAATCTATGCAAAATCTCCATGTTTTGGGACCTGTCAATGGTGCTTCAGGTAGTTTTTTACCATTGACATCCAGTAGTGTGGCTCCATTGCCAGCTGAAGTAGGCACTGGGATTGAGGGGGGATTTGAGTCAGGAATGGTATTTCTTCCTTCTCCCCCGACTAAGGAAGAGTGGGGAAACATTGTAAATGTAACGAGAAGTGGATCTTCAATCACTGGAACTGCAGCAATGGGGCATTTTGGACCGTCTATCGGACTCTTGGACATTGGGGAATGCGAGGATTCCTACCTATTCCGCATATCACTTCCAGGGGTAAAAAGGGATGAGAGTAAGTTGATTTTTAGCATTGACTGTCTATATATAATTGTTAGTGGTACATTTTCAAATGCCTTGAAGTTGATCCTTATTTCCTCAACGAATATAGATTTCTGGAGCCCCACTCGTCAGTCAGGCATAATTTACATTTATCTAAGTATGTGGTTTGGAGAGAATTATTTTGGTGTTATTTTCCAACTTCAGACAACCTGCTATTTTTTGAGGGAGTGGAATTCCTTTACCATTTTCTCTTCTTTTTTTCCTTCAATAATTTGTATTGAATATCATAAAACAATGCTATCAAGCTGTGAAGCAAGGACACCTCGCAGGAGGTCTGGCACTGGTGCGAATGATTCTTGAAACACTGTCCGGATATAAGTTCTACTCAATCAATTTTGTACCTGCAAGAACACTCTAACACATGTGTAGGACATGATTGAACACGTGGGAAATGTCATAGTGCCAAGTGCTCTAGTTGAAGCTTACACTTTTGCTGATGAACCATTATGAATGATGTACTGAATATGTGAGTGAAGGAACATATGCTATTTTTCAAAATTAGAGCCTTAGTTTTGTGTCTTTGTATTGTATCTTTTTATAGTTTTTATCTAAGAAGCACAGATACGACATGGACACGCGGATACGTTATTTCTCTAAGATGTAGAACACTAAAATGTTAGTATACTTTCATTCACATATTTATGTGATAAATTTATTTAACATGGTAAAGTGTAATTGTTACTATTTTTCCAACTTAGTATATCATTGTGACAAGTCCAATTTCGAAATCTTTGATTGTCACATGTTACCACATGTCTAGAAGTGTGGATCACATATTTATTCCTTAGACGTGGCACATTATAGGAAGAGTGTCGGAAACGTTTATGAATTAAAAATTTTATTTTCTAATTATGGACACAAAAAAGAGTATTGGACACGTGTCCAAGGATTATTGGACATGGACATACCACCTTCTTTTAAGTGCTAGTGGCTTAGCGCTTCTAAGATTTCATGTAAACATATTTATAAAGTCACAAACCAAAACAATACTGTATTAAGGTGTCTTGAACATGTAGTATCCTCTTTTCTTTTGGAAATGGACGTGTTGGAGCACCCATTCTTCTACTTAGGTATTAAGGCGTTGCCTTATGTATTTGTTGCTATTTTGGTACAGTAATGACCTTCCCCTCTCCTTAATTTCTCCTTCCCTGTATTCATAGTATTTTTGTTCTCTACAAAACCTAAGCAGTGGGGAAAACGTTAAATTATTGACTCCTTTGTAGCCTTTTTCTTGCTTCATGGATTTCATTACAATGGAAGATAAAATGAAAATATGAGATGTGAGACTTCTTTTTTTGTGTGTGTGTGTGGTGCAGGGGAGTTTGGTTGTGAAGTTGCAAATGATGGCAGAGTATTGATAAGGGGAGTGACAACCACTGGTGAACAAACCGTATATGTGCAGTCCCAAGTTTTCAAAATGCAAACACAAAACCTTTGTCCATCAGGACACTTCTCCATCTCTTTTAGGCTACCAGGTACTGTTGATCCGCAACAATTCGCAGGTAATTTCGGTACTGATGGGATTCTTGAAGGGATTGTGATGAAGGGGGTACGAAAGGAGAATATCTGACTAATCTCGTGTTATTTGCAAAAATTGTCACCATCGTTTGTGCGCTGTATATTCTGTTAGAAATGCATTTGGTATGGATTCTTATAACCCCCCCTCTCTCTCTCTCTCTCTCTCTCTCTCTCTCTCTCTCTCCAAATGCATGCATATGTGTTCTGGACTTGTTCACTGTACACTCTTGTTAATGGCAAGACTTGTTCTCAACATCCTTCTTAGCTGTATATTCTCTCAGAAATGCTTGTTGAAGATGTTGTGTTCTCTCTCTCTCTCTCTTAGCGCACAGATGACAGAATCTTTAAGCATTTATCAACATATTGAAATGTGGGGTTAAATTTGAACCGTCTAATATGCGCAAGTGTATCAACAAGGCCCATGTTTTGTGATCCTATCCTCTTCACAATTTCTTCCACTAGATTGCTGAAATTGAGGAATCAAATATTCTGTTCTGGATGCTTATTAGTAATGGTTTTGAACGAGAATGGGTTAGATATGAATTGACAAGTCTTATCTTGAATTTGAGGTGTTTGTGATGATGGATGCTAAATAAGAGGAGCGCCATTATTTGAATGCCCTTTTGAAACGATTCCAAATAACTCAGATTCTTGTACTATCTTTGTTTCTCAAATTCACCTCTAATGGTTTTCGCTATGGTATTTTAGCCTCCAACACATCCATCCAAGTGGAACACTAAATTTTGGTGTAAAAGCTTTTGCTTAAACTCCACCGTGGTAACAACCACCCCATGATCGTGAGAACGGCTATGGGTTAATCAGGGATGGAGCTAGAAATATTGCGTAGGGGGAACAGGCTATATGTGAAGGAGGGACGGGCTTAAATAATTTGATGATTGATGCTGGGCTTAGTTTCGCATCATTTTCATCTTCTGATTTTATACTTGTCCAAAAAAAACTCGAAACAATCCGGTTTTCAATGAACATATATTCTACTATATAAAGCGGCTACTCCATCTTGGTGTCCTTTTCTTGAGAGATTGTGCATCCAATTTTGATGCCAAAAACGCCCCCATTAAGTAACTGAACAAGAGAGAAGGAGAGACAAAAAAAAAAAAACAGCAAAGTACAAAACAGAAAACACACACATGCACTGTTAACCACCAAATCACGTTCCCCCCATCTTCCCCCTTCTCCACAAGTCTGAACCAGTAACCACCGCAAAAACTGTTCCATTTATTCTAATATATAAAGGGAGAACAACTTTTTAGTGTGGATCAGTTTTGAGGCTGGCTCACATTTTTCCTTCCCAAACTGTCCCAAAGAAAATAACAGATTTACGCTTTATTTCACCTTTACACCAATAACTATAAGGACAAAGGAGTAAAATGACACAGTGCCCCACGCATACAAGTTTTGCAGTTACACAACACAAGATAGTTATCTCCCCTCTACTGCAAATATGTGCCCATTTCCACTTCCACAAAATCCAAGAAGCAAATCTGCAACTTTTCATTTCTAAACAAGTACAATCATGTCTTCTTTTTTAGTTTTGGAAGAACTATTCACTTTCCAATTTCCGTGTAAACTTCTCTATATATGTGGACAATTGTCTCCATGTCTTCTTTTTTAGTTTTGGAAAAACTATTCATTTTTCATGTAAACCTCTCTGTATATGTGTACAATTGTTTCCATCAGTCACATGTTTTTGTACTTCTTTACTTTACATAATTCATATACTTCTTTTCTTTACATAATTCATATACTTCTTTTCTATTTTCCCTTTTTTACACACAGAGGAATTACCCAATGCCTAAAGGGAAAGACATTTGGTAAGATGAACTTTTATACAGTTTTTTTTTAAAAAAATATTCATTGTGACATAACTTTTTGTGTTCTCCCCGTTGTCCACTGGTTTTTTTAAGTTTTGTTTTTAATATTCACAGTGTTAGAGATTTTGTGCTCTCCCCTTTATGTGATACTGCATTTATTTACATTGTTGTTTATTCTTTTAAAAAAATTAACAATGCACACGCGATCCAACGCTAAATCCGATGCTTTTTGGTTCATAATTTTGGCAAAAGTTCGACTTGCACACGCATCGCGTGTGCTTCGGCCTCTAGTATCCAATAATTGCTACGTGACAGGTATAACTTGGGATTTTTTTTTTTTTTGGGTGCAAAACTTGGGAATTTCATGTCGACCTTTTAACAGACTCTTGCTGTAATTTTTTTATGTTCCCTCTTACTACATTTTCGGCAATTTCATTTGTTTACCATAAAATGGTGGTGGTTTAGCCCCAAATTTTCTCTCATCACTTGCACACACGCCGCGTGTGCTTCAGATGTCGAAATGGTCACCCTATTTTGGCAAAAGCATTTTTCTCACAACATCATAAAAACAAGCGGTGTTTTCAGGCATTTTGTTTCCATTTTCAAAAGGGGAAATGAAAAAACAAGAAACGCATTTTCAGGCATTTTGTTTCCATTTTCAAAAGGGGAAGTGAAAAAACAAGAAACGGAGAATACCCCAAAACAAAAACAATACCAAGTAGGGCTGTAGATTACAGTGGCTACCAAATTCATCTGACGCTTGACTCACGGTTTCCAGTAGGAAGATGATTCAAAAGTCAAATGTTGTATAGCATAGCATAGGATTGAGGTGTTTTTGTTCTCATCTTTCCCTCGATGCAACACCCAGCATAAAAAAACCATGCAGTACCCATCGTAGACGAATTAATAATCAAACAATCGAACATCATAAACATTAGACAACCTTTCTGCTCCTTATAACAGAGAATGGATTCGTCGTTTACTTGCCATTCAATCTTTCATGCTGATCAGCGACCATAGTTTCCAAGTTGAGTTTCCTCTCTTCTTAGACCTCAAGCAAAGCTAGAACCTAATACAGTTTGATTCCTTCAACCATCAATTCAGTCTACTCAGAGCCCCCGAGGAAGGTCCAATATCACAAAACCAGTTTGCTATAAAACCATATTGATTCAAGCAGTCGAGTAGGGCTCAACAATGTTTACCATGAAAGCCTTGCAAATATGATAGGGGCAAAAACTAACCAAATATCTAGCAAATTACAAACCGGTTTTGCATACGCATGCATATGCAATAAGTTTAAGCATTATGCTTGGATAATTAAGCTAATTATACTTCACAATCGTAGTAACAGAGATGAGACCTAAAGATAGAAAAAGAAACACCAGCTGCGTAGACGGGTGGTACAATATACCACAATCCTCTTTTTTATCAGCTCGCATCTTGGGCGCACTTTGGGAACAAAAGTTTTTTTCTTCCTTCCTGCCAAAATTCACAACATGCTTTGAGTAAGCAACAGATAGCACCTAAGTTCGAGGACTTCAAATACAGCAGAACTAGAAATAACTTTCACTCTCAAGAAGACGAATCCTCAAGGGCTGCCATTAGCCAAGAAGAGGGGAAAAATAGAAGAGAAACAAATACAAAGCAGAATATATCCACGCCAATGAGGACAAATTGAAAAACGATATTAAGTGATGGAGAATAAAATATCCTTGGAAACATGACAAATACAATATTTACAACCACAAAAAAGAGTTATAGTGACGCAATGGAAAGACATGGCAACATTACTCTTGATAAAGACGCATGTCTGCATTTCTAACCCTGGCAATTGCTACTAACCAAAGAATGGTAAAAATGCTTAAGAAGAATGCCGGTCTAATGGACAAAATAAAATCAAAACTAACTAGATCAAACCAAATTGCACCCATCATACCTAGGAAAAACATGAAATGACTTGGTCAACGAAAGTAGATACCAACCTTGCTGAGGGTCATTAACCACAAAACTGATAGCAGTATAGAATTTGATTATCTAAACCATCACCATCCGTATTTTAGCAGATATCATTGGAGGACTAAAGAAACAAAAAGTTTCAGAAAGTACACAGTACACACAGAAAATGCAACACAATCCATTGCGCCGACATGCAAATTAACTACCATACTTCCGCTTGAAACACAGAAATAAAACTAAATAATAAGAAAGAACTCACACTTCTCCAAAAAGAATATATGCTTCAGTGATTAAGAATCTGAGGGTGAATCTGGTTGTTGTGGTGCCTGTGGCCACATTTGTGGAGCCATGTAGGGGTAAGGCTGTTGGGCATACAAAGCAGGATCCACCACAGGTTTGCCAATGATCATCCCAGGAGTTCCAGCCTGTGGCGAATGCTGAGCTGGCATATAATAGTAAGGATATGCATCAGCCGGTCCGCCAACAGCTCTTGGGATCGAAGCAAGAGCTTCATCTTTCAGATCCTCCCTTGGCACTATATCAACCAAAAAGTCAAAGATATCGGTCCTAGTGATTGCAGCTGCGATATCGTTCTTTTGGAGTGTCCTCCTCTTGTTTTCTTCCGTGTGATTCCAAGATCGCAAAGTCAACTCTAATATGAACATCTCGCATGCCCTTGCAAATACAATCGGTGCCTCTGCCGATATCATCCTTACATCCTCATCGGCCTTCATGATCTTCTTGATCCTCGCCAAGGGAAGGCTGTGGTTTTTGAAGTCGGTAACCTTTTCAATTTCTTGGTACTGATTGGCCCAAAAAGACTGGAGCTGCTGTTGCAGTTGCTGCTGCTGCTGCTGGTAGATATGTTGATAGGCCAGCTGGTGTTGCGCAAGCTGACTAGGAGATTGACTGTCCCCAACAGATGCAACAGCTGGTCCCCGACCAGGGGTACCATTAACTTGGTTTGGATCATATTGGCCATAATGGAATTGAGCTGCACCTGCTCCCTGGGGCTGTCCAGGCCCTTGTTGATCCATTCTATCCTGTGGAGAATCAGAAGACAACCTATGCAATTTCAGTCAACCCCTTATCACAGAAATGTTAGGATTAATGCATTATAATGCATTTCAATATAGATTACATGGACTAGAGTACGGGTTTCCAGTACGCATATGTGTCCAAGTGTTGGATTCTACAAATTCCCATCTCAAAGACACCGTCATAATTGTCATATTCTATGACAACACAACATAAACTTGAGGAGAAGAAGAACAGAAAATTGTGGCATATACTGTGCAGCACAATAAAATGAAATTAATAGCTCCTAAGCAACAACAGCTCACAGATTGATGGGTCAGATGTTTCCTAGGAATCTTGGAACAGCTCAAGCTAAAGATTGCAAAATTTTCTTCCTCTACACCACTATGTCATTTCCAGTAATTCTTTAGTGTCAATAAAACATGTTTTTGGCATTATAGTATGTCTCATATTTAGCTCCTGTATTTAAGAATGCACAAGATTTTTCTTTGAATTGGTATGTATACGAATCCAATATGTACTATGTTGAATTCCTAGGTGAATAGTGAACAAGGTTTCTAAAAAACAATGGTCACGTTAGAAATGAAGTGAGGCATCACTTCAATATTAAGGAGCACTGCAAGTCTGCAACCAAAAAAATAATTGGAGCATTGAATATGACAGTCGCTAAATATCTACTCAACCAGGTAAAGAACTATATGGGATTTGGTTACTATTCAACAATGTCCTTTGCACGAGTTAAAGTCATATCTATCAGAACATGAATTGTGACCACATCAATTGCCTAGGAGTGCCACTACAACACATAGAACAGGACATTGTATGTGACCTTAAGATAATGAAAAACTCAATCCAGGATTGAAGTCTAACTAGGCGTTTGATTACTATCCTAAAAGCCCGCATTTGCTGTGTTAATAAGCCAACTAAATCATCATTAGGGAAAGCGGATAATCTCCACATCACAACCTGTCAGGTGTATGATGGGGTATTGTGGATATCCTCACACCATGGTTGTCAAAATTCAACGATTCTCAATACGTATTGTATAATTCAATACAATTCAGTGGGTTATCAATACGAATAGGCTGGCTGAATCAGAAATAGCAGTGAATTGTAAATGAATCGGCGAATCGAATCGGAGATTCGTTCGATTCATCTCAATTTGCTGAATTCAATTTCGGCTCTTTTTTTGCTTTTTTGTAGTTGGAGAAGGATTCAAACAACAATTTTAAGATCTTTAGTGTTGGTATATGCCATTTTTTGTCTTTGTTTCTCCTTATTTACTATCAAAAATAGATTTCTCTCTTATAAAGTGTCATATATAACAAGAAAGGGGAGATTTTGAATCGAAAACAACAAACGTAAAATGGCATACCACCACCCTAAAGACCTTTGAAGGGTTTATTTTGCACTTATAACTCTTTTTCACAAAGAGGATCTTAGGATTCGTGAACTCTCATCCCTGCAAGTTGCAATAGAAGCAACTTACCTATTACTCCAGATGATTACCAGTTCATCATCAAAAATAAGGTTTCCGTTGATTTAGGCTTAAAATTTTCATGTATTTTTGTCACCCAAATCCTTAAATTTATTTTCCCAAGTACCTTGCGAGTAACGACTGAATCAGAGCGATTCACAATTTGACAACCTTGCCTTACACTATTATGATATACCAATACACTCACGACATATTCATGGTAAAACAGATCACATCATCATCTAGTGAAACCTGGTAAATAACAGTTTGGGTCCTCGCCAATTCCCAGTAACAAAACAAGACAAATCTGTCTCAAAACAACTCAAAATTGCAGGCTCGTGTCATTTGCATCTGAGACATTTCCTAATGACATTACTAACTCCTTAATGGCGAACGATAACAGATTTGTCACTTTTGAGAGATGTTCCTAGGAGTCTTGGAAACTGCGGAAGATAGAGAAATTTTCCTTCGCCATTTTGAGATCTTCCCATGTGTCAAAAGAATGCAGACAAGAGCTATTGTTTGCAAAACTTTGTAGTGGAAGTTTACCACTGTAATGGGGCACGATACAAATTCGAGTATTCAAAAAACTAAAATCAATAAGTTGCTGATTAGCTACCTAATATATAGCTATATTAGTATGTTCTATCTCTCTGAATGCGGAGGACTTTTCGAGTGTCAATTTGGCATTCAAACGTACACTTATTGAAGATTAAGTTTATTTCCAGTGAAAAAAATTCTGGATCGATAAAATTGGCATCCAATGATGGAATCAGAGAGTACCCAAATAGAGTACTCCCTTCATAAGTTAGTGCAGGGATATAAAATAAGACAGGACCGGATCAATCCTTGTAAGGACAATAAATAACACCGGCAGAAAACGGGGGGGAATCCCCAAAATTTCAACCGTTAAATGCTGCTTCGAATGTCAACCAAATCGCCAAGACAAACACTTAGTATGCTTCAAACAATCTATGCCGTAAGATACAGAGATACACATCCAAGTGAGAGAGAGAGAGAGAGAGAGAGAGAGAGAGAGAGAGAGAGAGATGCATGTACCTCAATGTTTGAAATTTGCGCAGATGCTCTTTTCGCAGAGATTGAAAACCCTAAAGGCAAAAAAAAAAACCATAAAACAAGTACTGTAAAAATTCCTGAATGGAAGAAAGGGAAAAAAGTTCCAAAACATGAAAAATTACGGATTTATTATTCGAACCTTTGGCTTCTGGGTCTCTTTGTTTTACCCCTTTTCTTGCGCAGAGTGGACGACGGACCTTTTATCTAGGGTTTCAGAAACACCAGCAGCAGCAAACGATTGTCTGTGTGTCAACGACTCAACGTACAGAAAACGAGACTTCGGTCATCGGTGTTGACTAGTATTTTATAATGCCGTCACATCAATTTTAACAAATACTGTAGTTTTAAAAACATGGAGGAAAGGAAAAATTGTTGGGTACCGAATAACTACCACGTGACCATGCCGATCACGAACTCGGCTGTCCAAAAGTGTTTTGGACGGCCGAAATTGATTTCCTCTCTCTCCTCTTCCGGACTATCGGATCGCATTTTGGACGGCTAAAATTGCCGAATCGGTACCACGTGGGCATTACCAACTCGCACTCAAAAAATTTCTCGGAGGAAAGGGTCATATTTCCTCTTTTCCAAAATTAGTTCCCTAAACTTTTACATATTTAAGTTATTCCTATATTTCAATACATTAGGCATATACAGCTTGGGTATAAAGTCTTTT
The DNA here is from genome assembly GCA_022606695.1 of Vaccinium macrocarpon. Classification (NCBI taxonomy): domain Eukaryota; kingdom Viridiplantae; phylum Streptophyta; class Magnoliopsida; order Ericales; family Ericaceae; genus Vaccinium; species Vaccinium macrocarpon. The sequence continues at coordinate 15,403,576 of CM040174.1, forward strand.
GATTTCTCAATCATTTCAATTATTGAAGGAACATCTTCAATTAGTCATTACAAACTAAAAAGAATTTAATTCCCTACTATATTTTTGACTTGACATCTTTTATGAAATTAAAAAAGTATTTCAATATTTATTGAAAAATCAAAATGGACCTATATTTTGGGACAATGAAAAATAGAATCTTAGGCCAAGAAAATGGGATGGAGGAAGTAGTTTTATTTCGGAATAAGATCTTCTCAAGTCCAAATCTAAAATAGTCTAAATATGGGCCGTACATTAGGACAATCAATGGTCAAATTTGCTCATAAACTCTTTCCAGAGTTAACTCTAACTGGTAAGAATTTCTGAGTAAATTCGAACCATTCATTATAGCAATGGAAGATTTAGATTTGGACCGTCTCCTAGACTAGAGAGTATCCAATTTCTTTTATTTCAATTTTTATCTTCCTCTGTTATCTTTCCTTCGCATACAGAAGGAATATATTTTTTCCATCTCATTTCGTCAATATTTCAACATACGTATCCTCCAATTATTTATCTGTATTTTATATTTTATCTTATTGTACTAATTTTCCTGTTGTAACTTTCCCTATTGTTCTGATTTTATATTTTTATTTTACCCAAAAAATAAATTTATTTTGCCGATAAAACAAAAAATATCTATATTTCTCATTTAAATATTTTTTTACAATTTTTAAAATTTTGTTTAGTATAATTACTTAAGACCCACCAAAGAAGATTCATATTGTATTATAAAAAATGTTTATGAACCAAAATATTAGATAATTTTTTAAAAGGTTTGAAAACAGTGAATAAATTAGGATGAAGGAAGTAGAATGAAACAATGATGAAAGATAAGATTTGGAGAAGATCAAAACTATGTAGACTAAAGTCAAAGCCTTGCTAAACTAATAAAAATCATATTCATGTTGGCCAAACGGAAACAATGCCAAAGTATGTATGAAATATTTCACGTTGGGTGTTCAATAAATTTTTTTATCTTAATGGTGGGACACAACGAAGACCCGGGAGGGCACAACAGAAATATTATTTCCGTCCCAATTTGTCAATCAGGTTTGGACATACGTGCCCCTCAATAGTGCATGTATATTTTCCTTACTGATTTTCCTATCGTATCTTTCACTATTGGTTTGATTTCATATTTTTATCGTAAAATTTCTTTTGTTGATAAAACCAAATAAAATATACTATAATTTACATTTTAAATGTTTTAATTTAGACCTATCAAATAAATTTGCATATTGCATGTAAAAACGTCATAAAAAAATTTGCTTATTTTTTTTCCCGGAGGTTTGAAGATAGTAAAAATAGACAAACAAATTAGGATGGAGAAAGTAGAATGAAACAATGACGAAAGATAAGATTCGGAGTGAGATAAAAAAAAAATACGTAGACCAAGGCAAAGCCTTGCTAAACAAATACGTAGATACAACCATCGATGCAAGTCGTATTCATGTTGGGCAAACGAGGGCATGTCCTAGGTTACCACTAGGTTGGTGGCTTAGTGGTGGAGGCATTCGTATTCCGCAATTTTGTCCCAGGCTCGACTCCTAAAAGAGTTAAAGCAACGTTCCTAGGCTCTGCTGGGGGGGTGTGATGCACTCCACTGGTGCCCTGGTGGTGGGTCCCTTTCCTATGGGTTGGGTTAAATTTGGCCGTCAACCGATGATCCAGGGCCAGGGCCTCAGGATGCAGTGAAGTCCTACAAGAACACCCTTTTTTGGTGTTCAAAAAAAAAACAAAATGAGAACAAGTCAAAATATGCAGGGAATATTCCACGTGGGGTGTCCATTAAATTTTTTGTTCTTAATGATGGGACATAACGAGTACATGAGAGGGCATGCTGGTGACACTCATGGAAACCCGAAAGGGTGAGTTGGAATTTTTAAAAGGTTTTTCGGGAATAAATATTATAGGGAAAAATTCACTTTGACCCCCTGTGGTTTGGGTCGGGGGCGATTACACTCCCTCACTTCCAAATATCTGCACATAACCACCATGTGGTTTGTGGACCAATGTGCACAGTTACATTTTCCATCCCAATTGACAGAGATTGAACCACACTCTCCAATTTTGAGAGTGTGGAAGAGTAACTCAAAGGGAAAGTACATTTTTACCCTTTATCTCCATCTTCTTCCTTTAACATAACACAAACCCTAACCTTTATTCAACACCAGTGACCATTTCCACCATTCTCTCTTTCCTAGTTGCTTCATTCCAATCTCACCTTGAAGAGCAGCACAAAACTAATAAGTGATTCAATCCTCATTCTACTCATTTCCAGACCTGTTATGCGTGATCCCCATTATTTGAATATACAAACACACACATGTATACTGGGTCAAAATAGATCCAAAGGAAGTCGAAACAAGCGCCCAAAGGCTTGAAATCTACTGGGTCAGGTTCGAACCCACTGTATTGTTGCCGAAATCAACTAGGTGGAAGTCGATTGTGCCTCTCTCTCACAAGTAGAAGGTTTAATTGGATTTGAATTAAACCCACTTGTTGAATTCAAGCATTTATGAGCAAAAATTCATATTTAATTCAAGCCATTAAAGAACCCACTTTGGAACCCAATTACAGAGTTTACATTTCACCCAATATTTTTCACCTTTGGAATCAGGTACAACACATACATATGTGTTGTATATATGTGCAACGAGATTGGTTTATATATGTATATTAAGAGAGAGAGAGACCGAGAGCCGCGGTTTTGATCCCACTTTCATTCGTTTCTGTAAAAACTCAGTAGCCACGGAGGATCATTCTCTCTCTACTTTATGATACACATTTACACATTCATAGGCCATATCTATATAAATATTGATACAGGAAGACATAATGGAGCCTAAAAGGGCACATGGTCATGTTTGGCTGTAACTTGTGAAATGGAGGAGGGAGATGCAAACAAAGGGCCTGGATTTAAGGTCATATAATAGAAGATAAAATGTTAGGTTTTATGCGGTATTGGATGATTTGAGTTAGGTTTTTAGATTTGGGGGATTTGAGTTGGGATTTAGGTTGTAACTGTTAGAGAGAGAGAGAGAGAGAGAGAGAGAGAGATTACCAGAGACAGAGAGGAAGAAGACAAGGGCATTAGAGTCATTTTATTCGTTCTGTTAACGGAGTCAGGTGTGCACATTGGTCCACAAAACACATGGTGATTATGTGCAGATATTTGAAAGTGAGGGGGTGTAACCGTACCCGACCCAAACCAAAGGGGGTCAAAGTAAATTTTTCCCAATATTATACCTTGAAAAGTATCAAACCAAAACTGGAATAGTATAAATTATGTGTGTATAAATACGTGCAACATTAATTCAAAATGCATGCAATATGCATACAATATAAGCTTGCATAACTAAATAAAGATTTTTTGGAAAACCCCTTACACGCCTAATGAATCAGCTTTGTATCTGGCCCCGACCTGTTCCTGCAAAGACAACATAAGAGCTAAGTCACCGGTGTGGTGGCGTGCCAACCACCCTCCAATGCCTAAGTCAGTAGGGAATTTGTTCTGTATTGGAAGGGATTGAGAATTAGTGCTAACGATTGTGCCTACCTTGGTTGGATTCCTACCGTCGCTTTTATAGGCATCTAGTTGGAGGTTGAGTCCTATTAGGACTGTGTTCCGGGGATTTTTGGGTTATCCCATTGATGAGGGTGGAGTCCTGTCTTAGCCGGGACTCCATATTCATTCAATCTTGGCATGGATTCGTTATCCTTTGTTAACCGTGCTTATCCTTGGATTTAATGTCTATCTCATCCGTTTCTTCTTCTTTTTCCCATGTGACTGCAGTTTTGCCGATCGATATCTTCATACGGGATAAGCATGCCGCTTTGTGCGCATCTACCCAATACGGCTTGATCTCCATTTTGGACTCCAAGTCTGCACCTAGCTCCGATCTTCGAAAGGTAGCCGACATCTTGTCGCTTTTCCGGTGACGCCCTCGGGGGAGGCCCGTGTGGGCCGTTCTTCACCCCCCTAGATCCGGCCATATCACCAATTTGGGCCGTGTCAAGTTTTCCCTACTTACCGTACTCCCTCCCGAGCCATTTCCCTAATTTGGAGGTTAGGAACACCCACTAACATGGCATTTAATGCCCTTTTCCCCCATTGAGGGGTTTTAAATGCATCCCGATCACTTAGGTGGGCGAGTGTCTAAATCTCGGCTCCCACTGGCGCCCGGGGAAGTGGGCCGGTGATCGAGGAGTTTTTCTCTGGTGAGTGCTTATCATTCAACTCCTTTTTTTTTTTTTGATCATCCACTTCCTCTCCCGAAAGGCCTTTGAATTTTACCTGGACTAATGAACCAGACTTTGTGAAACTTTTTTCGTGGTTTCTACTCCGCCAAGTGCTTAGTGTCCATCACTTCTTAGGTAATGCGTTCGATCCCTCTTGTTGTTCTTCTTCTTTTCATGTTAGATTTTTTTCTTCTCCTGTTTAGGGATTCCGGCCCCGTAAAAATGGGGTTCTGGGGGTTCATTTACACTAGACACTTCGGTCTTTGCTCTTGAGCTCGAACTGCTTCAATCCTCACTGCCTTGGTTGGTCGGCTCGCTCGAGGAGCTCTTCTATGAGCTCTTCTACGTGTTCCCCTTGTTGAAGCTTTTCTTCGCCCCTCGCCGTCGAGGCATTCTATAGTCATGGTAATGTTAGCACCTCACGAAAGTGAAGTGACATAACATTCTCGTCTTTGCCTTCTCGACTCCTTTTACGCTCGCCACCCCTGCTGGTGTTGGGAACTTTATCATCAAATGATACGTGGAAATTATGGCCCCAATGCTATTGAGGTCGTTCTTCCCAATATGGCATTGTATGTTTGAAGGGCGACTAACTACAATAAAGTCTATGATTCGGTGATCGACATCCCTCTTCTCCTATGGTGACAGTAAAAGCTATTTGACCGACTTGGGCCGGACAGCGCACTGCTTCTAATCCAACCGTGGCCAAATGAGGTCATAGGCCTTAGTCTTTCCCTTCCAACTTTGAGCCATCGTAAGCATGGAGGTACGGGATATCAAGGAGCTCTCACAATCTATCGGTTATTCTACGTGTAAGGTAGTTGGCTACAACAACAGTGATAACCAGAGGGTCGTCGTGAGGAATCTGAATTCCATTGGCGTCTTCTTATGAGAAAATTATCGGTATCTCTTCCTTCTTCTGGAGTTTATTTGGGCGTGCCAACGGTGTTGACCTCCAAATAATCCTCCGTTCTTAATTTCCTCGGTGAGCTTTCCGGCATTGCTCGAACTCTCCTCCTCCAAAGAAATCCCCATGAATGACCTTGATTTCTCCAATGGGACCCGACGGGGCAAAGCGTATCCCTTCCATCTTTGCACAATGCATCCCACTCACGGGTGTTTTCGATACTTCTTTGACACAAAACGTTGGAGTGCGCCTCTGATTAACTCCTCGATTTGCCTGCCCGGATCTATGCAATCATCGTGTTATGACCGTGGTCCTTATGGAATCTAGTAAACTTATCCTTAGATCTCTTACTTGGATCGGACCTCAACTTTCCGCCACTTGAGGTCCGGATCGCCTTGGAGGTTTCTTTGAGGGATTTGTTTCTGGCTTGAGCTATGAGTGGTGTGAATCAGTTGTAATCGACCATTCCGGACCGCTCCCTCCCTTTTAGGGGAAGTCCTTGCATCCACCCTCTTTACTTTTCGATTCTCCTCCCGCCTACGGTGGAGTCTCTTCTCTTTTCGTCCGGATGGTGGAAATTCTCCAACCTCGTGATGGCCCCGACCGGGATCAAAGCCATCACGGCCTTGCGCCGCGGCGTGAGGACGGCCTCTTCGCATTCATGTACGCGTACTTTTGAGCATGAGTTCCGCCAGGGTCTTGGGTGGTTCCCCGAGATAAAGAGGTATAAGAACCGCCCCGGGTATAGTCCAAATATATACGCTAGCTTATACTCACGCTGCCGTCGCCTTCGTCTATTTGGACCACCTCCTTGTTGAACCTGGTGGTGAAATCTCTTAAAGATTCCCATCACCCTTGTTTTACCGTCAAAAGGTGTGTTGCTGGTTTGCCGTAGCGTTGGCCAGCAATGAAGTAGCTTACAAAACTTGTGCTAAGCTCTTTGAAACTACGTATGCTCCCCGGGGGAAGTTTGTTGAACCATGCCCGGGCACTTCCTTTAAGAGTAACTGGGAAAGCTCGACACATGACTTCATCTGGGACTGCTTGTAGGTGCATCAGGGATTTGTAGGTTTCCAAGTGGTCCAATGGATCCGTAGAGCCATTGAATGTTTCCAACTGAGGCATCTTGAACTTCCTCGGAAGCGGACGCCCCATGACTTCCGGGCGAAGGGTGAATCAGATTTTGGACCCGACTCCTCACCGAAAGGCGAGTCTCGCGCTTTAACTTGCTTCATTAACCTTTCAATCTGATTCTGCATTTTGAGAATCACCCCTAGTTCATGTGACGACTTTTCTAGTGGAGGTTTGCTGTTCCTTCGTCGGTTCTGGCTTTCCTCTTCACTGGACCCATTTTCCTCTCCGTGATTCTCTTCCTCGGGTTGGCTATGCTGTAGGTTCAAGATGCTTGGCTCAGAGATTTGTAGACGCAAGGCTGCGTTTTCCTGCATGGCAGTCTGTAACCCTTGGGTTAATGTTTTTATTTGCTCCTGCATTAGAGCAAATGCTTCTTAATAATCATCCGACCCCGCCTTACTTCTCCAAATTATTAGTCGCTTCTATCGCCTTTGGCGGCTTTTTCGGCGGGCGGTACCGCCTTTGGCCGCCTTTGCGCCTTTGTCGCCCGCCTTAGCGGCCTTAATCTTCTTCTTGGCAGTCTTGGTGGCGTCGTCGATGCCCATTTGTGGGGGGTCTGAAGCCATCGTTGTTCTGCTAGATCGGGTATCCACCATGCAAAACTATTCACCGTAAAGGAAAAATCGCCTCCTTCACAGGCGGTAGCCGGTGATGAATCGACTTTGTATCCGGCCCCGGACTGCACTCCTGCAAAGACAACGTAAGAGCTAAGTCACCGGTGTGGTGGCGTGCCAACCACCCTCCGATGCCTAAGTTAGTAGGAAATTTGTTCTGTATTGGAAGGGATTGAGAATTAGTGCTAACGATTGTGCCTACCTTGGTTGGATTCCTACCGTCGCTTTTATAGGCATCTAGTTGGAGGTTGAGTCCTATTAGGACTGTGTTCCGGGGATTTTTGGGTTATCCCATTGATGAGGGTGGAGTCCTGTCTTAGCCGGGACTCCATATTCATTCGATCTTGGCCTGGATTCGTTATCCTTTGTTAACCGTGCTTATCCTTGGATTTAATGTCTATCTCATCCGTTTCTTCTTCTTTTTCCCATGTGACTGCAGTTTTGCCGATCGATATCTTCATACGGGATAAGCATACTGTTTGTGCAGTACCTACACAGCCCTGGCTTGATCTCCAGGCTGGACTCCAAGCCTGTACCTAGCTCCGTCTTTCGAGCAGAGCTGGACATCTTGTCGCGCCTTCTGGTGACGCCCTCCAGGGAGGCCCAGGTGGAGCTGGTTCTTCACCCCCCAGATCCGCTCATATCACCAAGCTGGCTGTGTCAAGTTTTCCCTACTTACCAACGCCTTTAATATCCCATTACTTATAAAATTGTTGTGTCTGTTTTGTATTCGTATCCGTAAATGTAATAGTACTACTAGGCTAGTAAAAGTAGATTCTCTATAGTTCGTCTTCTATGGACATGAGGTTAACCCTCGTAGTAATAATCTAACTGAAACTAAGATACTAACATCATATTGTCTGGTAAAACATACTCCCACCTTGTAGCATTTTGTCTCTTCACGCTTCCAACAGCCAAAGGTTCCATTTTCTCGTCAAAGAGTGCCACATCCATTAAACATCATTAGCCCTTCTCAAGTTGACTAGATATTAGGAAGAACCTTAACAAAATGTACCCCTATATTGTTTGATGACATGTAAAATTTAAGAATTATTACCTCTAGGTCTAGAAAAGAGATGTCTAATTACCACTAAAGTAAGTTATTTTTTTGAATTACCACTAAGGCAAATCACTCTTTTTCGGAGTTTAGGTTTAGGGTACACTTTTCTATTATAGGGTTTAGTGGTTTATGCACTTTTATAGAGTACCCTAGGATTTTTAACATTTTCATAGGGTACCCTAGTCATAGGGGTACCCTAGAGTTTAGGTTTAGAGTGCACTTTCATATTATAAGGTTTTAGTGGTTTAGACACTTTTATAGAATACCCTAAAATTTTAGGCATTTTCATAAAGTACCTTAGTCGTAAGGTACCCTATGCCCTAGAGTTTAGGTTTATGGTGCACTTTCCTATTATAGGATTTTAGTGGTTTAGTCATAGGATACCTACGGTACTCTAGAGTTTAAGTTTAGGATGTACTTTACTACTACGGTACTCTAGAATTTAGATTTAGGGTGCACTTTACTACTACGGTACTTTAGAGTTTAGATTTAGGGTGCACTTTCCTTTTATAGGGTTTTAGTAGTTTAGGCACTTTCATATGATACCGCTTTAACCTGATGAGAATTTTTCAGAGTTGGACTTGACCTGATAGTAATATGGGATCCAAAGGTGACCTAATGGTAAATATCCCTAAAATTTAACTTACAATCACATCTGCCATCCCTTTTACAGAAAAAATTGAACTTGTTCACATGTCTATCTGGGTACAACCATGCTAAAATGTCAACTAAAACCTCCAATTTTTCAAGTAAAAAACTGCAAGCATCGATGAATATGACACAAACAGTGAGGCAAAAATTTAAATTCCAAAACTTTCAAATGTTTCTGTAACTCCAATTTAAAAGGATCCTCTTAATGATCCCCTCATCTAATCTCCTTAATAATGGGACTATCAAAAGGAGACAGCAATGAATCCCATTTCTCTTCAAATGTGAGAACACGATCCACCCTAATGCAATCCATGGATCGAACAGTACTGAACAGCAATCGGATTAGGAACTAGGATCAATCACTACAAACTACAATACTTTTTTCTCTGTTGCTTTGTTCTTTGCTGTTGGTTTCTTTCTGTTTCACCACCCACCCTTTTAGGGACGCATGAATTAAATGTTCTTTTCTCGCGCCAAATATATAGACATTTCAAAATGAAATGCTTAGAGAATTCCGAGTCACCTTCTAGAGCCACGCCTTTGGGGAAACAAAACAAGCCCCAACTCTGTTTGTTTTTTGTTTTTTTCTCTCTTGGGGATCAATCAACCAATCATGGATATCAACTAATACAAGTTTGACCTTGCACATTAATTTTTATCTTCTATCGTCTGATGATGATTTTTTCGATATCCCTGGTCACTTCTTGTGCTCTTTTTGAAAAGATAAAAAATGGTTCTCTCTCACATTCACAGCATACAACATATATACTGAAAAATCAGGTACCAGTCAACTTCCATTTCTGGATTTGTAACAGTAGCCCTCTTGCCATGTTCCATAGCACATGGAGAATCCAAAAATTTAAGTTCTATGAATCCGAAGAAAAAATAAACACCCTTGCTCAGTTGCTCTTATATTCTCAAAACATAGATTTTACCTGTTTCTTTCTACTGACTTACAAACCTTTCTCCTCAAAAAAGTCGGGCTAAAGTTGCAAGGACCTCATATGTAGGGAAACACCATCATCTATATTCCTCTGGTAAACGAAAGCCAGTCATAACTATTTTATCAGCAAACATCTTGCCGGTTTTGGGCATGACATGCCAGTGCAAAGTCAAGTTGTATTCTTTACCCCGTAGATTGCTTCCCTGGACACACGCGCACACACACAAAAAAAAAAAGAGGATATAAAACCCCCCAAACAACCTGGGAAAAAGGTAAGATTGAAGCTATGAAGCACCGACACCTCTAGGTCGCAGTGTCCCGACCACGGCGGGCACGTGTCCCAACACGCCACGTAGATGGGGACACGGCTAATTTGAATTTTTGAGGGGGACACGGCTGGAGACATGGCAGGGGTCAAACTGAAATTTTTTAAAACTTTTTGGGGTAAATTTACAATTAATCAATACTTGGGGTAAAAAAGTGTTATTCATATAATTTCTGTCACATGTATAGAAGTTTTTCTCTTCTAGTTTTGTTTATATTTTCTTAAAAAATTTATATATTATACTATACATAAATAAATATACACGTGGCGTTTCCCCTACCATGTCCGTATCCACACTTTTTTAGAATTCCTGTATACTTGGGGTAAAAAAGTGTTATTCATATAATTTCTGTCACATGTATAAAAGTTTTTCTCTTCTAGTTTTGTTTATATTTTCTTAAAAAATTTATATATTATACTATACATAAATAAATATACACGTGGCGTTTCCCCTACCATGTACGTATCCATGTCCAGTGGCAGATCCAGGAATCGTACACAGAGGGGTCACCTTTCAAGCACAACTTTGAGAAAAAAAAAAACCTCAACAATCCAATATAACAAATATACCAAGAAAATACTAAAAGTTTAAACATTCTTCATTAAGCAAATTTTTTTAAACATTATGAAACATTTTGTGCATATTGTGCTCATGACGTTTGAAAAACAGAAAGTAAAGTCCTATGAGAAAAAGAAAAGGAACTGACAATGATAAAGATAGACAAGTGATCAATCTATTTCAATTTTTCGATTAGTACTGAATGAATTTTGAAGAAAAGTTCAATAATTGCACATATTCCTATAGTGGGTATTTAAAAAGGGATGAGAGAGCATATATATTCCTTAAGTTTTTCATGTATAGTTTTGCAACAAGATCCCATCAGATTTGTTCAATATTAGTTGGTAAATTCTTTCTTAAATTATTTGTCGGTGAAACTAAAAGCATTAATCTGTCACGGGATACACATAGTGGAGACTCTTTTCTAGATTTTTAACTCAAAAAAAAAAAAAAAAACTGGAATTCAAGGGGGGACACGTGACCCCTGTGCCCTTGAAGGATCCGCCCCTGTCTGTGTCCGTACCCATGTCCGTGTCCATATCCATGCATCATAGGATTGAAGTATTGACGGAGAAATAGGAGAGTAGTTCGTAAAGGGAGCTTACCTGATCGGTGAAACGATACTTGTTCTTGGTATGAATCAACAATCGTGCATGCTCTTTTGAAGGTAAAATACCATCCCAAAGAGACACCTGCAGGAATATCTATGATCAGTCAACAGTTCACCAAAACATTTTCTGTAAAATTTACAGTCTTCCCATCAGCATCAACTTAGATGAGTTACAAAAAGCCATGCAGAGATGCAACACTAAAGAAAATAAGAGAAAGTATTCCAAGACCACCTAAGCCTCTTGATAGAACACCTGATGCACAATCACAGTAATCCGGGTGGAAAATCACACTCAATTACTGATAGAAATGATTTTGCAGACAGAAAGAAAATTTTCAAAAATAGAACAATTTGAAATTTCACCCAAAGCACATAGTATAAATTTAATTTGGTATCTCCATGCCAAACAACATCACTTGAGGACCTCCGATCAAGAATGTCACATGAGATGAACTCCAACAATGGCATTTTCCCGGAGGGAACATGTACAAAACTAATTGACATGCTCCACAATCCTCATGGAAGTTGAAATGGAGCCACGGTTATAGTGATACAATAAGTGCACAACAACGAACACAGGACTAAGCTTTGAATGTTGCCCAGTTACTAGAAAGCTTACCTGATTCAGGGAATTCTTTGGAGATTCATACTCAGCAGCTAAAAATACAAAAACCTGAAATTACAAAATGAGATGCAAATAAAGTACTACAAAAGCATGACGAATACCACACCACAGAAACAGAACTGCAATAACCCACTATAATATGACCCCTTTGGAACTTGCACCAGTAACCCTGGCTTCTGCTTATCTTTCTCCTATTCCTCAACATTTTCCTTTCCCCTCTTCTATTCTTGTTGAGTAAACAAACCCCAACCCACCATGTCCACCACCACTATCCCTCCACATCCCCTAACCTCGACACCCATTAAGAAGCAACAGGTGGAGAGACAGAGATAGAGAGATGCACCTTCTAAACAAAAATAAACCATTAAAAAGGAGCACTAAAATCAGAACATTAGAATTTGTATGGCTGTTAACCTGCTTGGTATTCCATGTGAACAATGAATCTAAATTTGTTGATACATTCAATGTCATGCTGACCTGCAGAAAATGATAGCACTTGACATCAAACCAGCAACAGAGGATAAACAAAAATGAACATACATTGAGATATGTTCCAACACAACTACCTCATAAAAGCAATACGAAGAGTGGAGTATTATAGAAGTCATTTTGTATATTTTTCAGGTTTCTTTGGAATCCTTTATTCTCGTTTACCAGAAAATCCTTTTTTCTCGTTAACCCTTCTCAGGAGTTTGAGGGAATTTTGTCAACTGTGCAAACATGCAACCTCTCTGCCCCAAATGTACAACCCAACATGGGCTGATGGGAATCAAGGGGCTGGTAGCCATTATTCAAACAGAAGAACCCCAATTTTACAGTATGACTCACTCACTACCAACTATAAGTCAGAAAGCCCCTTAACCAACAAACATGGTAAAGGATCTAATAACAACACGACAAGGTGGACACACATAACGAATGACTATGTGGACTGCCAAATAAATCTGAAAACAATGGCTGACTTCCACGAGCAACGGGGCTCATAACCAAGCCTCCTAATTATTAAAATAATCCCAATGAAAAACCACCACTTGAAACTTTTTTTTCTTTTTTACCCAGACTGCAGAGAATGGAAAGAAGAGGGCTCGAGTTTAAAATTTGCAGGGAGAGCTGGTCAGGCTTCATTAGTTCATTTTATTATGTTTACGTTTACTTTGTGTCTTTAACACAGGATTGATTTGGAAGTTTATTTATTGGCATTTTAGGAATTAGGGATACTTTGAACATTTGATGTTTACTCAAACTAGTGTACACAACTATAAGGATCACCTGCCTAATGGTCATCTTATGGGTCATGATATGTTGGGTCTATGCTGATATTATAAGATCCAGAATATCTTGTCTATGGAGCTAATCCTAGCAGGATTTGGAGATCTACCTGTAAATCCTAAATACACATAGTATAACCTTTCTAGTCCCTTGATTGACAACTTTGAGTATTATACAAGCAAATCCAAGTGTTCTCCTTAATGCAATCTTACTAGTAAATCCTAGGATTCTTAGGTGAGATTCGTTGAATCTTCTTGTCCTTTTTCTTCTATTACACAGTGTTACTACTCAAAGACATTGAGAAGTCCCTTCCTCCAGCCCCTAAGCTATAGGCTATTGATTCCCAAACAACCCTAGCTCATTACCCTACCAAGCCACAAACCCAAAATTTCATCTCCAAGAGTTTTAAAGCCTTCAGCACCTTCAGCCTAATCTCTTATGGAGACTTGTGAACAGAACTCTGGAAGAACCAAGGAGAGAATTCCAGAGAACCAGAGAGAAAAGAACGGAGAATATTATGGAAATACAAACAGAATTTCTACTCATGGCACTTTCCACAATCTCCATGTACAACTAAATCTACCTCAAAGTGCATAGTCAAGATCCACTTATTTGAAGATCTCTCATGTAACGCAAAATGGGCCCCACGAGTGTCCCATTTGATGACTTGATCCGTTCATTTTGTAAGCCAACATGTGTTATTACTCATGCAAGAAAATCAGGTTAATTTGACAATGGCGAATGCTTGGTCAAATCAACGTCAAAAGAGAAAATAACAGATCAATATAATTCTTTCACATGGATACTGCTGTCCAATCAACTTAACTTTTTGTGAGGATGATAAACTCATCAAGGCTGGGAAAATGAACCTCTCGATAGTCAAATAGGACCATGGAGAGTTCATTTCGTGAGGAACTAAAATAGGGACTTCCATATAAAATAATCTTGATTTGGGTATAAAACCTTAGCCAAGTAGCATTGGGATTTTTCGGTCTCTTTATATTGTGCAGGTTTGTTTCATACGTTGATTATACAACTCTAGATTTACATCTAGTTTGTTATCAAATATTCAGCTATGATCAGTTATAATCCATTTGTGTGTACTTCTATAACTGTAAATACAACAATTATACAACAACATTCCTGCTAGTCTGCTACATCTATGTGAGGTGGGATGAGCCATATCTAAGAGACACAAATTGTGTACGAACAAAATTAGCATATCTTGTTGCCTGTTGGTGCAAACATTTTCACAACAAATGGCTATCCAAATTTCACAAGATTTCTGGTTCACCAATGGAGCTACTATTTTTACATTCACAAGCAAAATTTTTGGCTACCGCAATAGATTTGGCACACCATTGTTAATGCTCTTGTAGGACTTCTAGAATCACCAAGAGAAAATGAGAAATACATATCCGCACCAATCAAAATAAAGAAAACGTACTAGACAAACTCATGGCCAATAATCAATCGAGAGGAAACGGGTTGCAAGGTGTTTGGATGCAAAAGCTTTTACTTCCTGTTTGGATAGGTAATACACAAATTTAAAAACCGAACCTCACCATTTATCAACTTACACCACTGGCTGTTGGATTGGAGAAGAATTGACATTCTAGATTTCAAAAATTAGCTTCCACAAGAACTATTTTGCATTTTCGCCAATGAGAAGAATTAACAAACATTAAAACAATCAATTTCTTGTCTTTAACACCAGTCATTGTGGAGTACAAGGTAGAGTATCATATATGATCCATCAGAGTACAAGAACCATAGCCCATCAATGATCAATGCTATTCTTGGATTGCTCCATATCTGTTCTGACTTTTGACACTTATAGAACTGTAATAAAATAAAATAAAAAAAGGTTCTAAATCCGATTCTTCAATACATTGGGTTGCAAATGAGACAAAGGGATATATATAAGTACCTACACTCTCTCTCCCTCTTGAAAAATTTCTGAGCGGTGCATAGAGAAACAAACCAACCTAAATACGAAGGCACCGAAATCTTTAGCGGAACAAAAAGTAAAAGGGATCGTTCATAAGGAACCATTTCTGTTTTCCTTTATTTATCCCGTAAAAGAGGGTGTCCAAGACTTCACCCAACTAACGTCTCATGTACAGATAGTCTCCGTCCCATGTGTACCAAGTAAATATCAAACTCAAGCCCCAGACTAACAAAGTCAAGGTGATTGAGGGATGGAACTTAACCAACCGCTCAACCGTATGATTCTAACCTGAGACCCCTTAAAAGAAAAGTACAAGCGCGTAGCCCCAGCGATTACACAAGTAAAAACTAATTTTCATCATATCAAAATCAGATAGCCTAAATATGCAGCAATCATTCAACATAAATCCGTTAAACCCCAAATTTAGACAAATGTAAACCGATTCAACCACAAAGAACCCAAATTGACATATTTCAAAGAAGCATGAAGGCAGAAAATAAAACATACAAAAATAAAAAATACCTCATCGTTTCCTTTGGACTTCTGGAACCAATTAATGTTCGAGACCTAAAATCACAAACGAGAACGAATCTAATCAATAACAAAGGTAATAAATATGACAATTGGGGGGCTTAAACAGATCCGGAAAAGTGTACATTGAGAGAGAGAGAGAGAGAGAGAGAGAGAGAGAGAGAGAGAGAGAGGAGACCTGGACATGGGCAGAAGGAGAGGGAGAGTTGAGATTGTCGGAGAGAGTAGCCATGACACAGATTAAGGCCAGGACAGTGACGGAGAAGGTGAGCAAGGCGTTGGCTCTGAACCCAAACGAATGCATTTTATTTTATTTTTTGTCTCTCCCCTCCTTTTTCAACCCTAACCCAATTTCCCAAACCTCGAATTTTATTCTTCGTCGTCTTCTTCTTCTTCGCGTTTTGGGCAAGTCAAATTCTCGATGTAGAAATTGGAAAGTTGATAACAGTCGAGTCGCTCTTTTATTGTGAACTCATTGTTCTGAGTGGAGAGGTTACGAGCCACCAACTCACACTACTGGACTCGACTGAGTGACAGTTTTTTTCACCCCACTCCTCCTATTGGTCAAAATACGTCACGCTTACCATAAAAAAAAATGTATTACATAAATAAGAATGAAATCACTTTGCGTGAAAATGTAATCCATTTTCTTTATCTAATCTACACCTAAAATTCTCTCAAACCAATTTACTTTATACAACCCACAAAATACACCTAAACTACCCTTAAATTTCTGTCATAGTCACTGTCATTGTCGCCGCCACCACCAGCCATCGCCAACACCACCTATTGCCACCACCAGCTATCTCCTCTCTCTCTCTCTCTCTCTCTCCACTGCCTGTTCGATAATCTAAAATTCACCATCGCGACCAATTTTCATACTTTGAATGTCGAAATACACACTCATTTTCGACAACCACATGTCAATTTGATATTGAAGGTCGAATTTTCAAAAATTGGACCTTGTCTTTTTTCGACATCCTCATGTCAAAATTTATGTCTCTATTCAACTTCTTAATGTCGAACCAAATACTTGTGAAATTTGTAGGAAAGAACATTGTTTATGTTTGACATTATCCTGTCGAAATTTAGGTCTATATTCAACTTTTGAATGTCGAACTAAATACATATAGATAAAATATTATGTTTTTCGACAATAACATGTCGAAATATAACTATATTTTCAGCTTATTAATGTTGAAATTTATGAAATCAAACATGTGAATTTCCCAAGTATCGTTTTTGGAATGCAAATGTTGATGTAATGCGTAGAATTCGATATTATGATCATGAAAAAAATAACTTAAGTCAAAAATTTATTACTGAACTTTGTCTTGCATAATTTCAATTAAGTGAAAAGTTTCAACATCGATATGTTGAAAAAGTTTACATATTTCGGAGTATGAATGTCGGAAAAAAACTCAGTTTTTCAGATTTGTTATTGGTGTTCAAATGGGAACCCATCATTGATTGGATGTCTACTCCTTCATTCTCCATTGAGAGTGAGAAGAAGAAGAAGAAGTTAACAAGTAAAAAAGGGGTGGCGGTGAAAGTGGTGGTGGAGGTGAAGTGAAGAAAAAGATGAGTTTGGGGGCATTTTTGTCTTTACACAGTAATGAAAATGAAGAAGTTTTTTATGGGTTACATGGAGAAAATGAGGGGTTGTTAATAGAATCACCCATCCCTAGGTCATCGACTGCATTTGTACAGAAGCTAGTTGACCTACGCCTAGGGAAGAAAATATGAAATGTAGAATTGGAAAATAGAAAGAGAAAATTGAAATTTCTGAAGCCTCTCGTAATATTTTTTGGGAGTAGAGTCAAGTGCCCTCTCTCTCTCTCTCTCTGTGTGTGTGCGTCTTACAAATTCATTGCCTGTGTGATGCATAAATCCAACTTTTTATTTTCAAAAAAATGATCATTGCTACTTAAATGAACAATGTTGCACCTTGACTAAATTAACATTGCATCATTTGGGAATAGCATTACACCCGAATAAGAATGTTTGAGTTACGTGTGTGATGTCTAAATTTAATTGTTTATTTTTAAAAAAATGGCAATTACACCTTAAAATGAAACAAAGTTCTACCTTAAATGAAACAAAGTTGCACCTTGATTGAATTAACATTGCTCCTTTCCAAAATACCATGGCACCTGAACTAGTAAGATTGAGAATTGTGATGAATTCTAAGTCCAACTTTTAATTTTGAACCTTTAACCTAATGGTAAAGGGAAAAATTCCTAACCAACTGGCTATGGTACATTGCTCCTAAACCTAATGATCACTGCTCCTCAACCAAAACATTGTTGCACCTTATTGGGACCAGTGAGGGAGTAGTTTTTTCAGATCATTGCACCCTATGAGGAAGATTGAGTTGCTCATATGATGTCTAAATTCAAATTATTTTGGAGATATTGCACCTTGAATGAATTTACACAACACCCAAATGAGGATGGAAAAAAGAAAAAAGAAAAAAAGCTCTTGCTCATTTTATGATTGTATATCTTGCACCTTCAATCAAAACCTATTACACTCCGGATAAAACTATATTGATAACGTATGGAACTATATTGCGAATTTACACTACACCCTCAGGGTGGGGACTTTTTTGAATTTTATAGATGGTAAACCTTGCCTCAATACCAAAAACAGTATTATGTCGGCACTAGTAAACTACAATTCAGTGCAGTTAAGCCTGTTGTCAGTTACAATAACACCTCCATTATACATTCATGAGAAACACATCAAAAAACATACAATGGATGTTTTCTGTCTATTAACATTTTCTGCATTTGTAGCATACCATCACCATTTTTTCCGGCCAATGTCACTGTTGTTATACAAAGAACAACAACCTTTTTGTGGAGCTACAACTTCTTAGATTGGTCCCCTTTCAATCAGATGAACAACAAAGTGGGTCTTCCTTCAACCTGAGCTCCAAGCCTGCACGCTGATCAGCCGCGTTAGCACAGTACTGGACCATAAAGTCTAGAATGGCACTTTGACGGTCAAGTAAGTACTGGGAGGAGGAGCTGAAGCAAGAAACTCAAATCCAGGGTTTCAGGATAGAATGTCTGTACATTCATTTGAGCGAAACATTACCTTATATAGGGAGTTAGTGACTTGTTCTCCAAGTACAGTCCTATTAGTCACGCGAGGTAACCGCTCGGCTGCATTACTATGACGAATACAGACGAGTGGTCTACAAACACATGCCTCCAATAGTACGGTGACACATGTACTAAGCCATTCGACTAACGTCACCGTCATTATAGAAACGGTTATCACTAAATAGTCTATTATTCTCATGCTCTATGTTGAGTAAACTCTAGGTATTCAATTCACCCTCCAGAACCAACATTTAGTTGGTTGCTCCTGTAATCGGTTACTCCTCGGCATAGCAAGTCGAGCCTTAGCATTGTTATGGGGACTAGATTGTCCATAACATGGCGTAATATTACGCACCCTCTCAGCCATACTCTGAGGTTGTGGACCGAGGTCTTGATGTACTCGATCACATATAGCAGTCCTTTAAGGTTCCGCCGAAGGGTCCCTTGATGGTCACCTTACGGTGGTATGCTTTAGGGATTTATCCTTTTGATAGGATCTTTAGTTATCTCTACACCTTTCCTACATTCAGATTTGATCTTTTAACTTCAACATAGTCCAGCCAATAATCCCTAGCCTCAACATGTGAAAAACAGTAGTTGATTAAATGTTCACTTTTAATGGCATGATTACAAAAGAACAAAATAAAGTAGTTTTTCAAAAATTGAGTAGTGATAAGGAAGAGTCGGCAATTAGAGATAAGAATTGGGAGAGGAATTCCAAGCACCAGGGTGTCTCACACCCATACCAACTTTATGTGATGTGCCCGATTAGGGCAAAAGCAAGTTAAAACTCTTTCTTTCTTTTCTTTAATACACTCTCCACCGCTTGGTCCTATAAGAGAATCTAATGGGGATGTAAAATGAGTTGCATTTCTATAATAGAACTAGATTATAGAACTGAAGGCTTCAATGAAAAGCTATAATTGGATGCAAAATGGAACAAATGCAAAGTTGGTTTCAAATATAGAACCAAGGATAGCCATCCTTGCCACATCACCAAATCCCAACTAGCATCTTCAACTATGCAAACCGGTGAGTACCTGAATCTTGCCAAAAAGTCGCTAGAAACTACTACTCTCGCCGGAAGTCACCGGAGTTGATGCTAGAACATGCTCTCACCGTGATAAACTCCGAAATCAACCATGCTCTCAGTGGACTATTTTGGCCGATCTATGAGGGTTTATGGTTTGGCCAATTGGTTTGTTGATATATGGGTTTGACTGATGGGTTTTGAGGGAAAGGGGGTGTGTTCATCAGAGATAGGGAGGTCAAAGGTGGTGGGGGCACCGGAGATGGAGATGGAGATGTAGAGATCATGAGAGATAGAGTTGAGACACAGAGAAATCATTTCGGGAAGAGAGAGAGAAAGAGAGAAAGAGAGAGAGAGAGAGAGAGAGAGAGAGCAATTTGATTTTCCCTTTTTCGGTGATTCCCTTTTTTCTCCCAATTACATAATTTCTTATTTCAAGTAATACTGTAATTGTTGATCATTTATTTGAAGTAATAATCACTGGTTAAGGTTGATCAAGCAAAAATTATTTTTTTACTAGTAATATCAAGCACATTGTAATGATTTTTTATTCATTTTTTTGAAGTAATTATTTTAAGGAGTGTTGAGGCTCATTGTACTTTGATTAAATTTCTTAAAGTAATAATTATGTTCCATTAATTACATATTTTACCCAATATTAGGTAAAATATCTAAAAAATTAGGTAGAACGGGGGTTGAAAAATTAGTTAGGAACATGGGTTGAAAAATTAGATCACAACGGGGTTGAAAATAACATAGATAGTTGAATTGGGGTTGAAAAAATAATGAAAAGTGATAAGCCCCCAAAAGTGTTAATAATGGGGCTTATCTCGCTTCTTTTCGATCACGCGCACGCATATTACATTCCTTTTTACGTTTGATTTTTGCGCGAGGGTGTTTTTGTAAGTTTCAGGTGAAAGGCGAGAATAAGTTGAATCTTAAGGCTATGGTTGAACCACGGGATATTCGAGCACCCTAGGCCACGGTTAACGATGCCACCAAGTCCCGAGAGTCACCAAATGAAGCGTTGAACAAGACTCGGGGGCTAGAAGTCACGATTACAAGCTGGGAGGTCAAGGGATCAAGGCATTAGAAGTTCTCATATTTTGCACTTTCAACCGGTAGAAGCTTTTTGCTCAACCGGTTGAAGTGCAACAGAAGGTTTTTCAACCGGTAGAAGATTTTTGCTCAACCGGTTGAAGTGCATCAGAAGGTCTTTCAAACGGTAGAAGCTTTTTGCTCAACCGGTTGAAGCTTCATTTTTCTGCAAATTTTTGCCTGATCATGAAATATCTAATGGCAATTTTGTAATAACTTAGGACGACTTTTTGGGGCCTTTATAAGGCCTTCAACCCCAGAACTTTAGGGTTAGCTTGGTTCTTCTCCTTCTCTCTCTCTCTCTCTTCATCCATTAAACATCTCTTGGACTAGCTCCAACTTCTCTCTACATTTTCAAGCTTTTACACTTTGATTCAAGGTAAACCACCTTCTTTAATGTTTGAGTACTTGTTAAGACCTTCTTATAAATCTAGTTTATTTCTGTTTTTACCGATTAAATCTTATCTCTCATTTTCTAGCTATTTCCTTAGAAAACTCATGTTCTTAGTAGTTGTTTGTAATTTTCTCATGTATTAATGTTGTAGGTAGACCTATAATCTTCCATAAAAATCAATTTTTAAAGTCATTTGTTATGTTCTTTATTTCCTTTCTAAAAATAGTCATGTTTTACTTAGTTATGATTGAGTAGTCGTTATAGGCTCGGTCATGGGGTGATTAGCACCCCGTGACTTAGGTTGATTCACTCCCCTCGCCATATTGCTAACTTTGCATGTTAATCAAAGAGTTAGAATTAATTTTATGTATCAAAATTTGGATTAGTTAATCTCGTTGATCACACGTAGCCAAGGGCATGACAACTTGCCACGTGTGATGCTTCAGTCTATGTCAATCAAAATGTTTGTATAAATGGCACAAGAATCCTATTCTTTGAGAAACACTATTTCTGGTTAAGTGAGTTTTAAGTACCAAATCTTTCGTTCGGGGTCGTTTAACGACGCCCCGAGCCGGTCATTTTAGAGAAGAATGAATCAGCCTAAGGCATGGGTGTTTTGAACCCCTTGACTTAGCCTTGTGTTTAATCAGTCTTTTTAATCACGCGTTGTGAACACCCCGCGGAGGCGCGATATGTCCACGAAAATTGAAGTTTTATTTCGGAAAATGATTTGATCGATTAAATAGAGTCGCCACCCGGATTTGAGGACTTTACCCGAGAAACCATTTGACAAAATGACTCTTTTGCCCTTGATATGGAAAATGCTGTACCGGTCTCAAAAATGAGATTTCTCGGGTCCGGGAGCTAGGTTACGTGAGGGGAAGGAATTCAAAGCACCCCACACGCCCGGTGTGACCACCGGTCTCTACTAAGTGTTGAAAAGGGTTTGAAAATGTTATTTAAATGGACTTTTGGTTCAAATTCACATGAGAGCATAACAAATACACCAATAATATCAATGAGATATGAATGAATGCTTGTGCAAAATATTGTGAATGGGTGATCTATATGCAAAAGATGTTGAATCTACACTAAAATGCCTCCAAAATACCTAAAAATGTCTCAGAAACTGATCACAAGTGCATTTACATCACACCTGGATAGGATCCAGGCGCCTGAAAGGGACAATCCAGGCGCCTGGATTGGGTCCAGGCGCCTGGAAGGAGTCGATATAGTATACACTTGTATCCGCACATATTCTTGTTATGATATAGTATAAGTTAGTTCTTGGCAGTTAGTAAAAGGTTGCTTTGGCCCGATGATGAGTCGTGCATCCCATATGCGCGTTGTACTTACAAGTTAGCCTTTAGGATGGCCGGACGTGGGAAAATTTGGATCATCGAGTTCCTAAACACTGATTTAAACGGGTTTAAGGGACATTGGCCCGAGGAGGATGAATCGCCCTTAGGCTTCCGATCTTAGATCATTGTCGAAATTCGTGTGGACCAGGATTTCCCAAATCCGACCATCTGATATCAAGGACTTATCACTTAAAAGAAAACTTGAGGATTAGGGCAATCTTCCAAAGCTGTCAATTACAGTCCAGGAGACTTTAAATCCACGGAGTTTGAGATACCTCCGGTGTTGGTCGTGCCCGAACGGCCACCGTGATCTGAACTAGCCTTAAGGTCATTTGTTTCTGGATTGCAACATCCAAATTGCTTTGTCTCGGATGATCAAGAAAAGTGATTGGCTCTGATTCCAACAAGTTTGGAGTTTAACCTGCCGAGTAATGGTCTACCCGGGGTGTTGGAAAATCTTCTGTGCAATGATCTTAAGTGAGATTCGGATTCGGTAGACTAACCCTAGGTTGTACATGTAGTCTAGGAGACTTTAAATCCATGGAGTATGAGATACCTCCGGTGTTGATTGTGCCCGAACGGTCACCCGTGTTTCGGACTAGCCTTGGAACCGATCGTATCTGGATGGCGACATCTCATTGCTTTGTCTCGGATGGTCAAGAAAAGCACTACGGCATCAACATTTAGGCCTTAGGTTGAAACGCCGTACCTGCTGAGTAACGATTTACCCGTGGTGTTGATACAATCTTCTGTGCGAACAGTTCCAAGTGAGATCCTAAACCGGTAGCTTAATCCCTAGGCCTAGAAATAGGACTAACTTTGGGCGAGGAAGTGACGCGCGCATCATAGGCACCCCTTTTGTTCGTACTTGGTATTCGAAGGCTATGAACTGAGTCCGACTTTTGCTTTATGATTCAGTTTAAAACCATTGGGCCTGCGAAGAAGAAGAAGACCTTACCTGTTTGGACTCGACCTCCAGGACAGAGACTGTCTCGATCTTTATCACCAAAGCCAGAAACAAGTATGGCGGCTGAACAGGAACAAGGTCCCCCAAATGAGATTGAACAAATAAGGAAAGAAATGCACGATGAGAGGGTCTGAAATGACGCCCGAATTGCCCAACTCATGGCGATTATGGTAAATATCCAAAGTCGGTTGCCTCCACCTCAGCAGCGAATGCCCGAGGGCGAACCTCGAGATCAAGAGGTCCCCCACGATGAACAGCCAGAA
This sequence comes from Vaccinium macrocarpon, assembly GCA_022606695.1. NCBI lineage: Eukaryota > Viridiplantae > Streptophyta > Magnoliopsida > Ericales > Ericaceae > Vaccinium > Vaccinium macrocarpon. Next base: position 15,427,241 of record CM040174.1, read on the forward strand.
CACCCCCCTGAAAATCCTCAATTGGCTGAAATGTTAGCTAAGATACTCAAGTTGGAAGAGTCTGTTGCCAAAAGTGAGAAGCGAGCCATCACCGACTTTGATATGAATAAACTTTGCATCTTCCCAGGCGCTAAGCTCCCCAAAAAGTTCAAACATGTGGACTTCGAGAAGTTTGATGGGACTGGGGATTCGAGAGGACATGTTCAGGCATATGTAAGTTCCCTCTCGCTACAAGAAGTCGATGAGGTCCGCCATGGCAATGTGTGTTTCACTTAAACTCTTATCGGGCCTGCAAGACTCAGGTGGCTCTTGTCTCTCGACATCTCGAAGAGACAGACTTGGGAAGAAATGGTGGCTGCTTTCATTAAGCAGTATGAATATAATGTACAGCTCAAGGTCACTACTCGAGAACTTGAAAGTACCAAGATGAAAGAGAAGGAGTCTTTTGCCGAATTTGTAAAAAGGTGGAGGGCAAAGGCCGCACAAATGACTGATCGTCCCCAAAGGACAAAGATCGACAAGATCATAACCAAGAACCTTCACCGATGGCTCAATACATGGTGATGGCTCAAGCACATGACTTTCACTTTACTTTGAGACGGGCTTGTCAATTGAAGAAGCCTTGCAAAGTGGGGTGTTAAAGAAAGGTGATTCAATCCCCAAGCCGAAGCGCAATTACATTGGGAACACCTCGTCCCTCAGATGCAAACCCCAAGCACTCAAATTTCAAGACCTCATCCAACTCCATGAACCACCAAACCCATAAAGCCGAACCTATAAATGTTATCTTGTCCCAGTCAACCCAACCAAATCAACCACCACAGAACCAAAGAACCCGGCGTATCTTCACCCCTCTCCCTTTACCTCTACCAATTGTCTTTGAACGGCTTGTACAACAAGGAAAAATCAAACCTCTCCAACCAATTCCACCCCCACAAAATCCTCCACCAACTTATAACCCGAATACCTTCTGTGTTTTTCACCAAACACCGGGTCACCCCACTGAAAGATGCCAACGGCTGCGTCATGAGATTCAAGATCTCATTGACAATAAACAAATCCGAGACCCTTCTGAAAAACCCAATGTTGTCACCAACCCTTTGCCCGCACACGTAAGGAACAGCGATATAGGTCAGATTACCTTCAGCTCCACTCAAAAAGACCAAAATTCCGCTCCATTTGACCCAAGCCAGTTCATTGTACCAGAGATAAATCCTAAGCCCATCGTATCTATACCAGCTGAATCCGATGTGTGCTTTCTTGAGGCACATCTAGACCCCACTATTTGGCAAGAATGGGGCGATTTGATAATGGCTATGGAAGCACGAGAGTATGAGCAAATGGTGGCCAACAATGTGGTAAATGAAGAAATGTGGCCGCAAAATGAACAGTTGGATGAAGAACCTCCACTTGGTGCTTTGATTAATCCACTTTGGGATCCAATGTTTGCAGATCCACTTGATGGGTTCGCACTTCCTAACCTGTTTGAGCCATTGCCAGTGGAAGAAGGACAAGGACAGAATTGGCAAGAACAGATCATGGCACCCGATGATACGCAGGAAGCTGAATGGGATCCCATACCGAATGAGTGGCAGCTTATGGATCCTAACGATCCTTTGGATGGGTCCACACTGCCCATGTTTTTTGAAGAAGCATATTTCCCTATGCCTCCGCTGTGGGAGGGTCGCCCAGATTTCTCCATGATGAGTGGGCATGCGATAAATCGAATGACAGAGGGGATAGAGTTTACACCGTATGATTACATTATTGATGAAAATCTTCCGGCACCCCGAGTGCAAATCCCGGAGAATTGCAATGTCATGGTATTGAACGGTGGCTTACCCGATGTTTGGGGACAGCAGATGGAGGAAAATATCGCAGCAAATGTGTGGGCCAATCAAAACGCAGAAGTAGCACTCTCACCACTGTGGGTCAAGGATGGCGAAATTTGGACCCTTAACGAAGCAGCAATGGAAGTTAGAGATGTATGGAATGAAGCGACTGTGGAAGGAATAACTAAGGGCTTAGAAGGGGCTAGTATTGAAAAAGGGAAGAGAAAGGCAGAGGGGGATCTTGTTGACCTTTACACGGACTACACTGATCTATGGGGGGACGATATTGATTCAGTACTTCACCTACTTCGAAGCGGACGGTTTTATCAACCACCACAGGTGTACACTGGAGAAACCTCTAACCCACCTCCTAATACCCTAAACCAGCCACCTTTTAACTCAGCTCCACAAAGTAACCCAACTCCACAAAATAACTCAGCTCCACCACATTTTCCAAACAATCCCAATGAGCCAATCACCGATCCTATTGATTTCCAAAACCTTTTCAGCCCACCAACCAACCAATCCCATGCTACTTCATGCAGCCCAATGGTCAGATATGCCTCGGCCCAAAAACCTCCACAATCAGCTGAAGAGAATCCCATCCAGAAACAACTTGAGAAAACCCCAGCCGCTCTAACCATTTTGGGGACTACTCATGAGCTCCAGCGAGCACCGTCAGAAACTCGCCCATGTGTTGTCCTGCATGGAGATTGCACCTGATATTACCCTAGAAGCCATGATGGCCGCCATTGTTACCAAACCTATCATCGCCACCAAACCTACCAAGCATGTTGTAACCTTTACCGAGGCTGATCTACAGCTCAAAGGGACTGATCACAACAAGCCATTGCATGTCACCATGAAATGCATGGGGAAGTGGATCCCGGTTGTGCTGATAGATAATGGTTCTGCGCTCAATGTTTGTCCACTCCGAATAGCTTTATGCTTGGGACTTAAGCCGAAGGATTTCACGCCATCTGATCTCACTGTTCGAGCTTACGATAACACCCGCCGCCGCAAATGCTTTTTGGAATCAGAAATGGAGATTGCCGCAGGGGTTTAAGTTGACAAAGGGAATTTCATGTACTTGAGATTCCAAATTTCATTCAACTTGTCGTTGGGTCGCCCTTGGATGCATCGACCGATATTATGGCAAATCCCATCCACTCGTGATCGAAAAGTCTTACTTGGGTTGGAAGGCGAACGGTGGCTCTTTATGGAGACACAGAATTGGCCCCTCATGTCAAGACAATGCTCCCCTGTTAGAGATTATGCATGATGAGAATGATGTTCAACTTGGGGGGTTCGCTTTTGATACATCCGGTGGTGTGTTCACACTTCGTATCGATGATGATTTCTCCATCAGCACCACCATTCTTGAAATGATGAGGAAAATGTCTTATCTGCCAGGCATTGGCTTAGGGCGAACTCGCCAAGGGGTGGCTCAATTTCCAGATTTTCCTTCCCAGCGAGGCCGTTTTGGATTAGGATATGAACATGTATTGAAGGGTAAGCAGAAGGGGAAGACTAACGAGGCAGAAAGCAGTACCAACCGCCAGATTCGCTTTGTCAAAGAAGGGTCAAATGCACCATATCATGGCCAGCCTGAGTCGTTTGTAAATGAAATAAGTGGAGTGGTGCACCTTGGTTTTGAAATCTTTGCTGATGATGCTTGGAATAGCGAAGAAAAACATGAAAAGGTCAAGAAATTGGTGAAAGACCTTAAAGCAGAGTGGATGGTGGCTTTGGATGGTGGGGTCTTGATGTCAATGTTCGACGAGGTCAGTCTAACAGGTAAGGATGAAGGAGCCAGCTGTGATGATGCTCGGGCAGGAGGCCTTTGAAGACCCTAGCGTGCTGATTGTGGATGCTGTAGGAAGATATAAGAATTGCACTTTCACACCTGTTGTAAAATTCACAGGCACTTTCACCGAATCCGAGTCTAATCCCGAGTCTGAGTCTGTACTTGTCTTTAAGTCGGAGATCGCGCCTCGTGCCGCTCCAGGTTATCGCTTTTCTTTTGAGTTTGAGTCCACCGCTATGTACCGCACCCCTGGGGGTTTCATGAATGAAATGGATTGTGATTTCGCTTGCTTTGCTATTCCCGAAATAAATTGTGTTGACCCTGACGATGATGAGACCGAGTTCGAGGGAGAAATACCTAAAGAACTTAAATCTCTAATCGAAAGGGAAAATGAAAGGCATGCTCAGCCAATAAAAGAATAAGTAATTTCAATTAAATTGAGAGATGAGGAAAATCCTCGCATGGTTCAAATCGGTTCCGGGCTATCTTCGGAGGAACAAGAATCACTCACTGATTTACTCAAAGAATTTAAAGATGTTTTCGCTTGGTCCCATGCTGATATGCCCGAAATCGATCCTGAAATTGTGCAACACCGAATTCCCCTATATCCTGATGCCAAACCAGTAAAACAGAAATTGAGAAAAATCAGGCCAGATTGGGTTGAGAAGGTCAAAGAGGAAGTTACTAAGCAGTTCAACGCTGGTTTTCTGATGGTAACTGAATATCTGCAATGGGTTGCAAATATTGTGCCGGTGCCCAAGAAAGACGGAAGAGTCAGAGTCTATGTAGACTTCAGAGATTTGAACAAAGCCAGTCCAAAGGACGACTTTCCCTTGCCACACATTGATGTACTGGTGGATAATACGGCGGGGCATGCACTGCTGTCGTTCATGGATGGATTCTCAGGATACAATCAGATTCTGATGGCACCGTAAGATCGTGGAGAAAACAACTTTCACCACCAATGGGAACGCTTATATCGGGTCATGCCGTTCGGATTAAAGAATGCTGGGTCAACCTACCAACGAGCCGGCACAACCTTGTTACATGACATGATGCACAAAGAGGTCGAGGTTTATGTGGATGATATGATTGTAAAAGCAAAAGAGAGAGAAGGACATTTCCCGGCATTACGCAAATTCTTTGAAAGGATTCGAAAGTATCGAATGCGCCTCAATCCGCAGAAGTGCACGTTTGGAGTCACTGCCGAAAAAATGTTGGGATTCATGATCACTACTTGGGGAATCGAGGTTGATCCGTCGAAAATCAAAGCAATATTGGAAATGGAGTCGCCTAAGACAGAAAAAGAGGTTCGGAGTTTCCTCGGGAACATTCAGTTCATCAGTAGATTCATCGCCAAGTTGACTTCAACTTGCGAGCCGATGTTTCACCTGCTCAAGAAAGGGGTGCCATTCAGATGGGATGATAGATGTCAGAAGGCGTTTGAGGCAATTCGAAAATACCTCCAAAATCCACCAGTGCTGATGCCACCAATACCTGGTAAGCCATTGATCCTGTACCTATCCGTGTCAGAGTCGGCAATGGGGTGCATGTTGGCACAAGAAGGAGAAGCTGGGGTAGAAAAAGCTGTTTATTATTTAAGTAAGAAGATGGTGGGAGCGGAAGAAAGATATACCCCGTTGGAAAAGACATGTTGGGCTCTCGTTTGGGCCTCCAAAAAGTTGAGGCACTACATGCTGGCTTATTCAGTGACGTTAATCTCTCGAATGGACCCTCTCAAATATCTGTTCGAGAAACCAGCGCTCACTGGAAAACTGGCACGATGGTTGCTTTTATTGGCCGAATTAGAACTCAAATACGTGACACGAAAATCAGTAAAAGGCAGGGCCGTGGCAGAATTTTTGGCAAATCATCCAATTCAGGGACCAGAAGATACAGAATTTCAGTTTCCCGATGAACATGTTATGGCAGTATCAGAAGATGTGTGGAAGTTGTATTTTGATGGAGCTGCAAATCAGAGAGGGTTCGGAATTGGTATATTGTTAGTTTCGCCAGAAGGACCGCACATTCCCCTCTCTTTTAAGTTAAACTTTGAAGTGACCAATAACCAGGCAGAGTATGAGGCGTGCATTGTTGGAATGGAAGCCACCTTTGAAATCAGAGTGAAAAAGTTGGAGGTGGTGGGAGATTCAAATTTGGTGGTCTCTCAAGCCAATGGTGATTGGAAAGTACGAGAAGAGAAGTTGAAGCCATATCACAAGGATCTCGACGATCTGATTCATCAATTTGAGCAAGTCACCTTTACTCATATACCGAGAATGAAGAATCAGTTTGCCGATGCTCTTGCTACTCTGGCATCCATGGTAGAATTGCCTGTTGGGGTACAAATGAGACCAATCATAGAAACAATCTTACATGCAAAAGAGGTGAGAAAATTCAAGTTTCAATGAATTCAAAGTTCATTTTCAAGAAATTTGCATGGGAAATCATAAGAAAACTTTGGAAAAAGATGGCATCTATTGGAAAATGGAGGAGAAAACTTTGGAAAAGTGTATGAGAGGCTTGGGAAGGAAATTTGGGCAGTTTACATGCAGTTTGGAGTAGAAGAACGCCATGCAATGGGCAAGAAAATGTCTCGGGAAGAACAAAATGCTGCCAGGATTCAGGTCCAGGCGCCTGGACTTGCCCTTTCCAGGCGCCTATACTCAATCCAGGCACCTGGATCATCACCTTCCAGGCGCCTGCACCCAATCCAGGCACTTGAACCAGCCTAATGCAGGCACCTGGAAACCAGATGACAGCAACCAATTGTTGACCCCCAAACCCATTTCCATGCATTTTTGGCAAGTTTCATTGATCCCAACATGATCTAACAGGCATTTATGACTTGCAGGAAAGTTCCATTCGTGGAAGATCCGGAAAACGAGACGTTCGGACCGACTTTCCCGTCAAATAAGTTCGGTTTAGCCTCTCCAAATCATAACTAAAGGTTGCAAGAGGATCTTACCAAGTTCAAATGGCCGGTTTGGTCAAATATGACTTTGCGAAATTGGAGGGATGTTTGTTCTCGGAAAAGAACACGTGGCATTGGAGGACCGTCTTTTCAAACAAGCCCTATGGACGCCAAATTCCATCCTAGGGTCATTTGTGAGTTGTATATACGTTTTTAAGTCGGGTGAAGGTGTCAATAACACTTGTGGTCATTTTAGTTGTTTATGTCAAAATTTGTTCATTAAATGTGTTTCGAAGAAATTCACGAACACCTGCGTCGATAACCGTGTCTTTCTGTATTACTTGTATATGATTGTTCATTATAGTCAATGGAAATCTTTTTCTTGTTATTTGTGAATTTTACAGCCGGTGTTTTGTTATGATAGAACGCATGAGCAACATATAAAGTGCAAATCATATATCAAAGGATGGCATCCATAAAAAAGTCAATGCAGGTCAACACGAATCAAATATCAAGTCATAATCCATGGGTACTGGGGCAAACACACGCCCAAACAAGCAAAATAGGCGTGCAGGCCCGAAATGGTAAAAGAAAAAGCTGATCTAAAAAAAAAAAAGAGAGCAAAAGTGAAACTCATAATAACCTAAGATCACCCAGGTACTAACTATGGGTCACCTATCTCCTCGTTGTCCTCGCCCTCGTCCTCGCTTCTCCCAGCGTGTCCTTCTCGGGATGTGCCCTGTGGGAGGAGGCTCATCTCTGCAAGCAGCCTACGCTCATTGCCGACGGCCGCCAACTCTCGCGGCGAACGATGCGTCCGTCAGCACCATCCTCATCCTCTCGCACTCTCTTTACGGCGCGACGTAGCCTGCTACTTCGCTTTGGCGGAATGGCGAATGGTTAGATTGATCCGTGACTCTGCGGCACCACTCTTCGGCGTCTCGAGGCACTAAGTAGCAAGACAAAAACCGCGAGCATATCATTATTACGCAAATCAAGCATGTGTCAATCAAATCCGAAGCAAAAGGAATACGGACACTCCGGTGCGGGAGGAAACAACCGGAAGGCGAGTGGTCACCGCTGAAACACCACGCCGGCCGAAGCCACCCGGGGCGAACTGAATCGCGGGACTATGAGTCTGCTCATAGTAAAAGCGCGCGGTGTCCTGGGAAAACTACAATAAGAGGCAGCAATATCAGTAAAGGGAATTCAAAGTCAAGGAAAGTTAAGGGAATAATGGAACTCTGCATACCGAGCCAGTAGGAAGTGCAAGGTCGGCAGCCGGTCGCGGGATATCAACATATCCCCTCTCCCCTCGGCGTCCCGCACGCGAAAACCTGCCCATGCCCTCATAACCTCGTGGGTAGACCTCTCAAGAGGCTCTAGCTCCCCTTTCTTCTGACACCACCCCATCTCTCCCTCCCGACCCAAGGCATAAGCTTCTGTCCCCCAGGGATCTCCTTTCTCCCCTCCTCCTGAACATCAGTTCTCTCAAAAGGGACGTTCTCCATCACCACGTCCTCGCTCACCCTTTCTCTCTCCCTAACTCTCTCTCTCCCATCCCAATAGAAGATCCCCCTCTCTCTCTCACAATAGAGGGACCAGCCTCCTCTCTCGCCCTAGCCTCACCACCAACCTGCCCCTCAGCTCTGGCCCTCTCCGCCTGCTCAGCAGCCAAAGCCTCCGCGGCCTCCAACACAGTAGCCTCCCGTGCAACTCTAGCTCTCTCTCTAAACCCCGCCACGTCAAGGGGGCCAACCAGGTATCGTTGCCTGTACGCCACATAGTCCTCTACTGGTCGAAGGTACTGGTCCAAAGCTGTGTCAAGGAGAGTGTATCGCTCGATCTCTGCCAAAGTGTAGCTCTCAATCCTCAGAACCAGCGGTGGAAGAGGCCCTGGCACCACTTGTGTAAGTGCACAAACAGACTGACGCAGTACCCTGTCTCCAAGACACCACTGCCAGCCATATGCGCACTCCAGTAGTACCCTCCCTCGTGTCAGCTCCCTACTCTGTGTGAGGTACTCGTCGTGAACCACATCCCACACCTGCCAGTATACCTGCACAGAAAACAAGAAGTTCATAAGACAGTATGCAATAAGTGAACAACAAACATTGAAATGAGGTTTGAAGTCGGCACATACCCCTGCATAAGTAAGGCGGTCGAGCTCTCCCCGAAAGAAATCAAGCCGGGCCACAAGGTTCTTTCCTCCCTCAGATCCTTGCCCCCAACGAAGAGCTCGAGGGATTACGTATGGATCCCGGTAAGAGGACTCCGGAGACGTCAGTCTTAGCACTTCGTAGGCCCATATCTGCAAAACATTCTGGAATGGTCAGTAAATATGCAATGTGCAAAAAAGCGGAAGTTCAGCAAAGTGCAAATAGGGAAATGTGAAGCTATTTGGTTTACCTCCCAAGCAGACCATAATCCTCCTATGCTCGATGCTACGCCTCGGGAAACGGATCCCATGAAAGCATAGCACGAGGCTAAGGCCCAACCTCCCGGTCATATCCGCAAACCGGCCAAAGTCCCTCGGCCGCTAGGGTAACCTGTGTGCATGGTGGCGCTTTCGGTCATGCAATCGTGGTCGCTACCGAACATGTAAAAAGGTAACACCGGCCTTCGCTCTCTGCGGCAAGCCGAGAAGTGGGTCTCTAAGACAATGGTCAGCCGAATCCGACCATAACCAAAGAAAATCGCTCGCGATTGGGCTTCCGGCCCAAATAGTGTCGCAGCGTCCTCATCATCCCGGCAATCCCCTCAATCAAAGGTAAAGGCTCTCCGCCGACTTCGCAAGCCCGCGGATCGCCGAGAAGTCTAGAGGCGCCATCGCCACCTCGCCAAACCGTAGGTGAAGGGTATTTGTGGAATCCTCCACCTCTCGCCAGTGGTCGCTACTACAAAGATGGTCACGCGATCGCCTTCGTCAAGGTCTCTATGAACGGCTCAAAACCTGCAAGTACCACCAATCCTCTCACATCATGGTGGAGGTCCACGAAGAGAGACAACGTCCTCCCAGATGAGCCGTTCACGCTCAGGCACCTGTTCACCTGTTAAAACAGAGAAGCATTTCGTCAGTATCAGAGGTTCATGAAAATCACAAATGCATAAGCTACAAAGGATTCAACAAATGAAAAGCATGTTAAACCAAGTTTGTACCTCCAAACAATCGCGGGAAAGGTGCCTCCCGGCGTCCAACAGGACCTCCTCTCCGTCATATCTCTCCTGCAGCGAAATATATCTGTCTATCGCCGAGGGCACTATATGGTGCAGAGGTGCGTCATAAGTATCTGCGTGAAAGACTGGCCTACCCAACAAGGCCCATCGTGCTACCTCCACCACCGACACCCTCAGACCAGCCTCTCTCTCTCTCTCTCTCCTCAGCCTCAATCTCCCTCACTACCTCAGAAGCGGTCTCCTCAGTCACTGGAGGAATATCTGTCTCCTCCATAGCAATCCCCTTCCCTTTATCCGGCCTACTCGTCCCCTCACCCGAATCACCTGGGGTACGTCAGGGGTCGAGTCATCACCCCCTGCACCATCACCAACATCACCATCGCCACACCTCAAATCACCACCATCCCTCTCACCTGAGCCAGGATCCTCCATCACAACGTCATCCCCCACGAGCACATCAAGGCCACCCAAACTCAGAACCCGCTCACCCACACTCTCAACACCTCTATCAACGCCACCCGTATCGCCACCACTGTGTCCAATACCACCTATATCCCTACCAACAGCATCTCCGCCCGCCAAACTACTCGAACCATCATCACCACTACCGCCAATACCACCAACATCTCCACCCGAACCACCCGCAGCCGCCAGAACAACATCATCAACAACAGGTAATGTACTACTACTAACAGGAACATCATCAACAGTATGTAAATTACTCACAGTGCTCAGAACTGTTGCAATTTCACTTACCTGTTTCGGATCTGAAATTTCGGTGGGATTTTGAACTGGTTCGGGGTCCACATCCCCCTCTCTTGCGCCGCCGGCAGCCGTGGTGGCCGTTTGGGTTTCCTCCACCCCGGCCGTGGCCTCCTCAGGGCCGTGGGTCCCACCCACGGCTTCCCCCGTCACTGCATCATCACCCGCGGTGGTTTCCACCGCCAGTGGGACCACCTCTGTCCTCTCCTCCACACCGCCGGCACCGGAGAGGCCCATAGAAGGATCAGGAGTTCTTGGATCCGCCAAAGATGAGAGTATTTCGAACCGAAATCGTACAAAACCGAATGGATCTAGGTTTGGATGATGGGAAATCGAGTTTTGGGTGAAGAATTTGTGCGAAAAATCGTGAGTTTGAGACCAAGAGATTTGAAAGAGAGAGAGAGAGAGAGAGAGAGACGAGCGGGTTTGGTCGGAGAAGAAACAGAAATGACCGAAATGGGGCACCTGGACTGGTTTTAATCGCACCCGAACGGTTACGACTGTTCACATTTTTAGGAGTCCAGGCGCCTGAAGTGAGTCCAGGCGCCTGGATCGTGTGGTTTCAGGCACCTGAAGTGAGTCCAGGCGCCTGGATTGGGATGATCTAGGTGGCTTCCAAGCTGGTCCAGGTACAACGCAATGCTATCCAATTGAAAATTGTTTGGAATTCCTGAGCTTTTCCAAGACTTTTTGGAACATTTCCAGAGAAACTTTAGTTCAAATCGTGATGGGCACGCATGTGTTGTACAACCAAACAAATCAATTACTTTACGCGAAAGTTTGATTCATGACAATGAGGCAATGAATTTTAATAATTTATCTCGAGAAAATTCTAAATCAATGTATGAGAATTAATCATAATTCGTTTAAACCATTTTCTGAGGATTATTTATTAATCCGTTTAAATCATTTTATGAGGATTATTTATTAATCCGTTTAAATCATTTTCTGAGGATTATTTATTAATCTGTTTAAAACATTTTCTGAGGATTATTTATTAATCCGTTTAAATCATTTTCTGAGGATTATTTATTAATCCGTTTAAATCATTTTATGAGGATTATTTTTAATCCATTTAAATCATCTCCTGAGGATTAATTTTTAATCCGTTTAAATCATTTTATGAGGATTATTTCTTTAATCCGTTTAAATCATTTTCTGAGGATTATTTATTAATCCGTTTAAATCATTTTCTGACGATTATTTATTAATCCGTTTAAATCATTTTATGAGGATTATTTTTAATCCATTTAAATCATCTCCTGAGGATTAATTTTTAATCCGTTTAAATCATTTTATGAGGATTATTTCTTTAATCCGTTTAAATCAATTTCTGAGGATTATTGTTTTAATCTGTTTTAAGCACAATCGAATTCTCAAAATTTTTGCGCGTTCTGGAAATTCCAAGGCAATTGATTGGGGTCGTCTTTACCTTCGACAGAACTTTCATCAAATCAATGATGTCAAGTCGTGTCAAAGGGGGGGGCAACAGCAGAGTCGTCAGCTTGTGAACACCCCGCGGAGGCGCGATATGTCCACGAAAATTGAAGTTTGATTTCGGAAAATGATTTGATCGGTTAAATAGAGTCGCCACCCGGATTTGAGGACTTTACCCGAGAAACCATTTGAAAAATGACTCTTTTGCCCTTGATATGGAAAATGCTATACCGGTCTCAAAAATGAGATTTCTCGGGTCCGGGAGCTAGGTTACGTGAGGGGAAGGAATTCAAAGCACCCCACACGCCCGGTGTGACCACCGGTCTCTACTAAGTGTTGAAAAGGGTTTGAAAATGTTATTTAAATGGACTTTTGGTTCAAATTCACATGAGAGCATAACAAATACACCAATAATATCAATGAGATATGAATGAATGCTTGTGCAAAATATTGTGAATGGGTGATCTATATGCAAAAGATGTTGAATCTACACTAAAATGCCTCCAAAATACCTAAAAATGTCTCAGAAACTGATCACAAGTGCATATTACATCACACCTGGATAAGATCCAGCGCTTGGACAATCCAGCATTGGGTCCGCGCTACCGGAAGGAGTCGATCCAGGCACCTGGATTACCATCCAGACAGAAACCTTAAACTTCTAATTTCTTGCAGAAATCAACAAATGCAGCATTCTAATCAACTCACATGCATTCTGGAAAATATTTGAAACTACAATAATAGGCTTGACACTCCAATTTTATTCCAAAGGTAATAAGATGTTACTAAAATGCAATATTAAAGTAATGACAATGCTTATTTTGAACACCTAAAATAGAGGAAAGTTTGTGTAACAAAGAACATTCTGTTTTGAAACCCTGGAAATTGAATGATCAGAACCTCAGGATAACACATGAACCCATTTAACTCACTTTCTCTCATATAATCCTCTTTTAAAGCATGATTACAAACCTAAAACACTTGAAATAAACATCTACATGAAGATTAGATCATGAAATGTAAAGAAGAAAGGATCAATGCATGTAAATGGTGTACCAGCTGGTTAAAATATGAAAGAAAACATAAAACATGACAAAGGAAAAAGGGGGTCCAGGCGCCTGCATGGAGGGTTTCCAGGCGCCTAGACCTGATGCAGGCGCCTGGATCAGAATCTGATACTCAAAATGTTTTTTTGTTTTGATGATTTCTAGACCACTCTCAAGCTCTCTACTGGTATGGATGACCAGAAAGAACTTGAATGAGTCCCCCTCAGGGCCTACTTGAACTACTTGGTAGAATAACTACCTCTTTAGCTTGATCAAAGGCTTGAAATGGGTTTTTGAATGGATTTTGTAGGAAAGTAGCTGCTGATTTTTTGGTTTTACAGAGCTATGAAGAGTTGTTGGTAGGTGTTTTGATGGGATTTTGTTGAAGAAGACTAATAGATGATAGTTTTTATGGGACAAGGAAGTGATTCTTTGGCTTGAAATGGGTTGAGCTTGAAGGGTGATGAATGAGTTGAGGTTTCTAGGGGGATTTGGACAGAGTAACAGCCAAAGTAAGAGAGCAATTTTTCAGTCCTCAAAATGGAGGAGAAGAGGTGCTTAAATAGGCAAAAACAAGGGTTCATAAAGGGCCACTTGGACCTTTAGAAAAGGGTGAGGGGTCATCTAGGGGGTAATGTGTAGATATAATAATCTCCCCCACTCCCCCTCTAACTGAACTCTGCAAGAAAATCCTTCAAGATCGCTGTTCCCGCCCACTAACAACTTAAAACACACTCAACCTGGACTGATATCCAGGCGCCTGGATTGTGCATTTCGAGGCGCCTGGATTCAACGGTCCAGGCGCCTGGACTTGACCAATCCAGGCGCCTGAACGTCTTCCAGGCGCCTGGACTTGACCAATCCAGGTGTCTCAAAGACCAATCCAGGTTGCATGTATTCCAAGGTTTTGGGCCATTCCGGAGTTCCAAGGGATGTTTTGGTTATTTGATGGGAGGTTATTGGAGAGGTTTTTCAAGTTTTCGATCAAGCCTTGTGTGTCCTCATTAGGCATTTTCATCATCGGGGAAGTTTCGGAATCCTGAGGGTTCGGATTGAGGTGTCTACACGCGTCTTTCACGAAGTTAAGTGAAATCCACCCCCCAAACTACAAAAGCCAAGTTTGTCGCTTTAAGGCTAAAACCCTCATTAGCAAGTCAATTTTCATGCTCAGCACATTAGGTCCCTGTGGACTCGATCTGGACTTCCGGTTATTATGCCACGCGTCACCTGAACCCTACGCTTGGGGAAATCAACGTTTGATATACAATCCAAGGACGCAAGCAAAAAGTAAGGTGGAGGAAAAGTTAGTTAAATTTGGAACTGTTTGGTTCTAAAATAGAACCAACCATGGGAGGCTAGGTTCTATTTTGGCACTAAAACTCACTTTTTGGTTGCCAAAATATGGCAATGGCTATAGTTATTTTGTAGCTAGCATTGGATCTGCTCTAAAAGGCTACAACTGAAAATACAATGACGATTACAAATTCAAAAAACTTACAAATAGATACTACGAAGATCTTTACTAGAAGAACTTATCCAAGGCGTTCTTGTCTTTGCTGGAGCCAACGACGGTGACAGTGGCTTGCTAGGCACAGATCTTGAATGCAGAGAGAGAGAGAGAGAGAGAGAGAGAGCTTCGTGGAGGTGACAGTCACCGGAGGTGGAGAGGAAGGTGTTGCAGGTTGTTGTGGTGGTCGAGGGTGATGGTGGGAGTCGCTGGTGGTCAATCGCCCCCCTCTGTTGGGGTTCGATGAGTCGAATGGATTGTAAAGGGAGTGAAAGAGATAGAGGTTTGATTTTGGGGGAAAAAAATAGAATGAGGGGTATTTTTGGCAGTGCACGTGAAAATTGTCGTGTATGTGTAAATTTTTTTCCCCTTGCCATGCTTTAGTCATTTATGAAACCATGGCCATGTTGTGGTCATTTTTTGCCCCTTTTACCACTGATTGGTCATTCTCCCAATTATATATATATATATATATATATATATATATATATATATATATATATATATATATATATATATTTTGGGGGGGGGGCTTTTTTTTTTTACGCCTTTTTAGATAGGAATAATTAGTCATAAACACACAATATTTTGGCTATTTAAAGGGAAGGACAAGGAATATTTGCAATCAAACATAAAGACAAGGAACATTTGCAATCAAACCTAAAGACACAATATTTTGCCTATTTAAAGAGAAGGACAAGGAACATTTGCAATCAAACATAAAGACAAGGAACATTTGCTATCAAACACCTAATAAGTGGTCCTATTAATTATGCCATTATAAATTGCAAAATGCGATAAAAGGAATTAGATTACGTTCTTTTAGTCGTAATCTAACATTTGACGTTTCGTATACGAATCCATAATCAAAGAGGGCAACAACCTGATTTTTGGATGGAGTTAAAAAACCCATAAATCAAAACCTAGATGATCAAGAAATCATGCCGTTGTGGTTATTAGTAAGTTTCTTAATCCAAAATTTTTGCAAGTAAATGAGTGGTAAATTTATTAATGGTGGATTATTCCCAAAAAACTATCTTTATAAAGGAAAAATTAGTGAAAAATACAACATTTTTTCCCGTTTTTAAGTCAAGGACACACTATTTGCAACTGATTAGAAGGAAAGGGTCAGCATTTAATGAAAATGAAGACCACAATGAAGCCTTACCCGCTTGCGAACGAAGAAGATGTTGAAGCGGAGCAAATTCTGGTCTCTTTACCGATGAAAACAAAGAGGGCGATTTGAGCCTCTCCAGTGCAAACGAAGATGATGACCGACTGACCCTATCTTAAATGAAGAATATGAAAAGGAAGACTGCTCTTACCAACGAAAAAGCTTTTCCTACACTGAGAAAAGTTTTTACTTAATGACCCTAAAGTTTTTTGGGGAAGGAGCTCAGGGTGAAAACTGAAAGTCATTGTATCCACTTTTTCAAGGAGTAGATAGTGTACAACACGCTACACATATTTTAATTTTCTATTCAATTTTAAAAATTAGTGAGATGTCAATAATTTTTTGGGTCACCAGAAGTGGCCGACTGAGAGGCAAGAGTTGATTTTAAAAAAAAATTCTGTACGAAATTAGAACTTTTAAAAACTAGTAAGATGTCACTAATTTTTTGGGTCGTAGGAGTTGATTTTTTTAAAATTTTCTATACAAAATTAGAACTTTTAAAAATTAGTAAGATGTCACTAATTTTTTGGGTCGCTGGAAGTGGCCGCCAGAGATGGGGTGGTAGTCGGACGGGAGGCAAAAGTTGATTTTTTAAAAATTCCTGTACGAAATTAGAACTTTTAAAAATTAGTAAGATGTCATTAATTTTTTGGGTCGCCGGAAGTGGCCGCCGTAGATGGGGTGGTAGTCGGACGGGAGGCAAGAGTTGATTTTTTTTAATTTTCTGTACGAAATTAGAACTTTTAAAAATTAGTAAGATGTCATTAATTTTTTGGGTCGCCGGAAGTGGCCGCCGTAGATGGGGTGGTAGTCGGACGGGAGACAAGAGTTGATTTTTTAAAATTTTCTGTACGAAATTAGAACTTTTAAAAATTAGTAAAATGTCACTAATTTTTTGGGTCATCGAAAGTGGCCGCCGGAGATAGGATGGTAGTCGGACGGGAGGCAGAAGTTGATTTTTTTAAAATTTCTATACGAAATCAGAACTTTTAAAAATTGGTAAGATGTCACTACTTTTTTGGGTCGCCGGAAGTGGTCGCTGGAGATGGGGTGGTAGTCGTAAGGGAGGTAAGAGTTGATTTTTTTAAATTTTCTGTGCAAAATTAGAACTTTTAAAAATTAGTAAGATGTCACTAATGTTTTGGGTTGCTGGAAGTGGTTGCCGGAGATGGGGTGGTGGTCGGCTAGAAGGTTGGAATTGATTTTTTTGAATTTTCTTTTAAAAATTAAAATATTGAAAAATTAGTGACATTTCACTAATTTTTTTGTCTTTATGTTCAATTGCAAAAGTTTCTTATCCTTCTCTTTAAAAATGTCAAATATTTTTTGTCTTTATATTCGATTGCAAAAGTACTTTGTCCTTCCCTTTAAATATGCCAAATATTTTGAATTTTTGGTTAAGTGACCCTTTTAGATATGTCATTCCTCAATATACATAAATTTTTAAATATCAATAAGTCAAAAAGGCAAAAGTTAGTGAAACGGGTCCCAACTCAAGGTTAGGGTGAATTACTGAGCATAATATAATTTTTCTTAAACTTCTCTACCTGTTCCATTCTTAAATACTCCTGATCTTTTTATATTCTCTCACTTTCTCTAATTTTCAAACATAGTTTGAGGCTCTATTTGTAATGAGAATGAATATCAAAGCCAATTAATTATTGTTAAAAACAGATGCAATTTTTATGTTGAGTGAATTTTTTATTTAACTTATGTCAAAGTTTTTAAATTAAATTTCGTCCGAAGTTTTTATGAGTTTGAAACTTAATTTGCATATTTGACTTCACCAAAATTATGATACTGCCTATAGCAGTTTGTGCAAGTTATAAATTTGCCAAATTATTCAACAGAAGCTACAAAATTGTCATAAAATTCCAATCCAAATAACAATGCAAACGTCTATATCATGTAAATGGTGAAAATTCCATTATGCAATGGGACGGGGTTTCAATGATAAAGGATAGACTGCTTCAATAGCTCGAATGATTCCATAATGCATCATTGCATCATCCAGTAATGAAAAGTTGTCAAAAACTTTTATAAATTTGGCCTCCTAGTTGTGAATAGAAAGGGAAAGGACCCATTGGATTCTTAGGCATAACTTTTGATATAGGGTATAGTTTCAGGGATTAAAGAGGAACGGGATTGGGATTGAGACTGCGATTGAGATTGATAATAAAGTGAATCGTGAATAAGGAAATTAAAATTTTGCCTTGTTTACTGATGACCAGTTTATCCTCACAACTCCACTTCCTTGATTTCTTTTATCTTTGGATTTGCACAACTGGCCATTTTCTTCTCCATTTTCAGGGCCGCTGGTACCGCAAGATGAGGGAAGAGATAGTACAAGTGACCACCAATCAGGTCAATGTCCGGCCAGCCACTGGAATGTGTCCCAGTGGATGGCTCCGGATTTTTGAGCTTTTATGGAATATTAGTGGTCGGAGGTTGGCCAGTAGGCAGGTTACTGGCAGGGCCGGCCCTGACTTTCAAGGGGCCTAAGACGAAATTTGAAAATGAAGACCCTTAAAAATGCTAGCGAAACTAAATATAAAGTTGATAAACACCGTTTCAAAACTATATGCATGTATTTGACACGGAAAAAAACCCAAAATGGGCCTACATACTTGGTGGTCAAAAATATTTGGAGGCCATTTTTTTTCATTTTTCGTGGGGGCCTAAGGCGCCGGCCTACTGAGCCTTAGCTCAGAGCCGGCCCTGGTTACTGGAGTGTTTTTTTCAGATTTTTACCACGTTTTCGTGGATTTTCATTTTGCTTGTTAGAATCCTTGTTGCCATAGCCTTGTTACTGTTTCCATTGTAGCCCTGCTTGGCAGGTTATTAGCTATCAATAAATAAATAAATAAATAATTGCATAACCAAGCAATTCCACGCGGTTATGCTTTATCACTTGTAAGGAAAATATCTGAGTACATAATTAGGGATGGCAAATGAGCAGTTTGGTTCGATTATTGCTAAAACCAAAATCAAAACCAGCGGTTTTAATTTTATCTAAATTGCAACCAATACCATCGGTTACGAGTTCAGTTCAGTTTTCCAAAGAAACCGGTTGTTGAAATTTTTAACAACGTTAAAAGACGTCGAATACCCAACAACAATATCTTCAATTACAAAATATACAAAAAAAAAAAGTCAACAAATTAATACACCATAGAGTTCAAAGGCACTAAATATCCATTAACCAACAACAGAATAACATAAAACGGCAATAAACTAATTAATACACTACATCTATCAAATTTTGTTACATGTGCAAGCGTATTTACATAATTATCTTACGGTTCGGTTCAGTTCGGCTCATTATGGTTATCATATGAAACCGAATCGGTTGGGTTTTCTAAATCAAAAGTCAAGACCAAAATCATGGTTGAAAACTCGGCTAAAACCCATACCAATTGGTACAGTACGGTTTGTGCGATATTGTCATTGCTATATAGATTGACATAGGTTCGCTTATAAGTAAGGTTGTGACGACAAACATGGTGGGAAAAATACAGCATAAACAGCGAATTCGAAAGAACAGTTATAATTCACATATATTACAGAACTGAATTGTAGATTAAAGAACGAAATACAAATTGTATTGTGGAAACACAAAATGAACCAAGTTCTGTGAAACAACAGTCTACTTAAAACAAATTCACTGCCTACCAAGGGTCTTGCAGGTTGCATAGTCGTTTATTTCCCTGAATAAAACAAAACAGCTAGAACCACAACCGTCCATCTGAGATCGCCTAGGCGAACTGAAACCAGCATCTCACCTTCTCTCACTCAAGGTTAAGAAATTATGGCGTACAACCCAATTCCTGATTGCACAAGATATAGGACTAGATGACTCTTGAGTTGCTCACCACCATTGAATGGATGAAACTCCCAGAGTAAAATTGCTCACTTCATGAGGGGGAATTAATCAGTTGTAATCGCTGGCTTTTCAGCTACATTGTCTAGGCTCCACGAACCTGGAAGGGACTCTTTCGTTTCTTTGAGAGACCCTCTGAATAACCAATTTTATTCACCAAAAATAAAAATTGTAATTGTCTAAAACTGCATACTACAAAGCTAACCAGGAGAGAGCACAACAAATAATCCCTACATAGGATAGCTAGTTTTTGACTTTGAACCTTCCCTTGTGATGGCCTATTAAATTTACCAACTGATCAATGAACGCAATGTCTCGAATTATTCTGCTGTGTTTAAACCAAGACAACAGACGTCACACAAGAACTGAAGCCCTAGACTTCGCCCAACTAATGTCTCTTTTACAGATATTCTCCGTCCCGTAAAAGAGGGTGTCCAAAGTCAAATTCAAAGTCAGATCGAGACATTCACACCTATTTCCAACTTGAACTGCAATCTATACCTGACACACCTGTGCAATCAGTTCACGCTGTTGTTTACTTACTCGTGTAAGACACGGTTAAAGGGAGGAAATCAAGGTCCCCCAACTTTCTTGGTAAATAAACAAAAGTTGCAGGGAAGTTAGTTTCCTAGCATTTCTCATCCTTTCCGTGCAACTGAAAGGGTCGAATGGGGCCAAAGGGTAACACTAATCTAATGCAATGTAAATGCGCCAGTTTATCTGGGCATTCCAAATTCGGATTGGTTGCAAAGAAAATAGGTGCACAAAATTTTTAAACTAACAAAATGGAAAAGAGGATGCTGAGGGGAGGCAAAGTTTTCATCATATATTTCATATCTTTCGGCTTAATGCGTCTTTGTTGAATCATATAAATACAAAATCACCATTCACAAATGCAATAAAAGTAAAAAAATTGAAGAAACCCAGATGTTACTCCAGGGGTAATCAAAACCTCCTTTCACAAGCAAAGTTTTCATCATATATTTCATATCTTTCGGCTTAATTGCGTCTTTGTTGAATCATATAAATACAATCACCATTCACAAATGCAATAAAAGTAAAAAAATTGAAGAAACCCAGATGTTACTCCAGGGGTAATCAAAACCTCCTTTCACAAAGGGAATGGTTAGCATCCAACATTTTAAATGTGGTTTAAACAGCTGTACAAAATAGCACCCACCTGAATGGCTTCATATTTCCTGTGCCCAAGTATTGGTTCTTCCTTGGTAAAACCTTAAGGTCATGATTGTTCTGGAACATATACAAGGAAAATGTTTTAAGCCAGTAGATTACCTATCTTCCAAAAAGAATCATTAACTGATGTGAGAGACTTACTGCACAGTTTCAAAGGGAAAATCGTACAGGTGCCTAGTGCAAGTACATGTCTAAATGTCGAATAATACTATGTCCTATCAAGGTTATAGGAACACAATAAAACATTCATATTCAGTAGAACATTTCTTTTATTTCTTAGGTTAAATGATGTTTCCAAGGTGTCAATGAGCATGTCGTGCATTTGCCGTAAAGTTGAATGATTAGATATGTTTCCTAGATGATTCTTCAAATAAAAACGTCGAAGACATTGGCTGTGTTCGGTTGAGTAGTTTTGTTTTGTTTTGTTTTGTTTTGATGATGTAAGCAGGTGTAATAAGTGGAGAGAGATAGAGAGAAAAAGTGAAAAAAGTGATGATGTAATCAAAACTGGAATAGTGCCAAACTGGGGGAAAACCCCCAAACGAACAGGGCCAATTACTGTTACCCTTACCCAAGTTCACAGTGTCCATGGGTGCTCTATATATTTACAGGAGTACATCCAATACAGGTTACACGTCTACAAATATAAGATGAAGTTGAATGGCAGGTAACAACCAGAAGTGCAGCATCAAGAATAGGATCTTTGACTATTACCTCCAATAATCTTAATCTCCATGAGTTCTTTAATGGGCTGGCGACATATTGGACACTTGTTAGATTGAAGCCTCAATGCTTGGGCACACTCGCAGCACAGGCACTGCAGAAGACAAAACACACTTTATTAATTACACACACAGAGAGTAGCAAGCCATTATAAACCAAAAGTCTCAGGAGTATCTTAAAATGTTTGCTTTAACACCTTTCAGGACATAATCAGACAAGTTATTGCGTTGCTCCCATTTTCTTTCACTCGGGCTCTTATAGAAAATCATTCCTCAAATAAAAATCTCCAAGTGTAGCTGGATAACCATAAAATCTTGTTTGGAGTATGCATACGGCAGCTAATAATACAGAATGCTTATCCAAGTTACATCATCCACAGGAAACATTACAGGGAATTCACAAAAACAAGTGGGCCACCACATATCCAGCGGGTGGGATGTATGGAATTACTTATGTACTTGATGTTCTTTGTTAAAGACAATAATCTCTCCTGAGAATCTATTTGGGAACTACATATAAGATCACCCCATGTGATAAACAATTGCTTTAGCCTCTTGAAACTCCCAAGCCAAGAGTTTTTGATAACCTTAGGTTAGTTGAATCAGCCAAGGACCCTGAATGGGCCACAACAGTGTCTCACCTACGGTGTTGATAAAATCAATGGTTGTGTTTGGTTAGATAGTTTAGTTTAGAATTGATGATGTCAACAGGTGTAATGAGTGCAGAGAGATAGAGAGAGAAATGAGCGAAATGATGATGTCGTCAAAACTAAAACTAAAACTAAACAAGGAAACGAACAAGGCCAAAGCAACAATGACCAACCTAATAACCCCACAGGCAGTTCAATAAGTTGGTCTTTGTTTGGACTCAAGCATTGGTGTCGGGTGGACACTGGAAAGTAATCCTATTTCATCATTAACATTTTCCTTATCCTCGAGAGTAAAAAAGGTGTTTATATGATAATATCGAGCATTTCATGCACAATATGGGAGTTTTGTGGATAGTTATGAGGAAAACTCAAATTGCAAAATAAGTTTGTCAAGTGAATGTCCACCACTATGTTAGACACAACCCACAAATCCTTACCCAAGTGCTACTTTTAGACACGAACACTTTATACGAGAAGATTCCATTCAACATAGATTATATCTTAACTATTAGGATAAAATCAAAACCTTCCAACAACAGAAAGAAAATAGACGCTCATGAAAGTTGAGTGAACTCCTTGGCCTGGTTACTAACTAGTCTGGTTTTGAGAACCTTTCAAGAAGTAATTAACTAGAATAACTTCTTAAACCCTTGAATCATGTATAAAGAGAAGTATTTGGGGTTGAAATGGAGATTCTCACCATATGCCTACATGGCAAAACTGTAGTATCCTTCGGCTGAGTCATGCAAATTACACATTCTGTTCCTGAATCATTCTCATTGCTGGTTGCTTCAGTCGAACTGCTTATTCCAAAAATCTCACGTAGCTCATATTTAACACCTTCAGCCCATAGAATCTGCTTCACTACTTTTACTCGAAAACGACTCTCATCAGTCTTCTCCAAGACAGCTTGTGTAATTTGTGCATGGGAAGCTGTAGTCATTGCTGAATCTTCGAGCATCTTATCATTTGAAAGAGATGGTGAGCTTGACTCTGCTGATATAACAAGAGGAAAAACTTCTTCTTCTTCTGGTAAAGGTTTTGCAGGGTTTGCTAAGTCATTGACGTCAAACAATCGCAGGTCAATACCAGTTCCTGAGGCCTGACAAAATTTCTGGCTCGCTCCTTTCTGAAACGGAATCCTCACAGGCATATGGATCTTAGGGTATAATGTAGTGAAGGTACAGTTGATCCCTTCCTTGCCGAAGTAAAAAATGGTAATACTGCAAAAAATATTGAAAAAAATGTTTAACAAGAAAATAAAAGAAGTTCCCTGTCAATATACAACGAACAATGTTAAAATCCCACACAGATAAAAAAAATCTTCTGGTTCAACAATTAATCATAATTAAATGCAAAAGATGTTCAAATGCTAATAAGACCAATCAATCAAAGGTTAAGCAAAAGAACTCAGAACAAGGTTTACACAAATATTGTTCGTCAGAGAGAGAGAGAGAGAGAGGGAGAGAGAGAGAGCCCTAAGGTATCAATTGTTACATAACCAATTCTTTCAAGGGCACCCGCGGATGAATCTAGTATATGAGTTTTTCAAATCAGGAAACGTACCGTGTATTGTTTTTTCCATTTTATAAACTGTATTAGGCTACATATCAAGTATTTTAAGATACATCAACCATAATTAATACACAATTAAAAAGCCAGTATAACTCACAATACCAATAAACTATGCATATATTAAACAAAAAAAGTTTTCCTGATGCAACATTTAAAGTATCTCAGCTGGGGCGAATCACATTGAAGCTTCCTATTGGCTTCGTCATGGAAAGAAAAAAAGCCCTTATATGATTTGGGTAAAACACAATCGAAGTGTGGTTCTTTCTTCTATTTAACCTCTACATTGCGGTTGGATTAATGGTTAGATGTTGCCGTAATTAGATCAAACAACTTGATTGATGCATTTGGGAAAAGAGCAAAACAGAAAATTCTCATGCAGCAACAAAACATATTCAGAATCCGAAGTTTCAGACAAATTTCTGAAGAAAATAACACAATCAACTAACCAATAGACCAAGCTATTCCACTCAATTAACCAATTATCCATTTGCGCAAATCACAACCAGCGGCGGACACAGTATCTGTATCTATTGGGCCCGAATCACATGTATTTCTCTATTAATAACAAAATATGTAATCCACAAGTATATATTGCTATTGCTGGATCCGAGAAAGAGACTAGATAGTGTATATATGAAGCCACCATTTAATTTTATACACGTTTACCAAAAATGGCTATAATTTAGAATTTTAGGGACATTTTTTACTTAAGAAGTTTTTTCATTCAATAAACATACCGGGGCCAACCTCATAGAACTTTAAACAAATCTAAAAGGTTTATTTGAAGGAGGCCACAATACCTGCCATCAACCATAGCGTCAAAAGTGAAAGACACTAAATGGTAATCTGGGTTCTTCGCGTCCACATCAATCCTTATAGTATCCTTATGAATATTCACGTAATTCCTAATCTTCTTCGCACTCTGATGATCAACATACGGAGGCGGCGAAGGCAGCGGCAGAGGATAAAAACCCGGCCCTGCGTTACTATAATTTACGTAATTCGTATAGTAATTGTACTGACCCATAGGGGGCGTGGGGTAATTGTGGGCATTGAAATTAGGGTTTTGAGGGTAGGGGAAAAAAGGAGCGGGCATCATTAGATTAGGGTTTTGAGGGGGCGCAGGATATGGAGCGTTGGCCGCGAAGGCGTATATTGGTGGCGGTGGCGCCGGCCGTGATCGCGGCGTCGGTGACTCTGGCTGTCGAGAGGGGGTTTGATGGTGTTGATTGTGGGTGTTTGGTCGTCTTCTGGAGCTCCATGAATGGCCCATTTTCCAGAGAGAGAGAGGAGAAAAAAACGTTACGGCATAAACGGGAGGAGGGCTGGTAGGCGGGGCCCTGACACAAAACCCCACCCCACCGGGTCCACCTCTATTCCCCCAATACCCTTACCCCAATTATCTTTGGGCCAAACTTTTTCCTTTTTTTTTGTCTCTCTCTTTTTTTTTAAACTTTATTTATTTAATTTAGTTTATTCAAATTACATTTGCAAGTATATTATTTTTTTGACATTGATATTTAAACTTGACTTTATATTTTAATTAGTTAATTAATTTGTCTTAACAATGAATAATAATAATAATAATGACAACTTCTAAAAGTGAATAATATTACAATCACATTTAAAACGTAAATAAATATTACAATCATGTTTAAAAGTGAATAAATATTGCAATTGACAAAGTTCAGCCCTAATCAATATTGCCTCCACATTGTGTTCCTGACATGACACCCAGTATGTTGAACCATAATTGAACATGGGCGTTATAAGTAACAACCCATCCTACAGCTTCAACTGACACATTCTGCCACCACCATATTGGGATGGGTGGTACAAGGTGATGAGGGCGCAAAAAAAGTTGCACGAAGTGATTGTTAATACAAGCAATAGCTATTTCTTGGTGTTGTTGGACTGAAACTGGACAGGATTTTAAGGGCAAGTGAGTAAAACAACTTCCAGCATTCGCGTCAAATGTATGTATTACAATGTTGTACCATGATGCGATGACTACCCCCAAACTCATACAGTCCATCCAATTTGGTTGCGGAGCCGTAGGCATCCAATAGCTCAATGATCGTAGTACCTCATTTGCCATATTTTGTAGCGGATAAACCGCATTGTAGAGATCTCTATTCTGATTAATTTCTTGGATAAGATCTTGTCGTACTTGAACTCAGCCCTCCTCAGTGCCATAGATGTGCGCGGTTATTGCCCTGAATCCACATTGACTATCACCTTTGATGTTTTTGGTGTGGGACATATATTGCTGAAATTGTCAAGGTAAATACTGAATGTAATTAAACTCCTCTCTCTCTCCCTCTCCTTCTCCACCCTCTCCTTAACTGCATTTTTCCCTTTCCCTTTCCCTCTCAATGTAGATGCTTCTGTACAAGAAGGTATGCGTCACCCACTTTGCTCAGCTTTTCCCACAGGCCGACCTCTATGTTCAGTGTTGTATGATGGAGCTCGAACACTGCTGTGAGACGGATCTGCTATATCCACAAACTTGTCTATCATATGCTTTCGCATACGTGGATCCATCCATTGTAATATGTCAAACACATGAGATGTCTCATCAAGTTGTTCTCCCTCGTCATTAAACTCGGTCACGTGCATAGATAGCCTACTCCAATGAACTTGGATGCTGGATAGCGGAATTGACATGCCATGGGAACGATAAACCCTCAAATCATGCATACATGGCAATCCGTGTGTTGTTTTGATCGAACAACCACAACTGTTACTTGGGAGGGGGTAGGCGTCTGTGGCGGATTCTAGTTGAAAATCGATCAACCCCATTGCATATAATGAAACACAACACCGTATTTCATAAAAAATGGCATCACGTAAATGGTTGTGGCGTGGAATGTTGACAGATTTCTCGAACGACTTCTTAATTTTCCCAAACTGATTTGTAAACATATTATCAATGCGTTCAAAATATGTTTGGAGCGATGACATGGTTGTACCCCAAAATAGCACTTTAGCTTCGAATGTGCAGACTCGACCCTGTAATAGAATAATGCACTTTGTTTAAATAGGAAAGTTTGAATAGTGTAGTAATTAACTCGTCCAGTTATAAAGTGACTATACCTTTGACTTGAATTGCTTCCGAGGTGCATACATGTATCTGTCCATGCAGTAATAAACCGCTCTTTGTACGGCTTTAACCATGTATCCGCAAGATAAGTTATGACATGTGGATATTGGCTATACTCCTCACTCATGGCAGCCCACTTATGTTGGTAAGACGAAGTGCTCGATGAATGAATAAGGGACTGCCATGAATTCCAAAAGTTTGGAAAAAAACTAACCAAGCACAGCATTGCAGTTCTTCATTACGCATTGATTTATGTATCAAATGCAAAGGATTATAAACGTGTCATGGGGAAACATGCTTCAATGGCGTTCATAAGTGCCAAATCACGATCTGTAACAAACACCAATGACAACAATACCCCATTTCTAACCATCCACTTATTTAAGGTATTCAAGGCCCATGTACATGTATCTTCCGTGTCATTATTAAGATATGCGAACATAAGCGAGAAAGTTAGATTTGTGGATGTGATACCCACAACCTCCAATAGTGGTTTTCAATACTCATTGGTTTTGTATGTGGCATCAATTACCAACACGGATGAAAAGTTGACAGATAGCTCTAAACTTGTACGATGAACCCAAACAATATCTGTGATTTCGTTGGTGTCTTGATTTGTCCTAAAGTCGTGGAGGTACCCATTCCTAATTAATTGCTCTAACACATATTGAGTAGTAGTTAGACCGTCCTGTTTGGCTTCCTTGTTTATGAAAATGGCGTTGTAAATGCTTCTAATTCTCATAGTGTTTTACGAGTCTTTTTATCTTCAAAATACTAAGAATTTCACGAGATGCGATACTGTTGGCCATCTCGACCACAAATTATTTCTCCATTGGTTTTAGCCTTGATGGGTACTCGTGGCCCTCAATATTTTCTATTGATTCATGGTTATAGAGACCACAGGAAACCCTTAAACCCCACTTGGCACCGTCTGGAGGTATGGGTATACCTCGTAACTCAAATGGACACTCACATTTTTTAGTCCCAGTATTCCTATGCAATATTAGCATTTCAACCCCACAGTGCGGTTTGTACTTTCCTCCTCTCTCACAACCAAAAATGCATCTCGGCAGCTTGCCGCCTTTTAAATTAGCAAATTTATTAATAACCACCACAATACCATTTTCGAGACCAACTCTCTTCACCCAAGTTAATATATCTTCTCTACTTTCAAAAATCTATAAATAAATAAAAAATAAACAAAATAACGAATATGTATAAGTAAAACATTATCCAATCTTATCATATTTATCTACTTTCAAAATAAATGACGAATATGCATAAGAACGACAAAAATAACTAACCTGATCAGTGCTAAATTCGGGTGTATAATCGCGACTGCTAAAATTGATGCTCTCCTCACTATGAACATCATTCTCAAATGAGCAACCATCTGGATAGTTGTAGCCATCCATAATGTTCTTTGATGAATTGTAAAAAAAGAAAGAAATTCTAAATGAGGAAGAAGTGAAGTAGTAGTGGGAGAATTAGGAAGAAGTGAAGTAGTATTGAAATAGATAAGAAATTCTGAACGTTTGTTTGTTGTAGTTGTGTTGTGCAGTAGATTCACATGTCTCCTTTGACAAGGACATTCACATGCTTTGTAAAAACAAACAAAGGCAGCACCACTTTCAAATTTTGAATAGTATGTCTCAATAGGAAAGTCAACAATGGCAGAAAAGATATCTTTTAGGATTTTCAAATCAATTCTAATTGCGTTGTACCAATGTCAGAAAAGAGATCTTCCAGGATTTTACCAAAAGTAAGTGCAGTACATACTAATTTGCACCAATCAAGTTTAGACCAAACATAAAAAAATCATTAGTTGCCAATACAAATTTGATTAGGGTTAGGGGAATTTTCTTTTCTACACATAACTATCATTTGTCTATCCTGGGATAGAAAACTTTTTTTATAAAGGGTCAACATTATTTTTGAAGAAATCAATATTGTAATAAGAACATAATCAAAATCAATTATGTCTAACAGAATTATATAAATAAGATTAAATAATTATGAAAAAAGGTAAATAAACAATAAAAGAGAAAAAATATGAATAAAAGAGATAATTAAATAATTGAATAAAAGAACTGAATTAAATAAAAGAAATGAATTAAATAATTTAATGAATTAATATATAAGAGAGAAAAAAGATATTAATAAAAGAGATTAATAAATAATTGAATAAAATAAATAAATTAAAAGACCTTAATTAAATAAAATAAACGAAGTAAATGATTAAATGAACTAATATATAAAAGAGAAAAAAAGATATTAATAAAAGAGAGAAATAAATAATTGAATAAAAGAAATAAATTAAATAAAAGAACTTAATGGATTAATATAAAGAAATGAATTAACTAATTTAATTGATTTATCTAAAGAACTTAAATAATATAAATAATTTAACTAAAGTAATTATTAAAATAAAGGAGGGCTAAAAGTGTAATTATGGGGGGTGGGGCCGGGCAGGGCGTCGTTAGAGGGCCAGGCGTGTAGTAGTCTACAAACGGGAGCCCAAAGTTTCTGCCGGTGGTTTTCGTGTTTGTGTTTGTCGTGAGTTTTGTCTCTAGCATTCTTTTTCTTCTTTTTTCTTTTTTGCAGTCATTTATTTAATTTTTTTATGAGATAATTAAATATCCATCCATTTTTTAATATTGCGTAGATTTTTATCCTTCTTACTTTTATGGGGTTATGTTTTCATCTTCATATAATATAATTTACCATTATTGCCCTTTATTGATATGTATACAATATGGAATAAGGATTTCCTAAAATCTAGTTACCAAATAATTTGGATAGATATTTCAGTTACCTAATTTGGATGGAATTGAAAGTAGTGGAATTGAAAGTGGTGGGTTTTTGAAAAAGTGATAGGATATTCATAGTGGGATGTTTGAGGATATTTCAGTTGCCAAATAATCTGGATGGATATTTCAGTTGCCAAATAATCTGGTTGGAATTCAAGATAGTAGAATTCAAAGTGGTGGGTTTTTGAAAAAGTGGTGGGAAACAAAACACATGGTAAAAAGCAGACTCATTACAATGAACATGATAAAATTAAATCACCTGTAAAATTGAATCATGATCAAATAAATTTTCAATTTTTTTTTTGAATTTCAGATTTTCAAATCATTTTATGATATCTTATCATAATTATTGTTGGAATCACGTTTAACCATGTTACTGGCTCATTATCTCCATCATTTAATTTTTACCATGATTACTCAATTTTACCATATTTTATGTTTTGTATTTGATTTTTACCATGATTACTTGAATCATAGTAAAAAAATATCACCACATAATTGACATTTCATGATAAAAATAAAAAAACAATAATAAATAATGGTAACGAGATCAAAATAGCCGTTGCACGGCCCTATATAGATAAGGAGTATGTACGCGCTTCTTGTACCTGTGAAGATGAAAATAATTATCAAATTAACATCTTGAATCATGCTTTTAAAAAAAGGTCAAAAACCGTTGACATGATTGCTAGTTTGATTTTAACCATGATATCTTCCCTTTATTAATTTGGCACACACATGCGGCACCCTTAAAACATAAATAATTTTGGATGAAAATCTAAAAAATAAAAAATAAAATTCTTCTGGGAAAACCATTTTTTTATATTTTCATCCAAAAATTCTTTGCCAATAGAGTAAAGTTTTTTTTGGATGAAAACATAATTAATTTTGGATAAAAAATTTAAAAAAATAAAAAAATCTTTTGCGTTTTGGTCCAAAATTAATTATTTTTTCATCCAAAAAAACTATATACCCTATAGACAAAGAATTTTTGGATGAAAACATAAAATAAAAAAAAAAAAATTGTGGCAGAAGATTTTTTTATGTTTTCATCCAAAAATATTTATGTTTTCATCCAAAAAATCTTTACCCTATAGGCAAAGAATTTTCAGATGAAAACATAATTAATTTTGAATGAAAACATTCGTTATAGTCCTTAATCTCCTAGCATACATATACTCCGTATATACTAGGAAGTGGACTGTGTGTGTATATATATATATATAATCAAGGGCAAAAGTGGATTTATTTGAATCTTGAGATGGAAACATAACTGCTTAAAAGGCTCAAGATAATTTTTCTAATTTCAGGTGAATAAAAGGATGATTATTTAAGTGCCCTTTTTTTTAATTAAATTCGTGTTAATTTTTGTTATGCATATCTTTTTCTATTTTCATAGGATATATATCATATTATCAAGGTTAGTGGAGAAGTTACTTGATGAGTTTACCAACCAAAACTTACTTTTTGTAATTTTTATTTAACCTTCCTTTTTGTAGTCATTTAATTTTTTTTTATTAAATTCATGTTAATTTTTTTTTGGCATATCTTTTTTCTATTTCCGTTGGATATATATCATATTAGTGAAGTTAGTGAAGAAATTACTTAGTGAGTTTAACAACCAAAACTTACTTGTCGTAATTTTTATTTAACTTTCAATGTAATTTTGCTCTCGACGAGAGGATTCGAACAGTGATATACAAATGTGGATCAAATGTGAGATAATATCATGTAAGACGTCCCTATAGACAAAAAAATAAAAATCAAAATCAAATTATTTGGGTTTTTTTTACATTAGTGAATTTTATTTTTCTTTTTAATATATATATATATATATATATATATATATATATTTAATTTTTATACTTCTCTCGTTGAGACGATTGATTAGTCCAAAAAGTAAAACGTGTAATTTAAAAAATTTGATAAAGATGAGAAAAATGACAAAAGGAAAAATATGAAAGGTATTACTGTAGCATAATAGTTCTTGCCCTCTTGGGAATTTGATAATAGAGTATGTTAAGAGTGTACTCCCCTTTTCCCTTTCCTTTCTTTTTTTTTTTATCCGACCTTTGTTCCTTTCCTTAACACCCAAGAAAACATATGTCCCGACCAAAATTCAATGGATTTGGATTTCGCGACCGGCTAGTGAGTTCGACTCACCCAAGGCCTTTACTGACAATTCTCTTAAATTTTTTTATTTTATTTAAAAGAATCAAACCAGCATTGCAGAAGCCATATTTTGCAATCTGAGTGAATTTCACTTATAACCCTTAAACTATGCACCATTTTTCTATGTCGACCTCAAACTACCAAAATCACTCATTTCATCCTCAAACTATTCGATTTCATCCTATTGGGTCTAATTAATAACTTCTGTTAGGAAAGTGGATGGAAAGTTGCACATGTGCAACTCAGGTGACCTCCTAAAAGGTAGAATTGCCATTTCAATACATCCTTTCCTCCACTACAGAATTGAGGGAAATCCCATTATCTCTCTCTCTCTCTCTCTCTCTCTCTCTCTCTCTCTCTCTCTCTCTCTCTCATAAAAAAAGAACCAGGTCCTCTTCTCTTGCAACGCCTTCTTCTACCAAAAAAAAGTCTCGATGTACATGAACTCTCTCCCTTCTGTCGAAGATTCTGATTACACTAACCTCTACTCCAGTAAGGAGTTCTTTTCTGTTGGTTCTAAGTTAGCACATGGACCATTTTTATAGTTGGAGAAACAAGTATTTGCCTCTACTTTGTTGGTGGAAAAACTACTCCACATTTCACATTGTAAGGATTCACATCCAGGTTAAATTTTGTTGAAGATGAGGGTAAGGATTTGTCAAATAAATTTAAATGAGTGTGAGCATATTGAAGTTCAAATCAAAAGTAAAAACAGGAAAAAAAACAAAACAAAAAACAAATTGAAGGGCGTATGTACACTGCTGCAACAATTAGTGGAAACCCAGTAAACCCCAAGGCTTAAAAGTTTTGATTTCGGTTTTATTTTGCCACAATTATCTGGGAAACCCAAAGACCTATTCTGACCAAAATGAAATGAAATTGCAAAAAAAATCAAAAGAAGCGATGGCACGATAACTGATCTATAACAATAGTCAATGATGGTGGTGATGAAGCTTATATGGTCCTCTCTTTTGTCATTTTCTTTAACTTTTAATTTCGTTTCTGCAATTTTTGTTTCATTTCCATTTCCATATTGTAAGGTTTACCAACACCCATGGATTCAAGCTTGGCCTTTGACAGGTATTTACCCACTTCGTTGATTTTTTTGTAGTGGAGGAGAAGGATGACTAGAAATGGCACTTCCACCCTTTAGGAGGTCACATGAGTTGCACATGTGCAACTTTCCATCCACTTTCTTAACAAAAGTTATCAAGTAGACCCAATAGGATGAAATCGAATAGTTTGAGGACAAAATGAGTGATTTTGATAGTTTGAGGACGACATAGAAAAAATGGTGCATAGTTTGAGGGTTATAAGTGAAATTCACTGTTTACAATCTTGACTTGCTAGAGTTCCTTATTCATTACATAAGTTACATCTTTCCTTTTTATTTATTTTACAAACATAGCGTAGACTAATTACTAGTATTGGCCCATCCTTCTACTCCTAATTGTCTGAAAAGAGAGAAATTGTAACAACGTAAGCCACTGCTTGTGTGAGTGTATGGATTATTAGAGTTACATGGTTTACCATGGAATTTGAATTCCTTCCTTTTCAACAAACAGAAACCAAAACATAAATTTTCAAAAACATAAATAAGCTTTTATGTAAAATAGCATTCCATGAATAATACGATATACCATCTAACGATTATACCGGCTATGAGGGAGCGACCCTCAACACATGTTGAATTGATCAGCCAGTTGGACACCAAGCTGTGCCCCTATCCATTCTGTCCTTATAACACCGTTCTCACTGCTATCTTTAACGTCCCCCAGATTTAGGGACATCGTTCGGATGTATCAATCATACTATTTTCAAAAACTTTGCAAAACATCATAATTCCATGACATTTTTTTTGAAAAAGAATTTCATATATCGATAATCATAATTTTATAAGAACATAACTTTTGCGAAAAATCTCATGTAACAGAGATAATTCATAACTCACCTTCTTGGGTCTAAAATCTACCGTAAAATCTACCAAGACGTACTGGGGCCTAAAATAACACATTAACGATTAGAGATATTACAATTGTAGTTCACGTGTTCTATTCAAATTTTCAAATTATTAAGTCTAGACTCTAAGTGCTGAACATTGCTCGACTCTATTCATCAACCAAGACCAATTTAACATGTCTAGCAATAGCAATTTCTAATATATGTTTTACCTTCAAGCCACGTTTTGTTTTCTATTGTAAAAGTGATACTTTTACAAATACAATCCAATCCCTAATTTGTCTCATTCAGAATCAAAATTCATTGTAAAACCAAAGCTATTAATGGATTTGCCATTTTATAGTTCATCTTTCTATAAAAAAGAAAAAAAGAAAAGGTTGTTCATGTTTCTCATACTTGAATTCCATAATGTTACAACCTTCATTTTCTTTTTCTTTTTTAATTACTCTATACTACATTGTTTAAGCAAATACTACGTGTGTTTCAAATTACTAAAATGAGTTTAAATCAGGAGCTTGGGTTCGATCCAACTTCAAAACGAGTCGAGTCGAGCCACTAGCTACGTGGGAAGCATGATTCATTTTTAGCTGTAAATTAATCATGTAAGGACCCATATGAAAAATTACTTTTTGGAGAAGTTTCGTTTTGGCCGATAAAAAGTCCCGGTAATTGTTCCTTGGATTTTTCTAATGACAACGATATAATCAGAAGTTATTTTTGAGTAAAGCAAAGTCAAATTTCACCCATTTTCTTTGGAGAAAAATGTGTCATTTTTTGGTTTTGTACTAAAAGTGGGGGGATGAGATTTTGATGTGATTAGAATTTTAAAATTTTGAAAATGTGATTGTTTCCAAATGGGGGTACTTCTTTATTTTCATAAGTAAATTAAAGTAAAGAAAGTCTTTACTTAAGTTTGGCTTACGAAAATAAGTATTGTGTAAAGACCATGCTTTGCTGGCACAGTGTGTAAAGACCCAGAACATTTAATTACTTTTTCAAAATAAAAGTTGGAATTTTGTGAGGAATGTTGAAAAACGTTGATTGGCTAAGTATGAGAGTAAATATAGTGAGGTGGATCACATTTTATATACACATGTGACTTTTGGATGTGAGGTGTAATTAGGTGGTTAAAATATGAAGTGTATGGGAGAAGTTTTGCACAAAAAATTAAAACACACACACTCTCCTCCCTCCCACCCGACCGGCCCCTCTCTCCTCTCTCCTCTCTCCCTCCTCCATTGTTACACCTTCCAAGCTCAAATCTTCCACTCATCACTTAACCACTTCAAGAACCAAGGCCATTTTCACATTCTAAGCACCATGTGGAGTTTGGGTCATCTTGGATTCACACCGAAAGCACATATTCGAGATTGGGGGTTTCCACACCTAGGGTTTCACTTTTCTTCAATTTTCAAGCAAAAGTTTGAGGTAGGGGAACAATGTCTACTCCTTTAGTTGTATGTTTGTGATTTGTTGCATATAATTGGTTCTTGACCTCAATTTCCTTGAATTTCATGTTCTTTCCAATTTGCGTGGGTTTTCCTACTTTGATTCTTTGATCTATGAAATTGCTTATTGTTTGGTGAAATTGGGAGTCAAATTGACCTCCCTCCATGTTTAATTGTTGCCTAGCATTTCCAATTTGAGCCTAAACTATCTGAATTGTGATTGGGTTGAAATTTCACACCTTAGAGGTGAAAATCTGCATTGTTTACTATTCATTTGCTACTACTCCATATTTTCTAGCTGTTGCCCCTATTATTTAGGTGGCATTCGGTCACCCTTTGATATCCGTTTGGTCTCCGATCGCTTATCCCTTCACATATTCGACCTTCAGTATCATTTTCATCCATGTTTTGACTCGATGACTATGGTTTTATAAACAAATATTTCATCTTACATCACATGAAAGTTTGAAGGTTTTTAGAAAGCGTGTGTGGGAGTGTGCGTAACCCCTTTTTATCGAAAGATGTGAAATGGTGAAATGAACTTTGGAAAAAAATGGACTTGTCATGGAATTTGGATAGAATGTTTGGAAAATAAGATATTTAAAACCAATGTCATCATTTGGTGAAATTTTTATAAAGGCACGTAGAGCCTATGGAATTCGGCAGGGGCACACAAAGCCTGTGCAATCCTGAAAAGGCACACGGAGCCTATAGAATCTGGTAGAGGCACGCAGAGCTTATGGAATTCGACAGAAGGATTTAAATCCCTAGTATAAATGAAATGATGATTTTTCTTCAATGAATGAAGTGAGAAACGAGATTTTTAAACTATCCATAGTGTCTTGTCGAAACTCGATTTGTAAACTTGATTTTAGACTTGTGTGATGAACTTGGTTACTTGGGTGGTGTTTTGGACACTTAGAAAGGACTTTGAACACATGGGTTGTGGGTGCATACTTGGTAGTCACTTGGGTACTTGGACTCGCACATGAACATCCTTTGGATATATCTTGCCTCCATGTGCATGCATCATATTCACACACCTAGTGTTAGTAGAATAGTTCTCCTACAAGCACGTGTGCTCACCCTATCCCTTTCAGGTACCCAACTTTGATCGTGCATGGTTTGAAGTGCATGACTTGGATGATGAGCATACATGGCATGGAGTTATTTTATTCATCTTCTATGCATTAAATATTCGTTTGGGGAGACGATAATGTAAATCTAGTTTTTCATTATCTTTTTTACTATGGATTTGTAATAACCCATGGGATACTACTTTAATTTTCACCTTTGGGGCAAGGGAGTCCAAACATTATTTTTTACTTCACCTTTGGGGCAAGGGTGCCTGGACATTTGATAGCCAATGGGCTAATGATGTACTTCATTTTATGGAAATCTTATCACTTGACTTATTTGATGTTGAAATTCTTTTATTTAAGTTTTAAGAAAATGAGGGCGTGACAAATCCCAATAAATTAAAAGGGTAAGTTATTTTCTAAATCTGTGAGTTGATTTGATCACAAATTGTTTTGACTAATCTTACTTCCTAAAACTCTACGTCTTCGGTTGTTAAGTAGCTAATCTAAAAATATGTGTCATAACTTAAGCTAATATTTGATGTGGTACGGGAGTCTAGGTGTAGTTCTTGTTTTTGGTACGCTAAAAATTTAAGCCTACCTATTGTGAGTGCACGTGTGTGAATTAAAAGGAGAAATCAACAGCTAGTGCAAGTGTGTATATCACGACAGTGAGGAGGCACTCATCTCCTGAAATTTCTTCCTTCTTTTTGTTCCTTTTTCTTATCTCCCCTTGTTCCTCCTTTTTTTTTCTTTATGTTTGTATGTGTAGGGTGTACATATACGTGGAGTGTAATAGCCTATTTATACTTGGGCTAATGGTTCTAGAATTATCTAAGTGAATCTCTCCTAATATCACTAATTAAGTCTAGTTCATGAATTGTCCCAAATTTTCTATTACCCTATCCAATGAACCTTTGGTGCATTAATTCATCCTATAATAAGGTGCCAACTCGCCACCTTCCGGAGACCCATGTTTGGGCCCCAAGGCAAGTCACCTCGCGTGCAACTCCTGTCAATTTCTCGTGTTTTGATGTTTTTTACAGGGCTAAAATAACAGCTTAAAATGTTTTTGTTTTTAAAAGTAACACGTCCAAAAATACGCTATTTTATTTTATTTTATTTTATAGGCTTTAAGTCACACAAAAATATATTTATTAATCCTAACAGTTTTAGCGGGTCTCCCAAAGTTAACTCTATTTAATAATTTTATTATTATTAAAAGTCGGGGTGTTACATCCTCCCCACCTTTAAAAGTTTGGCCCGCCAAACTTGGTGAAACTAGGAAATTAAACATAGTGCGATCATACCTTATTCAAAAAGCTCTGGATAATGCGTTGTCATATCATCTTCTTTTTTCCACGTGGCCTATCCACCTAAATGGTTATCCCACCAGACTTTTACTAGTGGAATTATTTTATTTCTCAATTGCTTTTCTTGTCGATCCATAATCTTAACTGGTCGCTCTTCATAGGTTAGGTTCAGATTCAGTCCTATTGGCAGTGATGTTAATACATGTGTTGGGTTTAAAACATAGGATTTTAGCATCGACACGTGGAAAACATCGTGGATGTTGGCTAGCTCGGGAGTCAAAGGTAATTGGTCTGCCACTAGTCCAATCTTGTCTATAATCTCGAATGGCCCAACATATCGGGGGTTTAGTTTCCCTTTCTTCCCGAAGCGCAATACTCCTTCATTGGCGAAATTTTCAGAAAACATCCAATCTCCTTCCTGAAATTTCACCTCCCTTTTTCCTGTACCCAAGTAGTTTTTCTGACGATTTTGAACAACTTTCAATCTTTCTAAAAAAAGTTTGATCTTTTCTATTGATTCCTGAACGATTTCAGATCCAGGTAGTTGCGTCTCACCTATCTCTGTCCAGTAAGCTAGAGTTCTACACTACTTGTCGTATAGAGCCTCACAAGGGGCCATTCCGATGCTTGCTTGATATCCGTTATTGAAGGTGAACTCAGCCAATGCTAAATGTTCCTCCAAACTTCCTTGGTAATCCATCCTGCAAGCACGCAATAGACCTTCTAAAGTTTGGACTGTCCTTTCCGATTGTCCGTTAGTCTGCGGATGAAATGCGGTACTGAATCGCAATTCCATCACCAAGGCCTTCAGAAAACATTTCCAAAACCTGGGGATGAATCTTGGGTCCTTATCTGAAATTATAATGACTAGTACTCCGTGCAATCGGACGATCTCTTGAACATAAAGGGTAGCCAACTAATCCATCGTCTGAGTTGTCCCATACTGGTAGGAAATGAGCTGTCTTGGTAAGTCGATCCACGATTACCCATATCGAATTTCCTTTCTGTGAGCGGGGCAATCTGACTACAAAATCCATCGTGAGGTGCTCCCATTTTCATTCTGGTATAAGCAGGGGTCACAACAATCCTGCAGGCTTTTCGCATACACCCTTAATTTGTTGGCACAAAAGGCACCAACTTACAAAGTCAGCAATGTCTCTCTTCATGCCCATCCACTAATAGACCTTCTTCAAATCTTGGTACATTTTCATGCCACCTGGATGGATAGAGAGCTTGGAGTTGTGACTTTCTTCCATAATTCGTTGCTTCATTTGGTAATCGTCAGGAACACAAACTTGACTTTGAAATTTTAGCATATCATCTGATATCACGAAGTCAGGATGGGGGGCTGACTCAACTTGTTCACAAATCTTTTATAACTTAAGATCGTTTTTTTGCTTCAGTTTGATTTCCTCCATTATTGTCGGTTGAGCAGTGATAGCTTCACCCAAGACCTTTGATCCTTGATTTATCACCTCGAGGCCCAATCGATCCATTTCTTTCAATATTGGTGCATGCTTTGTTATAATATAGTTTAAAGCTCTTGGTGTTTTACGACTCAAAGCATCTGCAACAACATTGGCCTTTCCTGGACGGTATTCAATGGAAACATCACAATCCTTAAACAACTCCAACCAATGACACTGTCTCAAATTCAGCTCATTCTGTGTGAAGATATACTTAAGACATTATGATCGGT
Organism: Vaccinium macrocarpon; assembly: GCA_022606695.1. Taxonomy (NCBI): domain Eukaryota; kingdom Viridiplantae; phylum Streptophyta; class Magnoliopsida; order Ericales; family Ericaceae; genus Vaccinium; species Vaccinium macrocarpon. The sequence goes on from CM040174.1 coordinate 15,466,501, forward strand.
ATAGATGTCACATGATACTTCATACATGTAATGTCGCCAAAATCTTCAAGGCAAAAATTATCTCAACCAATACCTGGTTCATCAGGTCCATAAAGGTTGGTGGTGCGTTAGTCACTCTGAAGGGCATAACCAAAAACTCGTAATGCCCATATCGAGTTTGAAACGTTGTCTTCTCTACATCTTCCGGTTTTGCCTTTAGTTGATGATACCCCGAACCTAGGTCGATCTTTAAGAACACGTGAGCTCTTTGTAGTAGATCGAACAGATTGTCAATCCTTGGCAATGGGTATTTATTTTTAATCGTCACCTTATTTAGTTCTCTATAATCAATCCATAACCTTAGAGTGCCATCCTTCTTTTTAACAAAAAGTACCGGCGCTCCCCATGGTGATGTACTTGGCCTGATAAATCCTTTGTCTAATAATTCCTACTGTTGCGTTTTTAGCTCCTTGAGCTTGGCTAGTGCCATGCGATAAGGGGCTTTCAAAATTGGCTACATGCCTGGCGCAACTTCTATTATGAATTCGATCTCTCAATCTACTGGAGTCCCTGGTAAGTCTTCCAGAAAAACTTCCAGAAACTCTTGGACTAGTGGAATATCTGTCACCTCCTGACTTGTTGAGGTTGATGTGACACTACAGAGGAATTGTCGACATCCTTTTCTTAGCAGTCATCGAGCATGAGTTATGGATACAAGGTACGGAGGAGAGGATACTTTGATTCCCATGAATCAGATCTTTTCTCGTCCCAGATAACAAAACTCGATACATTTGTTAGTACAATCAATTGTAGTGTGGTTGGCAACGAGCCAATCCATGCTAAGAATTGCATAGAAATGCTTTATCTCAAGAGGAATCAGGTTCGCTTGTAAGCATATATCATTAAGACTTACATTAAAGTTTCTATAAACTGTCGTGCAAACTACACTTTACCCAATGGTTGCGACAGAAATAAGTCATAACCGTGGGGTTTCTCTATCGTAGTCATTTTTGTGGCAAGTCATGGTGAAATAAATGAGTGTGTCGAACCAGAGTCAATAAATGCATATGCTGGTATCGAACAAATTGAGACGTTACTTGCCATAACCTCCTCAGTGTTTCATGAGTTTGTTTGAGCCTTAAATTACAACTTGAACTACTATTTCTTTGATCAAACAAATCTGGTAGCAACTCCGACAATAGTGTTGTCCTAAATCTGGGTGGTGGCTTTGTGTGGAACAGCTCTTGACCGGTGGGTCCCAAATCTAGGTCTCAACTTCTTTGCTGTCAATTTCCACGCTCTGTTTGGAACGTGACTCCAATTGTGGCCTTCGAATGCAAGTTGAACTCATTCCTAGTGTAGTGTGATAAGAGGTTGGATTTTTGGATGGGCGAGGCTGTGATTATGACTACTTTGAATAGGCATTCCTTTCCTTCTTCGTCATTCAAGTACTCACTGAAAAATTACAAGAGAAATCCATCTTTCTACCATCTCGGCAGGTATTGTCTGGATTAATTGGTATCGTCTAGTAAGTCCCGGTATTGAGACTGGGACAAAATTCAAGGTGCATTGTACCGTTATAGACAATCTTGTACGTACCGACTGGTACAGAATGGGATTCAAAACATTGCTTAAAAGTGAAACAAAAAAATGAATTTTAGTTCAACTCTTTTCTAATTTCTCCTCAACTTTACCTTATTTTGTGATGTGGAGGCCGGGAAGAGGAGAGAGAGTATGTCTAGATCTTGTTTTTTATTTTATTTTATGTGGCCTTTATTTTTTCCCCAACATATGTCCACTTAGAGCATCTACATTTACCTAACCAAAACCAAAATGTTGCTAAGGTTAGCAATGTTTGTTCAAAAAAGTTCTCACATTGGAATAATCAAACTTAGCAATCCGTTAGCAACTAACCAAATTTTGGCACTTGGATAACCAAAACTTGCAACCTTTTGCCAATAACCAAATTTGATGGATCCCACATGTACTCAATCAGGTACACCCATGACTACACAAAATGACAAAAACTTTCTCTCTATCCCTCTACAATGTTTACAAAAATTTATTTTGGAAAATTATTTTTTATTCAAAACTATTTTTAAAAAAGTTTTTTTTTTCAAAATAATATTTTAAATTTTTTTTTTCAATAACAGTAAAAAAACTATTTTTTTAACACTAAAAACAGCTTTTGATTTCTTTCTTTTTTTTAAATATAGGTTTTGGTAAAAAAAAAAAGGTTTTCAAAATCTTTTTCCTAGTTTTTTTGTTTTATTTATAAAAAGTGTACTATTTTTTGTCATTTGAAAAAGTGATGTGGCAAAAAAAAATACAGAAAAAAGTGACGTGGGACCATTGCTTTTGATTATGAACCAAAAAACAAAACAAAAAAAACAATAGTGCTTTGTTGATGTATATCAAATGGCAAAAAAAAAAAAAAAGTGAGGTGAGACCATTGCTTTTGATTATGAACAAAAAAACACCAATGTGGAACTTGACATTGCTAACTGTAGTAAGCTCTAAATGGATAACCAAAAGCTAATGTGACAACTTTTAGTTATCCAAATTTGGTTAGGCTATTTTGGATGCTTTAGCTTCTGCTTCACCATCTTAGCTTCTAAGGACATCTACTAGTGCACTACCTAAAAGAGTATTCTAAAGTGATCTAACTAGTTAACTAAGAAAAACTCAAAAAATGCTCTCTAGTGCACAAAAATTGATTCCCTAAAATCCTAGGTGTCATCCATCACTCTTTAAAGTACCCCAAGTCACTACTTAAATTTGGAGAGAGATTTAAGGAGAGAGATAGTGAGAGAAGGGAAGGAGGAGAGAGAAAGAAGATAGAGAGAAAGACTTTAACGAGAGAGAGAGAGGGAGAGAGAGAGGAGAGAAATGAAAGACTAAAAGATAGTGAATATATATATAGCTCATTAAAGTGCATTTTTCATTAGCTAGCTAATTAAAATAGGATCTCACATGTGCTTAGATATACACTTTAACAAATATTTTTTAGATAGTGCACTAGTTATGGCCTAAGCAAGCCACATGTTGACTTTTCGTTACCAAATGGGCTAAAATTGACATCAAGTGCCCAATTTAATGTACAGGTTTTTATTTTATTTTATTAAATTTCCCTCTAAGGGCATCCACATTGGACTCTTAAAATAGCTCATAGGTGAGACTGCTAAAATTTAGCAAGCCATTTGATCAATTATGGTCTTCAATGAGCTCCCAATACAAGCTCCCAATGGTGGCTCCTAAGCATGGCTCCTAACCCATTAGCTAAATCTAACTAGCCTAGTAGCTAGCTCCAAGTGAGACCCAAGCCCTTTTAATCCTTTTTTTATGGGACCCACACTTTTTTGATTACTTTCTTCACAAAATAGAAAATTTTATTGCTAGTCCATTAGGTGCGCGTATGCTCTCTATATTTAGCAAACTCTAGGAGTGTCAAATGGACCCCAATTAGGCTTATGTGTACACCTTAGGAGTCAACATATGAGCCATTTTTAGGGAGCCCAATGTGAATGCCCTTACTAATTCTGACTTATTTTTCCCTACTTTCTCGCTTTGTTTGGTTGTGAGTTTTGAGAAGAATATTTTGAGAAGTTTTTTGAGATTGTGTTTGAATGAGTTTTTGGAAAAAATAATAATTAGATATGTAAGAGCCCGTGTTTATATATATATATATATATCCTAAAAATAAAGTTGGAGAAAATGTGAGAAAATGAGAAAAATGATTAAATGTTGGAAGATTTTGTGTTAAGTGTTGATTGAGGCTTGTTTGGTTTACACAAGCCACTATTGAGCTTTGGGTATAATGATTTGATAGTATATGTGTATGGTGTGTGTGTGTGTGTGTGTGTGAGAGAGAGAGAGAGAGAGAGAGAGAGAGAGAACACTCCCCTCTCCTAATATACCCAGCCCTCTCTCTCTCTCTCTCTTTTTCCTCCTCCATTTTCTTTTTCTTCCTCCACCAAATCTCACTCAATCACTCTAGTCACTTCACAACCCTTTCTCAAAATAAACTCCTCTACACGTTAAGAAACTCGGTTTGCACTCGTTTCACTTCGAAACTTGTGTTAGAACTCATCATCTCCTAGCTCCTTTGTAAATCTCCTATGAATTTGGTTGATAAATCAATACATTGTTGCTTAATTTCATAGTGATACTTGTAATTTACATGAAACCCATCTTTTGTCCATTTCTTGAATTTGGGAAAAACTAGCAAATCTTGTAAATTGGTAGCATGTTGTGTGACTTTGTTGTTTGAACCTCTTTTGCTTCTTAATATGTCCATTTGGAACCAAGAAATGCTCATAGAGAAGCCCCATTGATCATCTCTGGAGCTGTAAAATTTTGGATCAGGTGTTGTCCTATCGATAAGACTTCATCCCCTATCGATTGGAGCCTTTCACTTTTCGTTTTGGCTAATCTGATGAATGCCCTATCGATAGGACTTGATCTCCTATCGATCGATAGGAGCCTTTGACGCCTTATCAATAGGACTTTACATTCTATCAATAGGAGTCTCTAATGCTTCAATAGTGGCCAATATGATCTCTCTCCTATCAATAGGACTTAACCTCCTATCAATAGGATACTTATATTTTTTGAAAATTTTCATGAATCATGATCCGTTGTTTGTGGCTCGTTTGTGTAAGTTGTTAGTCACATGTTAGGGTACGGGAAGGTCATTTTAACATCTTTGACACTCAGGTCAAAATCTCCTTTATGGACACGTTCGAGTAACACGAAACATGAGTTTTGCATGAAATTAATATATGATAGTAAGGTAATGAGACATATGGACACCGTAATGATATTATTGAGCATGAAATAAAGTATGAATGTGGTAATGGTGACACGAGGCCTGAAAGGGTATGCTCGGAGTAAGACGGGGCCCTAAAGGGGTATGCCCATAGTGACACGAGGCCTGCCCGGAGTGACACGGAGCCTGTCCAGAGTGACACGGGGCCTTTTTTGGCATGCCCGGAGTGACACAGGGCCTATATGACATGCCCAGAGAATAATCAAATGTTTGAAAGGAATAAGATGTATATGGTTAACATGTGGAACACATGTGTTGTATCGGGTACAAGTTAGGTATAAGTTGCGATAGTAAGTGAAATCTAGTTAATTATGTATCCTTTTCAAGCCCTTAAACCATTCGAACTCTTTCTTAACTCTTGTTACATGACTTGTGCTTTCTTGTCTATCATCCATATGCATTTCATTTCACTTAGGTTTGTTAGACATTTCTCTACTGTGCTAGTGAGCTCAACCTTACAAATTTCAGGTATCCACCAAGGAGCATGATATGGAGTGCTTGGAGTGCATGCATTCATTGTTTTGAAAGCTAATGGAGGAGTTATATTATCATCTTAGAACTTGTATTTTGTTAAGATGATTTTGTAACTCAATTAAGTTTCTTCTTTTGACATTAGATTTGTAATCACTGTACATTTATTTTATCTCATTTTGGGGTACGGATACCCATAGACCGTAGTGTATTTTGATGTTGATTTTGACTATTCTATTTAGACTTTGACGTGGCTCGTGGACTGTCCACGTGAACTATCCTATTGAATTATCCCTTTAAATTTTGAGAGCGTAACAATATAGATGTGTAATAATTGGAGATAGAAAGAAAGAAAAATGTGAATAATGATTGGAGAGAGGGAAATGAGTAAATAAAACAATGTGATTAATGATTAGAGAGATGAGAGATAGGAAAAAAATCTTTTTGAAAATGTGAAGTAAACACATTGGTGTCTTTCCCTAATTTGGTACTACCTTGGAAAGGAAAAGAAAATTAAAAAAAATTATCTTCCTTTGAATGGTTTAAAAAAAAAAAGAGAGGAAAAAATAACTAATCTTATTATTTTCCTCGTTTAACTTTCCTTCTTTTTTCTTTCCCTTTATTTTCCTTTTCTTTTCCGAGCTATCAAACACAGCATAAATCACACCTCTCTCTTACTCTCTCTCTCTCTCTCTCACACACACACACACACACTTCGCGATCTCTTTCCCAGCATAGACGGGCGGCAATCTCCTGCCCTCTTCCTCTCCGGCGACGTCTTCAGGTTTTCCATCACTCCTAAGTCTCTCTCTCTCTCTCTCTCTCTCATTGATTTCTGACTACTGTTAATTACAATCAACATGGGACCTGCCATTGGTTTGCTTAGAATACGTATATTGCAATCATGGTCATCGTGGTAAATATTCAACTTTGCTTGTGGCAGTTGCCGAGCTTGGATAAAGTGACTAAGTGGAAACGATAAACTCATAAACGAGAGTAAATGGGTGATACCCATGATAAAATGAAATCCGAGAAGAGAACAGTTTTTGTGACTGTAGGAACCACTAGTTTTGATACTCTTGTTAGAGCGGTAGACGATTCAGAAGTTAAACGGGAATTGTTCGGCAGAGGTTATACCCATCTTCTCATACAAATGGGTCGTGGATCATATACCCCAACCAAGGTAATTTGTGGTTTCGATTTCAATTTTTACTTTTAATCTGTCTTCCGTGGGAACAGCTAAATGTATAAACTATAAAGTACACTTGTTGGACAACACTTGCTAAAGGTTTGAGATGTATTCCAGTATTAACTTTGACATCCACCTAGGAAGCATATTTAATAGCGTCAATTGTAGAGCTATGCCTATACCATCCTAGATTCGTAGTATGCACTATATCATACTATTGCCATATATAAATGGTATAAGATGAATCTAGAGTCCTAGCACACTGCACCCAACACCTAGGAAGCATTACTCCAGTATTAACTTTGACATCCACCTAGGAAGCATATTTAGTAGCGTTAATTGTCGAGCTATATCCTAGATTCGTAGTCTGCAGTACTATATCATACTATTGCCATATATAAATGTGTACAAGATGAATCTAGACAACTGCACCCAACACTTGTACCCGAGTCCACATTGCACAGCTTTTGATTGGTGTAATTGACGTTGTGTTGGATTTAACATCTTTAGTGTTTTAATTTTGTGCATTGAATTGTGTGGACACTCATTGTCCATCGTTATTTCCCTTCTGTCGTTTTCTGTGAGTTGTGGTTCTTGTGACTCTCTGAAGTCTTTCTTGACATGTCGCTCTTTTCCTACTAGTACTTATTCCAAGCTAAGTTCAAGATTAGAATGACATGGAGTTTTCTCCTCAGGATAAAGGTTGCATACTTTGAACACATGTCAAAATGGATATGTAGCAAGGTTTAGAATGTACTTTAAGGACTCTATGTTCTTCTCGATTGATGTGCTTGGAACTAGTTTAATTTGTCTTTTACTATTTTAGGACTTCTGCTTAGATTTGCATGAAAAAAGAGAACAGATTGGTTTGAGAGCTTTTTATTTCTGTATTTGTTTAATAAAATCATGAAGGGAGTTGTTTAAAAGGTCATGCTTCACAATGGCAAAATCCCACCCCTCGCATTTCAGCATCCCCAATTTCACGGTCGTATTCGGGATCCAATCTTGGTCTGTCCCTAGTGGTGCTTAAACAAGTGCTGCTAAGGTAAATGGCAGTAGGAAGGGAACAGTACGACATTGCCAAGGGTACAGCCAGCTAGCAATGGCCTATTTAAATGGGAACTGGCCCTTCATGTTGTCGCATCTACAACCAACCCTACTATCTGAATTTCATTAGTCAGTCCTGCAGCTAATGCTATGAAGGCCTCTTCCGCAGAGTGAAATAAATGGAAACGTGAATAGTTGTGCACTATGATGCACGGATACAGACACGGGGACACTGGAATTCTTAAAAAATGGGGATACGGAAATTTTTTTATTTTTAACTTCAAGGAACAATATTCACATTCAACCAGTTCTCAAAAAAAAAAAAGAAAAAAAAGGTGGTCTACAACACTAACTTTTAGGTGCACAAAGAAATACAGAAACCCAGAAATAAGTACTGATGGCAGAAATACAGAAATACACATTATTGGCAAATTGTGAAATGGAATCTGATAAACAACCATTTATACATGGCTGAAATACAGAAATACGAAAAACAGAGGGTTTTCTTCCTTTTTCTATCAGCACCAAAAAGATATTGCTTGAAAAAACTTCATAGGTTGTAATATCAAACGATTATTTATGAAAATCAGCACTTGTTCTCTACATATAATCACACACACACAGACGAGAGAGAGAGAGAGAGAGAGAGAGAGAGAGAGAGAGAGAGAGAGAGAGAGAGAGAGAGAGAGAGAGAGAGAGAGAGAGAGAGAGAGATCTGATCGTGAGTTGTAACTTCCAGCAGAGTCGTTTGATCGACTTATTAGGGTCCTAGAATTTCCAGTCGACTGATGGGTAGAAAAGAAGAGAAGAGATGTATATATAATAGGGTTAAATTACACTTTTTAATCAATTTTTTTTAAATAATTATAAATTTACCCCAGTAAGTTTTAAAAAATTTCAAATTAACCCCTCCAAAAATTCAAATGAGTCATGTCCCCATCCACGTGGCATGTCTGGACATGTTTCCCGCCGTGTTCCCGTGTCCCCGTGTCAGGACACTGCGATATGGCGACCCCTAGAGGTGTCGGTGCTTCATATGTTGTGCTTGTGCATGTGTATCACCAAAAACTTACACTAGTGTCGTCTGTTTGTCTGCTTCATTGAGTAATCCCTCAGGCTGGTATTTAACTTCTATTGGCCGATCTTGGACTAATACAAACTGAAACGCAAGAGACTTTCCATTTGACACTTGCCATTTCAGGGCTCCCAATTTGTACCGTCATTTTGGTATAGTAATTGGTGTTATGACTAACTATGCAACTTAAAAGTGCATTTATTTTGTATATTAGTGAAGGGGAGTGGGAAATGGGATCTGTATTCGCTGTTGTTCACTTCTTTTTTTTTTTTGCTTGTTGGTATTCTATATTATTAAGGAAAGCGTTAGCCCATATAATAAGATTCATAAAAGTTTGATTTGATTAAGACGGTATGACTTTCAGGATAGATCCTGGATCTTTTGCAGCTGATAAAAGTTTCTTTATGTTATCCTCGTTCAGCAGTTTTGTAGCCTGGAGATAATTACTTTTGAAGATTGTGTGGAATACATTAGAGACAGATGAAACTATGTTAATATTTTCTTTTCTCCTCGAAATTATTTTCTTCACTTAAGTTCTCAAATCATCTTTGGTTCATCTGTATGACAAATTCTCGTGAATGCAGTCCAGTGGAGAGGATGGGTGCCTGGCTGTTGACTACTTCACATTTTCGTCTAGCATTGCAGACACTTTGAGATCTGCATCTCTTGTTATTAGTCATGCAGGTAAGCATAATTGCGTGTTCAATTTCTTAATTGAAGGTTTATTATGATCTGTCAGTAATGCGTGCCATGAACTTTTTTTTTTATTTTTATATTCATCCGAAAATAGATATGAATGAAGAACTTAATGAATGGCATAGGGTGTGAAACGGACAAACGGTGTACATTGTTGCCTCTGACCTTCACAGATTGTGGATCTTACTACTATGGACAAATGCTGATGAGCAAATTTCCTTTCAGTGTCATTTCAGTTAGCTCGGAAACAAAAACATTTTAGTAGCACAAAAGGCTTGATATATGTCAGTTTGGTTGCAATGAAACAGACATTTTTGGCCATTTTGACAACAAAGAATGAAATTTCGTTCATGACAAACGTTTTTGTGCTTCCTGGTATCTGTGATATAACTAATGTGGCATATTGCTATTAAGATATATGAGGATGTGTATATTGGTTAAATGAACCCCTAAGAGTAGGGGTGAAATCGATTCGGTTTGGTTTGGTTTTTGGAAACCGAATAATAAGTTCGGTTTCCAGTATGTAGCTACCGAAACCAACCGACAAGGAGATCAGTTCTTTCAGTTTTGGTTCGTTCGGTTTTATTTATTTATTTATTTATTTAATAATAATAATAATAATAATAATAATAATTATTATTATTATTATTATTATTATTATTATCATCATCATCATCATCATCATCATTATTATTATTTTTTCCCCAGTTCATACACAGAGACATACATATACACACATATATCCAACTAGCAAATTGCTTATAATAAAATGAAAAATCCCTAGCAAATCTACATCTGATGGAGAACGAAGAGAAGCTGGTGTTTGCTCCAGGGGATTGAAACTCAAATACATGCAAGCAACAAAATTCAATTGTGTAAGGATCCGACCGAGTATAAATATGAAAACAGAAACCCCACAATCTCCCACAGCAAAAACATCCCAAATCAGATAAGGATCTAGAACTCTACCTCAATGATTGATCTTCAACAGCGGGTGAGTGAGTGGCAGATGGAGTCGATCGATCTTCTTGCTTTGTTTTCTGATTTTCTTGGTGAGATGCGTTCCTGGGGTGGAACTTGTAGAAGATGTGTTCCTGCCTTCCTGGTGCAGAGAGAGCACAGCAGACTTCTGACTGCTTTACCTTCGGTGTAAAGTGATGTGAAGTGGGTTAGAGGATTTTTAACGGTGGAGATTTACATAAATGGTTTTGGTTAAACCGGTTCCTTTCCCATCAAAACTGAAAACTGAACCAAAAATTATTTTTAATCCCCCCAAAAACCGAACCGAACCGAACTGAATGTGTAACAGAAACTGAACTGAATATTTCGGTCGGTTTTTTTGGTCAGTTAGGTTTTTTTGGTTAATATTTCACCCCTACTAAGGAGTGTTGTTCCAGTATGTGGATCGTGGAAGACTGAAGCTAAAAGATGAATAGAACCTTGGAAGCGTTTATCTTCTCTTTGCTTGTGTTTAAAAATGAGGTGAACCTTCTTGACTCCTTACACTAAGGGTTCAACTCCTATTTGTTAGTCATCAACTTGCTTATGCCATTTGTTCCAAAGCCCATTTCCTCCTGAATCTTGGCTTTCTGAAACTTGTGGAAAACTCTTTTATAACTTAAAACCATTTTTGCTTTTGTACCAATATTCTTCAAATTTCTGAATATTTTAGATTTGTATATGTTTATCATTTTACAATTGGAATCTCGAATTTATCTGAATCAAAACTTGTTTACCCAGTTGTTTCTGCTTATTGCCATTGAGTTGTCTATCGCCTTATATCCAGATTCCTTTTTCCTTTCCCTTTGGAAAATGGAAAGAAAATGGACAAGTGCCCATGCAAAACAATGTGAATGTGCATATTTTTGACATTCTTTGGACTTATAAATTATGATTTATAACCAGTGAAACTGTCACTTAAGTTGTGTTTAAATCCATCTGATGTAAAACCATGGATTAAACATCCGTTCTATCTTGGTATTTATCTTCTGAGCTTCTAAGAGAATTGGAAAAAATTAATACCAGAAAATGTAAATCTATGCATTCCTAATCAAGTTTATTATCTTCCACCTCTTGAGTAATGCCTATTGTCTGTCGATCCTGGTGTTTTAAGGTATAGGTGGCATCTTTTACTATAGATGAGTTTTTTTTGGGGGTAAATAAGTGTGAAAATAAAAGGGGCCAAGCGAATATGCAGCCTACAAGGGGCATACATTAGGGAGGACTACGTGGATGAGTTTATAATCTAGCAATTTGAAAACACAGAGAGAGTAGAGAAGAAGCAATTTATGGAAAAATGGGCGGGGTATCTTTCAGATTGAATTTTATCACAATGCAGGTTCAGGAAGCATATTCGAAACGCTGCGGCTGGGTAAACCTTTAATTGTGGTAGTGAATGAGGATTTGATGGACAATCATCAAAGCGAGTTAGCTGAAGAACTAGCTGAGAGGAAGCATTTGTTTTGTGCATCCCCTCAAACTCTCTTGCGTACTATAAATGGTATGCGTTTGGAGAGTCTCATACCATACCATCCAGGTGACGCCAGACCAGTTGCCAAACTGATAAACCGGTTCCTGGGGTTTCCAGATGATTGATCAAGCTGCAGAATTGAGTCATCCATGGTACGTATGTTGCTCTTCAATGTTTTGTTTGCATGTTTTACAGGGTGTCACTGGTTCCTTGTTAAACGTCAACTTCTTAACCTTAATGTTGTAAGTTGTATGATCTAATCTAGGTGCAGACAATGCTCAGGTTAGGTCTATGATATTTAGTCCTCCTAGACCTCCATAGTGGGACTACATGGTGTGGTGTGAAATTGTTGAGGCAATTGCATTCTGGAGCATGTGTTGTCGGGGACGATGAGCCTCCTATTATTTTTGATAACTTCATGCTTTGCTAGTAACTTTTAAGATTATCATGAACTTATAGGGTTTGCCCCTAAAATTATAGGAGCTCGCATTCTCAAAGTCGAATTATAGGATCTCTGCCCCGAAGGCCGGATTCTTGGATCCCAATGTCAGGTGTTTTATTCTTCTAGCTGCATATGGTTTAATTAAAATTTCAAGAAACTGCATATGCATTTGGCTGTTCTGAAAATTATTGCAAAATTAGAGGAATTTTGGAATCTAAAATGTATCTGGTTGATTTGCTAAGACGAGTAGCCAGTAGATGCCTTTAGTTGGCCCCTAAACTCCCATCTGTTGTTTGGGTGCTACCAAACGGGAGGAATTGGTAGTCCCAGAACATGAACATGTAGGAATATTCGGATCCCAGATTCTTCTACCACCCTCTATATCCCTCATGCTGTGAAACTAACATGACCTAGAACTGTCAATTGAATTATTAATCATAATGATTCGGTCCAAATTTCAAAAATACATTGGAAAATGTCTCTATGCACTAGGGCTACTCAAAAAACCGGTGAACCGTGAATCTGGTCCGGACCAAACCGATCTCTACCTTTGGATTTTAACCATGGATTAATGGTCCGGACACGGATTCAAAAAAATAAAAAACCATGACTTTTGTATCGAACACGGATTTTGATTTTGAAACCGTGGATTAACCGATCTGGACCGTGAGATTTTTATTATATATAATTTTATTTTTATATATATATATATATATATATATATATATATATATATATATATATATATATATATATATATATATATATATATATATATATATATATATAAAGTCCACTTCCCCTCCAAACTCCCTTAACTTTTTAAGTTACGGACCTCTTTGATCCCGATCGAATTTCAATGATCCGAACCGTCCAATGTGTTTAAAAGGTTTTTTTGAATCCCTGCTAGAAATCATCAAAAAAAAAACTGGGAAGGGCTTGATCCGAGCCATTTTCACAAAACTGTACGTATATAGTTTTTGTGAAAAATGGCTCGGATCAAGCCTTTTCCGGTATTTTTTTTTGATGATTTCTCGCTAGAACCCTAAAACACACATTTTAAACACATTGGACGGTTTGGATCATCGAAATTCGATCAGAATCAATGAGGTCCGTAACTTAATAAAATCCGGGAGTTTGGAGGGGAAGTGTGGTGTATATATATATGTGTGTGTGTGTGTGTGCCGGATTTTCTAGTCCACACCTCCCATAAATAAGGAAATAATGGTTTTTTTTTGTTGCAAATTATTTTTGGAAAATCCGAGCCGTCCAATATGTTCAGAAGGTTTTCCAAGGGTCTACGTAGGAAATCTTCAAAAAAAAAAAATTAGGGAAGGGCTTGATCTAAGCAGTTTTCACAAAAAATGTATATCGTTTTTGTGAAAACTGCTTGGATCAAGCCCTTCCCGTTATTTTTTTTTGAAGATTTCCCCGCGTAGACTCTTGAAAACACCTTCTGAACACATTGTACAAATCGGATCATCAAAAAAATATTTGGATCACCAAGGTCCGGAAGTCCGGAGTCCGGACTAAAAGTGCCTTGATATATATATATATATATATATATATATATATATATATATATATATATATATATATATATATATATATATATATATAGGACCAGCTTCTTATCAGGGAGCCTTGATTTAGGTGAAAGTCCGGTCTTCAAATGCGAGCCGTTGGATCCAACGGCTCAGATCAAAGGTCACTTAAATCAATCGGGTTAAAACAAAACCCCCTTTTCTCCCCTTTTTCCCATTTCACATAACTCGGAGAGAGAGAGAGAGAGAGAGAGAGAGAGAGAGAGAGAGAGAGAGAGAGAGAGAGAGAGAGAGACAGAGGAGGAGAAAAACGATCGATCGAAGAGAGGAACAAGATCCAATCGTGAGGAAGAATAAGAAGATCCAATCGATTGAAATCAAGGTATCTCTCCCTCTCTTTATCTTTCGCGTTCTATTCTATTTCCACCACAAACTAGGGTTCGATTCGATGTCTCTCCCTCTCTTTCTCTTCACATTAGATCCGATGTCTAGTCGATTTTGATGTTGTTAGTGTTTTTAGCACTTTTTTGGTGATATGAGTTTAGCCGTTCATTTGCTCCATTCTTGGGGTAATCGTCACACTGAAACTGTAATTTCTGGTGGAGCACTACTTTACGATGAAATTACAGAAGTGGCTTTTCGAGACTTTCTTAATGGAAAGATGAGATGAGATGTTTGCTATTCTTATTGGAAGTCTAATGGATAATTCATTACCTTTAGAGCTCGAAATAATTTCCATTAGACTTCCAATAAAAATTTATATCAGTACCTTTGGAGCTTTGGAATGGAAAGATGTGGTAAAAAAAGGATCTTTTTAGTTTTTGCTGTTCTGTTTTTTAATCAATCGAGCAAGGAATGGTTCTTTTATTTTGTTGAATGATCTATGTATAAAACTTGAATGTGCTTAAATTGGATGGCGTTGGTTTCGGATATGAATTGTTTGGTGAGACGCTTGACGTTGGGTTAGGACAAAAAACAGGGGATGTGCTGCCATAATTTTTTCAGATTGTACTTGTGTCTGCAAGGCATCAGGCCAGGTTAGGCAAGCAAGCATCCTGGTTGGATAATTTACCAATTTCTGGCTGCTGCCTTTGTGGACAATTTACATATCTTTCCAAGGATGTTCACTTGCCACTTCTTTGTTTTCTTTCTTTGTTGATTACAGATGGGATGATATGGGATAGCCAGATTGTTGACCATGAAGATGGACCCCAAACTGGGAGAAACTTCTGTTTGCAATGAAGTTGTATTGGACAACCCCTGCCTCCTCTGATCATTAGAGCATTTCTTCTTCTTTTGTTTTCTTTTTTCCATTTTGTTAGTTTTGTTTTTCTTTTTTCTTTTTCTCCTCTTTCTTGTATTGTTGATTTCTTCTGTAATTTACCAACTATTCACAAAACTTTAAGTTTGACTAATAATTTTATACTTTTTAGATTCCTCTTGTCGAGACAAGCCAAGAAACCACAAAAAAAATCAATCAAAAACCAACAAATGCAAAAAAAATTTGAATAAGGACAAAACCAAAAAACTAGTTTTTTCAATTCAACCAAACCAACCCTTAGGATATTATCCTCAATGCTATTCACATGAACTTGTATAACAATAAACCTATAGGTACAAAGGGGATGGGTACATAAAATTTATCGACGGCTTGTAGGGTCCACTTTTGGGTACCACACAAATGATTCGAATGATTTAATAAATTTAAAATAATTTTTTGAATGTCCCTGCAAAAATTCAACTCAATTAGATATGTGTAAGATCCAATGTTCCAATTTTTCATTCAGAATTTAGGATCCTGGATTTTGAATGAAAACTTGAAGTTTGGATCACCCACCTATGCATATCCAATTGAGCTGATTTTTTTGCGACAACAATCGAAAATTATTTTAAAATTATCGAACAGTGTGGATCATTCGTGTGATACCCAAAAGTGGGTCCCGTAAACCGACGGTACATTTTCTGTACCCTTTCCATCGGTACGAATAGCCGGGTCGTTTGTATAATTACCATCTAGCAAATTAAAACTATAGCATCTTAAAGATGTCTAGTACATCTTCTATTGTAATAAAATATGAAAATTTAAGCAAAATAAAATAGATAACTCATGAGTAAGGTAAGTTTAACATCTTTGGAACGACTTTTTTAATTTTCAGGAAGGACGAGGAAAAAAGTGTTAACAACACTCCGAATTAAAATAAATACCAAATGATTTAAAAAAGCAAAATTAATAAGGTTTTTTGCTTGAAAATGTATGATTTTATGTTCTTGCTTTTTTATAAGAAAAATTTATGCAAAATAGGAAAGTGGTTTCATATTAGTCGAGAGTAACAATTGTGATAAACCGTGATTCACCTAAAGATTCGAGTTGTTTTTACGTGAATTGTGAATCGAATCTTGGGATTTTGAGCTTCCAATCAGTCAGTTAAATACATGATTTCCTCACTCCCTATGCACCGTACTTGCAAAAGTCATTTTTCCACCAGTATACTTGCTCACGATTCTCCAAGGAAAAGAGAAAATTTTGAGACGATCCAATTTGTCATTCAACTGAATGTTCATGAACATCAAATAACTGGTTTTGTGGAAACAAAATTGTGCAAAAGCTGCCAATTTTTTTCCTAATAGAAAGACAGATAATACATCATATCTTACTACTAGTAAGAAAACAAAAACAAAATAGAAAACGTGAGTATAAGAAGCTGCCTTTTGTTACTTGTGAATTTATGCATTGATTCTGTCTCTTGTTTCGATCACTTGTATTACAGGAGTTCCTAGCAGCAGCATTCTCGATGGGTTCTGGACGATCTCCCTCAAGGGCAAGGCTTTGGCTAACTTTGCAGCATTCTCAACTCAAGAGTTCATCATGAAGCCAATATTTCTTTCCCATTTGATGCAGATGCAAAGCAACCCCTTCTAGTAGGAATTGTGGTGCAGCAGTTGAACCCGCAGTAGATTTGATGTTTCTAGCTTATCATAGTCTGTTTTCTGCTGTTGCTTTTTGATGGCTTTGTTTGTGCTTTATTATCAGCTGTACTTTGATTTCCTCCTTTTCCAAAAAAAAGATAAAGGAAAAGAAAGAAGGAGCTGCCTTAGTCCAGAGAGAGAGAGAGAGAGAGAGAGCGCTGAGATAATGGGTAATGTGTGCTACAAGTTTGCTAGGTCATGGATTCTAGGAATATTGGGAGATGGATTACTTTGGTTCAATTTCTTTCAGTTTAATTCGACCAAAATAAAAACCGAATGTAAATAAATAAAATTTCCTTAATAACACAACCAGAATGCAAAATTGGTCTTGTATTTGCTGCGATGGGAACACATAGTAAGACGGTAATGTGCTGGATATTCTTTTAAATGTTATGAAATGGGCAACCCCAAGGTCAACACTTGACTGCTTAAGGGTTTATTCACTCCTAATGTCTCAGGTTCAAAAACTCTTAGGTGCTATCAACTCATTTTGGCAAGTCCATACGGAATTTTAGTCGGTAAGATTAGTCGAGGTGGAACAAAGCAGGCCCAAACACTTCAGTTATCAAAAAATGGGAAGAAAGGTTATGCAATGGGCACGGAACACGGATAGTGAACATTGACTATGGTGAAAATCATCCCCTATTTTTCAGGTTACACTTGTAAACACTGTTCTGCTACATGTTTCACACATCTTATCAAACACCAGAACCTTAAAATAATAATAATTAAAAAAAAAAAAACTCCCCCTGAAACCCACCCTTACTAGTTGGATCAGCTTCCACCCTCTTCGCTGCGATTCCTATTCTCTCTTTCTGCCTCGACAGGGCTACTGCACTCTCCAATCTTCTCCTCCACTGAAATATTGTTCTTCTTACCAATTTTATCAGAATACTTGGCAAAAGCAGCTGATAGGGCTGATTTAATGGTGGTTTCAGGTTCTTTCTTTGTACGCTTCTTTGCGTCGTCCTCTTTCTCACCTTCATTTCCTTCACTCACAGGGCGCGGTTCAAAATTCTTAGGTGTAGAAGTTTCTGGGACAGAAAGATGCTTGGGAACCATACGCTTGAATGGTTCATGAAATGTCTCATATAAGCGCTTTACCTGATTCATCATCAGAGCAAAGTTCGTTAACTCTCAACTGTTAAAACACCTTAAAATTTGTAAAATTACTGTTTGTGTCAAACCAGTTTTAAAGTCATCAAAACATCTAATGCGGAGGCAAGGTTCTTAATACTGTTCTGGTAACAATACCATTTTTCTTACAAATTCCAGTTCCAGTGTAATTTCAGATACTGTTCAGATTTTGTGTTGTAAATATTATAAATTCACACACACACAGACACACACAGACAAACGTATGCTGAAAAGCTTAAAAAGTTCAACCAACATGAAAATATATACTAAAAAAATAGTAGTCATTATTTGAAGCTCATACAGTAAGAAATAAAGGAAACTGTAATTTTTTTGGGTACAACTTAATTATGAAATTATCTCCTACAAAAATATATATGTACAAAGTATGATCGGTACCAACCGGAACAAAATTAGAGGTGTAGGGGTACTGATTTTAGAAAAAAATTCCATCCCATGGTTCCTTAAAACAAAAGGAAGATGGCACTTGTTTTTTAGCAGATATGGCGAAGAGTTCAAAAGCACGTGGCGCATGGAAACTGGATAGAATAAAAGAGAACGAATAACAAAGTTAGTCAAATGATCTAACCTTGCGCTCTCCAATGCCAGGGCAACGGGCAAGATCTTCCATGGATGCATCCATGATATGAGAGAGAGTCTGAAATCAGAAGATAGTCAATCCCAAAGAACAAAAAAGAACGTAACGAAATCAATAGCTTGTTCCACATATAAGTATACCCCGAATGTAGAACCGAGGGTGACCACATCAGTCTTGTTAACATGCCGAATCGTCGTCAGAGCATGATTTAACTACAAGCAAAGAGAGTAGCCGAGCTCAATCACTCAAGTGATAGTGTGAAGGAACGAACTTTTTCATTCATGTTTTACAAGTACTGCATATAAACCCCCCGGATAGAGGCTCTAACTTCCCAATAACACAACAGAATCACAAGCCAAAGACCTGGATGAGATATATACCCGGGATAAGTAATCTGTATCCATTTGCCCTTGGATGATGTCTGCAGGCTTATTTTCATAGACTTTTATTGTTTCCAAGTACCGACCACATTCCTCCAAGCTAGAATAAGGAAACAAACTAGTTTAAGAAGCTATTCTACACTCAAAAACAATTTCAAAAGAGTTATTCGGTACTTATCTTTATGAAAAATAACTCAATACCATAAAATTGCAATGCATTTTTCTGTTAATGATAAAGTTCAAGTGACACTTGCAATGCCATGCAGAATAATTAGATGATTTCATATAGAACAAATCCGATGCTGTCAGAAGTTTGTATGGTCTTCTCAAGTAACAAGCCACAATGATGTATGATGGAGGGAGTTGCATCCTTGCATAGACTAACAAATACTATAGTTTGCATACCTCCAGGCGCACAAAAGGGTGCAATCATGAAGTAGAGCTGTTTTGGTGACTTCAAGTAAAGGCTTCACCACATCCTCCTGGAACAAATAATGAAGTGAGCAACGAAATCCCCCAAATTACACGCAAAGATGCAATGAAACAGAAAATACAATTTGTCTGCAAGAAATGCATATTCTGAAAAAAAGAAGTGTTTGAATGAAGAGCCACCAACATGAAGAACTTGTCACTGTGAGGAGGCTTACCACATCAACATGGCACAAAACAACACGAAGCTTGAATGTCTTTGGCAATTCCCTTATTCGATAATAAAGGTAATCTGGATGAAGTAGATGATACCTAAGACTGCATGTGAACTAAATCAGGAAATTAGATAGGCAAACTCCAAAAATAATTGTAATCTCTCACACAATATTTAACTATTCAATTAGAGTTTGTTAATATCAAATCCAAAAACGAATAGCAGTTGTAAGCTACATAAGCAAATGCTAAAAAAAGGAACTTTTCTACATAGCTGCCTGCAGTGTTGGAGCCATTCAAGAAAATTTACTCCCTCTCATACAGACACAAAAGAATATATAACACCTACCCTTGAATCACAAGCATAAATGGGTGAAGCCATACATCAAGAAGTCAACCAAATTTTACAACAGAGATTGATATGCTATAAAAGACACTTATTTTTCCCCAAACATGCAGCTGAAAACTGGATCATCACGATACAAAGCCCAAATACCAGTTTCAAGAGAAAAAATTCCGTCCAAGGAAGAGAGTAATTTATGATTTGACCATTTACTCACATAAGAGGTCTAAAACTTGATACCAAAATCAAAAAGTTCGGAAGAACCATAGCTTTGTCATCAAGTACTACCATCCAATTCCAAAGTTCAAGGACACATGGATATAGAAGGTATTTAGATTTGTTAATCTACATTCTAAGATCAAATGGAGTTTAAATTTAAATAGATGCAATTGAACATTTTCTGCATACATATGGGAGTTTTAGCACTGTTACTTGGAGTCCTTCCAAAGTTGTTTGCATCCAATGCCCAAGTCCAACAACAAAATTTACCCTAAGAAAGAAAAAGAAAAAGGAGTCCAACAACATGGATATAGCAAAATATTTAGATTTCTAAATCTACTACTCGAGTTTCTAGGGTAATAAATGGTGTTCAATAGATACAATTGAACATTTCTGCACAAATATGGGAGCTTAAGCATTGTTAATTGGTGAGTCCAATTACAAAACATGCTTGTTACATGGACATCCGCCTGCTCAGGTAAGACTACATCCCCTACTTGTAACCAAGAAACCTGGGTACGTCCTACACATAGAGGAGTCCATGAAAAATAGCTTATCGCAAGTCATTTCCCATAGATAACAAAGAGACATCAATGACGAAGGGCATCTGAGAGAGAGAGAGAGAGAGAGAGAGAGAGAGAGAGAGAGAGAGAGAGAGAGAGAGAGAGAGAGAGAGAGTTTCATTAGGGCACACTCGTTTGTCAGCTAAAGTGGGTGGTAAAGATAGCCCCTTGGGACCAAAACCCCGTGGTGCGGTTTTTCCATTGAAGGACCACACTTTTACCTGGTAGGGACATTGGATTCTGGTTATTAACTAAAACTCAACAACCCTTCTTTAAGTTGGATCAGCCACTGCATCCGTTTTCAGTAGTTAATTAAATGGTTAATTACGGCATTTAGATCGGACAAGAGCCTTTGCCAGGCTGAGCCTCGTTTAAGTAGCATTTGGGGCAACTTGAGGAAGTAATACAGATAGGTGTAGTTTCATTCGAAATCAAATCAAATAAGGGCTAATGCCTTCCACAATCCAAGACAAAAACACAGGCAATTATCATGAACAAAGAAAGAGACAAAAGACAAATCAATATGGAATTGCGGAAAGCATTACTACAAGTTAATCAAGTATGATAGATTGTAAAGAATTTAAGACCTCAAATAAAGTGCACATGTACTCTGCCCCAACATGTAGTCACAAACGACATCTGCAAAAGCCCACCTCACATTTCTTATATGTTTCAGCAATGGATTTCCCTTCTGAATGAAAAGAAAAGAAACATTAGATTAGTGGGTTAATAGCTTTCCCTTGACAAGGTACTCAGTAAGTGCATTTACCATCTCGGGTTTTGCCCACAAAGGACAAAAGGAACTACTCTAAAATGCACTTATTCCTTTTAATGTTTTTACATTTATTTTTCACCCATTTAATTAGGCAAATGATCATAGAATAAAGTGAAAGAACAGAATTTTTATTTATTTATTTATTTTTAGGAATGTAGTTAGCAAGCAAGGTCAAATTTATAGAATGAACCGTGTAATGGCTATTTTCTAGAGTTATTGTTTCCTGCAAAAAACACAACTCCCCAATAACGTTGGTGTCTACAACTCAAATTCTTATTTATCACTCTACCTATTTGTAACCCATTATATTGCTGAGATGAAGGAGGTTAATTCAGATAAATAGAAAAATATATAAATATACCATTACAACTTTCTAGTTACATTTTGGATGAACTTTCTACCCAACCAACTGCTTGAAAGGTTACTTTTCTTTTCGTTTTCCTTACGTTCACAGTACTCCAAAACTTACACTTTCCAAGTTTTTCTTCTTTCTACAAAAAGAGCATTATTATAAAAGCCATCCAAGTTCACGATATTCTCGAGGAAATGTTTCTTCTTCTCTTCCTATATGCTTACCATTTTTAGAAGCAGTCCTAAAATCTGTATACCAATGTCCTATAAGTCGATAACAATTGTAAGGGGCCCTCGCCATTTATTCACCAGACACATGACACTTACAACCATTAGTGCTAAGGCAAATAGCCCATCCTATTGCAAGAAAAGTGGAAAAGAAATGGAAGGGTTATCCTATCACTTGTTTGAAAGATAAAAGATGTGACTGTGTGAGAAATTGTATGTGTGTGTGTGTGTGTGTGAGAGTGAGAGAGAGAGAGAGAGAGAGAATGAGATTTTTGTTGTTCCATTTTTGTTTCTCAAAAAATCTCACCCTTTGATGGAGATCTCCCCAATTACAACCCTTTATCATCTCTCTGTTTCTTACAATCATAGTTGTCAAAGGAACGCGTAGGCACGCGCCTAGGAGCGAGGAGATTCAAGGCCTAACCAGTGAGGTGCCTTCAAGGAGGAGCAGCAAAGACAAAGGAGGCGAGCTCCTCGATGAAGAACATTGATTTCTTTAAAAAAATTGGGTCACAGATCTCAGTCAAAGTGTCAGAGAACTCCATTGGCGACCTACGAAAGGCATCGAAGACCTAATAGGGACTTACCAGCCAGATCAACTCTCCCAGTCTCTTACCTGCCAGATCGACCCAGTGTGTAACGTATTCGTCCCTCCCTCCCTGGATTGATATATAAATAGTTCTTGGATTTTTATTTATTATTATTTTTTTACAAGTAAAAAGATGCTTGGGCTGAGAAAGGCTCAAACTCTTGACCACAGATAGCTTCTTGGGTTTTGCATAAATGTATATGCAATATACATAAGAACTTATTCACAAATAGTGGACAGAGCTTCTTTCACTCTGATTTTTCTTTTTTTGTTTCTTGGTTCACTTTTCTTGTAAATTGACTGCATTTGAGTCTTTGATATCTATTTATTTTTCATGTTTTTTTCACCTAAGTGTGCCTCGCCTTGTGCCTCCTCCCCAACAGAAGTTTGCGCTTCGGTGCACCTCTCACCTCTAACAACTATGCATACAATCCAAAGGGCATGTATGTGCAACTATCGAGCTTGTTGGTTATTGCACCTCATTCCTGAATCCTCAAGCCAAATCCCAAAGCACTAGGAGTCTGGGACACCAATGAAATGCCTGTATGCCCCAATTTATCCTCATTCCTCAACATCCAACCTAAGTTCCTGTAAACTCCACAACAACACTTCACCGAACAACCTAGCTACAAGTGAAATGCAAAGTAGCGCAACCAACCAGTACCATATCTTAGAGTCTTCGACACCATCCTCTTCAAGTGAAATGCACAGTAGCGCAACAGAATAGAGTGGGAATAAATGCTAGCTACAAGAAAACAACACAACGAGAATAAAACAGAACAGGCAAAAACAACTTTTTGATTCTTCTGATCAGTATCACTACCAACCTGTCTATGACTAACAAGAATTGCATTACGGTTATTCGAAATTTGCGATGTCGTTGAGGACGAAGCAACAGCAGACGAGGACAAAGACGGAGCCTCCGGTTGATTTCCGAACGGCCTGAGAAAGAAAGTACAAATATCAAATTATATAGTAGAGGTATAAACTTTAAATCAAGCCCTAGTTCCCCAATCTATGTTTGAAACAAAAAAAAAAAAAACTAACAGTACCTAAAGCGAAGCGAAAACCTAGAAGTGGAGGCGGCGGCAGTGGACGGCGGAGGAGGAGGAGGAGGGGAGTAGAACTCTGAGTTTTTTATGAAATTGAAGGCTTGAGAGAAGGAAGGGGAAGGGGTGAAGAGAGAGGAGGGAGGAGGTGGTTGTGATGATTGAGTGGTGTCGATCACTTCTTTGTATGATGGTATTTGTATTACGAACGAACTTTTCTTCTCTCTCCGGTGACCACCATCATCGGCTTCGTCCTCCATTTCTCTGTCTCTTCTTTCTAATTCTGGGTTCCGTTTTTGGTTGCAGAAATGTGGATTGCCCGAGCTCCAACAGCCCCCTTTGTACGGTGAGAATGAGACCACAATAGCTTAGGACGATGACCGAAATGGGTACTGGGTGTGCTGTGCGGCGGTTACGGCCCCACCGGGTCCAATTTGATCGAAACCGTTCACTTTGTTCGTCTCATCGACTATGTAACGCTCAAAAAAATTTAAGTTGATCGGATCTCGGTAACTATGTTTTCAGACTCTATTTTCCTAAAAATGAAACAATTAAAGAACCAATTGTAGGTGATATTTTTTCACAAAATCGTAAGTTAATTAATCACTGATCAAATAGTTACATCCGACCAATTTGAGTTTTTATTTGGACTATGCACTCGATGAGATGAACAAAATGAACGATTCATACCAAACAATGAGACCCCGGGTGGGCCGTGTAATTTCCACACAGCACGCATGTTATGTGGTGCATGCACAACACACACATGAGACCCACAAATGTTATTGGTACATCACTCGTGCACATCAGCTACCATTCATGCACATCAAATACACACCAGGTTGGTGTGATGGATGAGGAGAAACTTATTGTAGAGCCCACCAAAAAAATGAGTTTCTCTCACCTGTTACATTAGCTTGGTGTGCATTTAGCATGCATGAGTGGTGTACCCATAGTTTTTTTCCCATTACTATGCGCTCTCACTTGTGGATTTTTTTTAAAGACCTATATTCACATACGCGTGTTATGTCACATAAGTACAATGAAGCAGAGGGCAGGAAGGGAACAATGGCTTCTTAGTTGTTAAGGGAGCGGACCACACCTTGTGTAGTTAGTGGTTTTGGGATCCATGACCGTCTCCTTTAATTATTGAAATTGTTTATTTTGGAGAAGTATTGGAGAAGGTCAATGTTTACTAAAATTTGACTTTAGTCAAAGGTTGACCGTCCAACCCCATGACGACGTGTGACATAATTACCCGCTTGACACGTGTCGACATCGTATGAATGATCTCGTGATATTTCACTAGTGTGTGATGCTCGCAAGAAGGGCATAGCTCGTGCTACCCATGTGAGGCATGTACCCCCATGTTAAGGTTCAACCACGAGCCTTCCGAACAAAACGAAAGCCAAGAAACGTAAGTAACATATTGACATGGCCCCAAGATTCAAGGGCGATAACGCAACTGGCCAACCAATTAATACATGGCCCTTACATCCGTCTATTCTGGTCTTAAGGCAGGACCTGAGGGGTTCGCTAAGGCTTGGTCATGGTATTGGCATGACTGTGCAAATTATGACCTTACTCAAACAATATTGGAAGGAAATCTAGTGGTTTGGTGGCTATAAAAGAAGATTGTTCACCAAAATATAGGGGAGTTACATAGTGTGCCCAAGTGCTGCAAGGGCAACCCTTGTCGTGGGTGATGACCTCACCCATGCGGTTAAGGTATACAGTAGGGTCGCGTTTCATCATGTCATAAGGACCACCTGACGCCTATAAATATGAGACATTCTTTTCACAATTTTCCAGAGATCCCCACAAAGTCACGTCCTAGAGAGAGAAAGCTGGTAGAGATTGATCTTGGAATGAGAACATTCTTTAAATAGTGATTCTATTCCATTTTTTATAGGAATTCTTGGCGACCCACATGGATTAGTCTTAAGTTCTATATTGCCTTATTCTCTTCTTGTACACTCTTGTCGTTTTCTTCACCTTGTTAGATTACTCTATTTTCCCATTTTTTGATCATTAACTATTTTCACCTCTCTAGCTCATATTATTCTCAGGAATATTGACTATTTGAAAACAAGATATATTTTTCTAAGCCATAAAAAATTATATATGTTTCTATTTTTCTAACTTTTCTCTCGAGTTGAATACATATTTCCAATGAGTTTTAAAAAAGAAAGATTTAATAGTTAAAGTTGGCCACCCAAACTTTCCCGACTTGCTAGGTGTAGTACAAGTCACTGCTGAGAAGGCATCTTTGGTACGAGTGATTGGTGTGGGTCCGCACACTTGGCATGTCACACTTTAAAAAATTTAAAGCATAATTCATAAAGAAATTTCTACGTGGACGGTCAACAAGTTCACGAGCCACGTCAAATTCCACGTAAGACATAGAAATATAATAATCAATGGGTTACAATAGTCTAAGGGTACCCGTAAACCCCAATATGCAAATACATAAGTTTCAATTGTGTTTACAATTCAATGTCAAAAGAGAAAACTTGATTAAGTTAAAAAATCACCTTAACAAAATATAAGTTCTAAGATGACTAAGTAACTCTTCCATTTAGCTTTCAAAACCAATGTGTGTATGCACTCGAAACACTCTATGTCATGCTCCTTGATGGGTACCTAAAAATTGATAGGTTGAGTTACACTAGCCCAGTAGGAATGTAAAGACCCAAAAAATTTAATTACTTTTTGAAAAATCACTTTTTGGAGAAGTTTCGATTTGGTCGATAAAAAGTCCCGATAATTATTCCTTGGATTTTTCTAATCAAAATGGTATAATCAGAAGTTATTTTTGAGTAAGACAAAGTCATCTTTCGCCCAATTCATTCGGAGAA
Source organism: Vaccinium macrocarpon (assembly GCA_022606695.1). NCBI lineage: Eukaryota > Viridiplantae > Streptophyta > Magnoliopsida > Ericales > Ericaceae > Vaccinium > Vaccinium macrocarpon. Next base: position 15,492,938 of record CM040174.1, read on the forward strand.
AAATGTGCCCATTTTCGGTTTTGTACTACAAGTAGGGGGATAAAATTTTGATGTGATTAGAATTTCAAAATTTTGTAAATGTCATTGTTTCCAAATGGGGGGTACTTCCTTATTTTCATACATAAATTGAAGTGAAGAAAACTGTCTTTACTTAAGTTTGGTTTATGAAAATAAGTATTGTGGTCACATATTATATACACAAGTCACATTTGGGTGTGTAGTGTAATAAGAAAATTATATTAGTAGTGTGTAGGGGTAGATTTGCAGAAATGAAAACATTACACTCTCTCCTCCCCCTCCACCCGATCGGCTCCTCTCTCTCTCTCTCTCTCTCTCTCTCTCTCTCTCTCTCTCTCTCTCCCCTCCATTGTTGCTCACTCCAAGCTCAAATTACTCCCTCCTCACTCAACCGCTTCGAGAACCAAGACCATTTTCGTGTTCCACGCACCGTGTGGAGTTCGGGTTGCTGTGGATTCGCACCGGGAGCTCAAGTTTCGGGATTTGAAGGTTTTTACACCTAGGGTTCCATTCATCTTCCATTTTCAAGCAAAACCTAGAGGTAGGGAAACAAATTACTATCTCCTCTAATTATATACTTGTGATTTGTAGCATATATCTTGTTTTTTTCTTCAATTTATTGGAAAATCATGTTTTCCCTCTTTGTATAGGTTTTTCTCACTTTGATTTTGTGATCTATGAAATTAGTTGTTGATTGATGAAATTGGGAGTAGAATTGACCTTCCTCCATGTTTAATTGTTAACTAGCATCTCTAATTTGAGCCTAGACTATCACATTTGCATTTGGGTTGAAATTCCACACCTCTATGGTGAAAATATGCACTGTTGCCCCTGTTTTCCAGCAACTTCTCCAGATTTTCTAGGTGGTTTTCAGCCACCCTTTGACGTCCATTTGACCTCTAATCGTCCAAAACTTCGTATACTTGATATGTAGCAACGTGGCAACCCAAAAACCATTTTGAAATTGTTAAACTATGACTTTGACACGTGTTTTTATTGGACAATTCGTTATACGTATCAGACACAAGGCATATTGGATTGGTCACCCCCTTTTGCCGAAAAATTGTGGCATTTCAAAAGAAAGGGCACTTTGGTGAATTGAAATTTGAGAAATGGACTTGTTATGAAAATTTTAATGAAATGTTTGTGATAATGTGGTGTTTTACACCAATGCAATCATTTGGTAAATTTTTTGATAAAGGCGCGCGGGGCCTATGGAACCCGGCAGAGGCAGGCGGGGCTTATAAATACCCAGCAGAGGCACGCGGGGCCTAAGGAACCCGACAGAGGCACGCGGGGCCTGCAAATACCCAACAAAGGCATGCGGGGCCTACGGAACCCGACAGAGGGATTAAATCCCTAGTACTAACGGAACCCAGCAGATGGATTAAATCCCTAATACTAATGAAAATGATGTTTTTCTTCAATGAAAGAAACGGGAAATGAGGTTTTAGATTATCTATGATGTTTTGTCGAAACTCGACTTGTGGACTTGATTTTAAACTTGTGTGAGTAACTTGGGTAGTTTTGGTGAAACAAAGATGAAAACTTATGTGGTGTTGAGTACTTGGAAATGAAAATGTTGTGAGGTACATATGGTGTTTTGGTAACAATGGATACTTGGACACGATTTTGGACACGTGTGATACTTGTTGATGATTTTGACAAATTTAATGAACTAATGGATACTCTGGGACACCTTGAAATCTTTTTGGACACTTGTTATCACTTTGGACACGTGAGTACTTCTTGGACACGTATTCCTTGTTTTAGCTTCTGTTGTGTTCCTTTGAGCATCTCTTATTTTGGCAAACCACATCACGTGCACTCATCATATTTATATGCCTAGCGGTTGTAGTATGGTTTTCCCTACGAGCTAGTCAGCTCACCCAATCTTTCTCAGGTACACAGCATAGAGCATGAGATCGGATGGTTGTGGAGTGATGCATTATGTGAAGCTTATGCATGCATGAAGATATTTTTTCATCTCAAGTTTCGTATTTTGATAAATGACAATGTAACTTTTGGTTATTCAATCTTTTGACAATTTAGATTTATGTAATAACTCTAAACTTGTATTTTGGGGTATTTATGTATCCAAGGATGGTGTAGTGCCTCCGAGAGCATTGTTGACTTGGATCAAATGTGTAATGGAACTTTGACCTAGACTTTCCAATGGAGGGTTGTGGACTTTTGGCTTGTGCCGCGTGGATATTGGTGATATTTGGTTTGTTAAAAAGCAGGGTGTGACAAGCAAAACCATTCTACTAACGTTAGGTGTATAAAGATGATAAATACACGTGAAATGAGCATGACACAAACAAGTTGGTTCGACAAATACGATGTTTCATGTTGAAAAGTGATGACTCATGAATGATATATGAATTAAGTTAAAAGTCCATGTGTTAACATTTATAAACTTGTCATCTTCGTTCATGAAAACTTATTTTATTAGATCTTAAGTGTTTCATACGTGCTAAGTACTTAAACTCCCTTACTCTATCTATGCATATATCGGGAAGTTTCAGGTCCGATAAGCCGTACTAGGGTGTATACGTCCCAAATACTCTTATCCAGCCTGTAAGAATAATATATTTCGTGTTTCACAGGCCACGTTCACCATGCCCAACTACGCAAGTAATAATAGTATATTTCGTGTTTCACAGACCACGTTCACCATGCCCAGCTACGTTGGTAATAATAGTATATTTCGCATTTCATAGGCCACGTTCACCATGCCCAGCTACGCTGGTAATAATAGTATATTTCGTGTTTCACAAGCCACGTTAGCTACGCTGGTAATAATAGACCAACATTAGTCAATTTTCGCTAAGAATACTAAGGTTAGTCCAAAAATGTATCCAAACATCCCAAGGAATATTCACGTGTTCAAGAACGTATCCAAATGTCAAATTTAATACTCAAATATTCTAAAAAATGTATTCAAGTATCTAATTATAACAAAATGCAATATCTTTCATGAAATATTCTATTTCCAAACACTTTCCAAAATATCCATTTATTTAATAGGGAATTAATCCCTCTGCCAGATTTCGTGGACCTCGTTCATCCATTGCTAGGGATGCAATGGTGGCCCTAGTATTCACATTTATCCATATAACACTTTTGATTCAAAACCCATTTCAAAACTTCACATTTTGTCTCATCTTTATCATTTGCATCGAAATGTCAAACTAACTTCTTATATTACCCAAATGTAGCCAAAATAAAGTTGGAGGGATGTACGATATGCCAAATATTCAAGGGGAGGATAAAGGATGAAGATATAGTATTTTAGCATTTTCCAACCAGTCGGAGGTTTTTACCCAACTGGTTGGGCCAAGACAGAGACAAGAACAATTTTTCAGAAAAGCTCAAGCAGTTGGAGGTTTTTGCCTAATTGGTTGGGCAGAGATAGATTCGAGTGAAATTTTCAAAAGCGCCCAACCGGTTGGAGATTTTTGCATGACTGGTTGGGGAAATCCAGATTTTTCTACGAATTTTTTCCAAAGCATGAAACTTCATCCCAAGTCATATTTTGATGTTTTAGGCCAAAAATTAAAAGTGTCAAACAACTAATGGGCACAGAGGGAAGGTAAAACAATAATCAATTGCATCAAACAACAACTCAATCCATAGATCACAAAATGAAATTGGACAAAATCCATTTAGGAAGAAAAATCATGATTTTGAGAAATTGGAAGAGCAAGAGTGAGAATATGTAACATATCACATTGATACAACTAAAGGGCATAGAATTTGTTCCCCTTCCTAAAAAATTGAGCTTGAAATGAGTAGGAAATGCAAAACCCTTGCCTTTGAAACACTTCAACCGAAATAGGCTAGCTCCAAGCAAAACCACAAAGACCCGAACTCTAAATCACTCGTAAAAGTAGGACATGAATTGAATCTTGAGTTTGAGAAGTGAGGGGTGGATTTTGGTGAAAATTTTGGAAGAACTTGAGAGGGGGAGAAGAGAGGGAGAGATAGCTGATTTTAGAGAGAGGAAAGTAGTGTATATTTTGAGCAAAAATCAGACATATACAAATATATACACCCCCATTTATGCGCTTACATTCCCTAAGTTTTTAATGTGTTACAAATGAACCCAAGTGCAATTGTCACACTCACATTGGCCCCACATCAACTCATTTTCAATTTCTCACATTTCTCCAACATTATTTTAGAAAAAATCATATAAAAACACATGTCATTACACGGCAACATAATTCAGATCAATTTGGTAGCAGAATTCAGATCAATGTACGGTGAAAAAGGTCCGTGAAACACCACATATCAATTCTCTAGATCAAAAGCAAGTTTACATTTGAAACATCCCTTTGGCATAACTTTTTGTGACTTCTTTGCACATTATTTTTGATAGTTTTCTCTCAATTTTTACTATCATATATTTTTTCCTTAATGAGAGGAATTCACAAAAAAAAGAAGACAAATTAAAAAAAAATTATACGAAACATAGAAAAATACTCCAAAAGATAGTAGTTTATATGGATAAAAATTCCTTTTGAGTCTTTTCTATTATCGTATATGGGTCTTTTCTGTTCTCGTATATGAATTTTTTTCAACTTTGATCTATATAGTATTTTTCTCTAAAGCTGAACAATGTGATGCAAAATTATTCCCCAATCTAGTAAAAATAAAAGGAAAAAAACTAGAGAGACTGTTAAAAGCCCGTAAAAATTTTGGTCAAAGGGCCAAGTCTTTTTTTTTTTTTTCCCCTTCCCCAATAGGTAAAAATGAGGAGTGTAAAGATGGGCTCGGGCCCCACATGAATGATGTGAGCCGTTCATTCATCTTAAAATAACTTTTCGAGTGGTTTTACTAGAAATCAACTAAATCCGACGTGTGTAAGTGATCAATCCAAAAACCCATTATTTCATAAGTGGTCGTCTAATCCGAAAACCCTCTGTTTTAAACAACAGGGGGTTTTCGAATCAACCACTTACGCACGTCAAATTGAGCTGATTTCTCACGGAGCCACTCGAAAAATTATTTTAAGATGAATGAACGACTCGGATCATTCGTGTGGGGCCCACCGAGCCCATCTGTACACTACTCATCTATACGAATAGCGGGGCTGTTTTTCTCGAGAAATGGTGTACTTAATTGATATAAAAATATTACAAGAAGACGCAAAACAACCAAACAAACAGGACAACTAAAATAAGGGGCAAGGACCCAACTACAAGACGTCAAAACCAAACCAAGAGACCAAACCAAGACTCACCACCATCAAACACAAAACACCTGCTCAACATGCCTAACTATGAAGCAAGCTCGCCTTCTGAAACACAGCATAACTTGCAAAGCAAAGGTGAAGAAAACAGGAAACAAAGGTAGAGTCAATATAAAGCACGACGTTGCAGGAGGCGAAACGTATGAAGATCGCCACACCTATCTTTTATGACGCGTTCACATTTGTGCTTTGTCTGAGTGTAGAATTGAAACATGCCATTGTCACTACTAGCATTACGTTTGGCTTTCTCCTTTTGTTTTCAGTTGTAGCAATGCATAGCAATGGGATGTCCATTATCCTTTGGCCTGTGCTTCCAGATGACAATTATTCGTTCAAACTGCAAATTTCTAATTCCCTTTACCTTGTCCTGGTGTCTAATCTCCATTCCTACTAGGAGAAAGGTTAACATTAATACATTGATGAGGTTTAGGTGAAGGAGCGAACTCACAAGTAGACAGCCGAGATGAATCATCTTCCATCTTAGGAGGAATAAGAAGCTCTGGCAATCCATCCATAGAAGTGTCACCTTCTTTGGCATCGAGTTGAACCTCACGAGGCAAATGGACATCAAGTAGTTCGACAGGCTTGACTAGAGAAGATTACACCCTTACTTTAACCTCCACCACTGAAAAACTAGACCTATGGAAGAAATGATACTCTTTACCCGTATCTGAATCTCGAAAAAAATCATGACTAACGAGAAGAAAGTTTTGTCCCATGATGATCTTTTTATTACGCTTCCTAAGCTTGATAGGATTACAACACTCCATGAGCTCAGATTACACCAACACTGTATCATTAAACTCCCGTGTACAGAAAATGATCCAGAGCCGTCAGGTAAAGGATGAAGGGTTGCCTCACAATCCATAGCAGCATGATTAAGACCTCACTTGGTGCAAGACTGAGATGACTACCCTAAATGAAATTCAAGGTAATCTATGTCAGACCAAGATGACTCTAAAAATCTAGTAGGTTCAAATTATCATTCATTTCTTCCCATGGGGTTTGAATCGGAGCAACAATTTCTCCACTGGGTCTAATAACACATCAAAGCAGACTTCCATTCAAAATTAAAATCACCAGCAGAGAGGTCATTCAAAACTAAAGCAGCTTCCATAGGATTGAGAATAGAAATCTTGCTCATTATCAATAAAAACCACAGGGAATCCTCTGGATTCTCCATGTCTCAGGGTCTAGCACTACCCTTACCCTTATCTTCCTCAGATAGGTGCTGTGAAGTAAAGGTAGAACCAGTAAGGAGCCCCTTCTTCAGCATCATAAATTATACAGGGCCAGGTCCAAGTGCCACACAGAGCCCGAGACATTGTACATATACTAAGGTATTGTGTAGTATCCATACTCTGTGAATATTTTGGTAAATATTTGTACAGGTTCTGTTTAAATATTACTGATATTTTATACATTTGACCTCCCAAATATTATTGAATTGATGATCCAAAGGAATTAGTGAATTGTCCTTAGACTCTTCAAAACTATGGAGTATTTTTTTTGCCTTTTATCATTGACAAATGAACCCCAATCGCAATGAAATGTGTGAAGTTTTAGGATTTGACTCACTATTTTTTTGGGATAAACGACTCAACTATTAACAAATCCCCTGCGAAAGAGCCTTTTCAAATGAGTTTTTCAGGCACTATTTTTTTTTTTTTTTTTATATATATTTTCCAACTTCGGTTTTTAGGCACTTTTGACAATGTATAATGTTAACATAAAACTCCAACAGTCTCAACAGCCGGTAAGTTTGTTTAACTCTACTAATAGGTCGTCTTATTTTTTATTTTTAGCCTAAACAGGTTTCCTTCGAAAAGCAATAAAGACAAAATAAACCTAATTTATGATACACATTTTCGAAAAAGTAAAATTGATATAGCTGTTACCTTCTAATTTATGGATGCATGACTTAACTTGAGTATATTAAATTGAGTAGTGGCTCGTTCCAAAACAGCTGCACAAAGATGACGGGAAAACAAATGAATGAAAAATAATGAACAACTCAACTTCTTTCACAGGCTTTTATCCTCCATCAAGTGCCATGGTATAGCACACATAGGAAATTAGCAATCATCTCCCAAAGAGCAGCAAACGAGACACTGATAAAAAGGAGCAAACAACTTGAACTTTGAGTAAATTTTTCTTCCACGTCTGTCAACCAACAGCAGAAAACCAGAAAACACCAAAACTTTTGCACAAGGAGTTGTTACCCTTCCACTCACCTTGATCAGCTCCATGAAAATATATACTCATTGAAGCCAAGAAATCTTCATGACAAGTTTACAAGCTTTGCACGACGAGTTATCTGATCCACCTCTACTCTAAGACCAAGACCAGTAATTTCAGGAACATCAACAGAACCCTGAACCTCCAATTCAGCTACTACCCGTTGATTTTCAGCATTCCCTTCCAACAAGTTCCTCACAGCCCAAATGCCCCATTCCCTCAAGAATGGGTTGTCTTCATCTATGACACACTGTTGTAGAAGCAAAAGTATTCCGTTTCTCTCTCTCATTTCATCTTGAGCGTGCTTCCTCCGATAGACACAATTCCCTATGACTGCAACTATATCTCTCCGAAATCCTTTGTATGGACACCGTTTGGATGAATAAGAAGTTGTTCCTTTTTTGTCCTCACTTTGTTTCATTGCTTTCCTAATTGTTGTTGGAGGTTCAAGGTCACGTAGGAAACACAATAGCAGTTCCAAAAGTCCGGAGGATAGTAAAGAATCAACATCCACAGACCCATCCACCTTAGAGACTCCTCCACTATCATGGGCACATAAATCTCTCAAAATGGTGAGTGAATATCCAAGAATATCAACAATAGTACATCCAGTTGGAAGATCACGCTGCTCACTTGTCACACAATCAACAGCCCCCACAACTTGCTTCAATATTCCAGTAACAAACATAGCAAAATCGCGAGAAATGGGTATTTCAACAATTCGCTCATTTAAGATTTCTGATACTATTCTCAATAAGAATGCTTGTTCTGACACAAAAACATCATTCCTAAAGTTAAAATCTCCACCGTCTTCAGAAGCACCAACTGGGTATAGTCTAGAGAACAGTTGAGGAAATTGATGTTCCTCCAAGCAGATTTTGGATAGAAGCAACTTTAACCAGTCTTCTCCAAAGCCAACTAACAAGATCCGACGAGAACAGATAACGTAAAAGCACTTTCAGTTCATGTAATTAGGCTCAAAGTTGGAACATGAAAAGAAAGTTAAACAAGGACATAATATGTGAAAGCATAATTAAATTCGAAAATATTTACCTGCTGAAGCAGTTCGTACAATTTCTACCAAGATGGGCAAACCCTGATCTCCCCAAAGCTTGCCAAAATGTTCATTACTTCCATCACAACATGTATAAATAACCATGCACAAAGGATCACAAGTCTCCCTTCTGCGTATACTAGCAATTTGAACAAAAATAAGTGGAAAAAACTTATCCCAAATAGCAAGCTGATGTAGTTCTCCAGCCAATGAAACATTTGCCAAAACTTGCAACCCCATACGAATCATTGCAAAATCTGAATCACAGGTGATCACTGAATGCAACGTAGTCAGGAGAATTGCTACTCCATTGTGTTCAACAAAGGAGTTCTGATTGGTTAGTTCCCCCGCACATAGGTTTCTTAAAAGCTTCAGAGACAACAAAAGAATATGTCTACAAGAAGGGTAAGACAGATTTTGACAGAACAGTTGGACTGCAGGGAGGATATTTTTGGAAGCAAGGTCTGAGCGACCATCTGAAGTTCTAGAAGCTTCTATTAAAATTTCTAAAGCTTTCTCTGGGCTTGATGAGTTTGATGCTATCAACAATGGCTGAACGATATGTTGTGGTAGGAAGTGTATCAATGATGGATTATCTTCCATTATGAATCAGGGCAATGAAGATCAACTTAACAGAAATAAAGAAGAGATAATGCAGGAACAGTCATTTCATGACCACTTTTTGGCATCAAGAACATCAGTGAGACTTCTATAGCAATTCCAATAATCCTATGACCCATCCTGCATCGACAATTCTGAGATTTAGGCCAATCGATGGCAAGGAAGAAGCCGACTGTCAATCATAATGCAACACATGATTTTTGAAGTCATAATGCAACACATGATTTTTTAGTAGACTTTTCTAGAGATACAATGAGAAGTCAAAAGCAATCAAATAGTTGTAGATTCAATGACAACTGATCAATTTAAGACTAACAATTCAAATACCACACACAAACAACGTAGGCTAAATCATGTAGGTGATGTTGCTGCATCAATTGCACAGTGTCCCTCACAGTTCAGATACCTGTGATGGCAACGTATACGCCTTGAAATTATGGCGTTCTCAAGGCGAAGTCTGTCGCAAAGGCGGGAAACTTGGGTAGATGATACTGTGATGGAGTGAGGCATGAGTGCAACTAACACCTTAAGGTGGAAGCTAGGAAGCACGGGTACCGGTACGCGGTACGGGTACGGGTACGCGATACGGCAAAAACCTAAAAAAGTAGGGTACGGGTACGGTTGGATACGTAAGTGTAAATTTAATTTTGTTTTCCCTATTTTACTATGTTCCATTGCACAAACGAAATAAAACCCTCATTTTAACAACAAAAAGAAGCATCAATAAGAGTTAAAGAGTTCATAGGTTCATAAGAGTTAAAGAGTTCATAAGTGATAAAGTTTTTACTCAAATTTCTCCTTAGATTTGAGTTTGTCAATTGGTTCATACCAAACGAGCAAGGAGTGGAGATACTATCAGAATCCGTGGGTTTAAAAATACAGGATCTATGGGGTGTCCCTTTAGGCACAGTTAATCTGCTAGCAAAAGACTATATATCAATATTATAAAATTCACCCTCTCATACAGAAAGCAAAAAACCACATTGAAATCAGATAACTACTGCTGAAAATCAATAATCATCCGCGAAAACTGAGGGAAATGTATGCCTCTAGATTGACAGGAATCAAGTTTCAGTTTCATGCTTTATACCGATCACCATTGAACCTAAATACCTAATCATCGGACAGAAAGAGAGAGGGACAGAAAGACAGGGACCAGGGAGAGAGAGAGAGAGAAAGAAAGACAGGGACCAGGGAGAGAGAGAGAGAGCAGCAGCAGCAGCTGCTGCTGCTGCTGCAACTTTGCAGCGAGAGTGAGAGGGAGCAGCGAGAGGGAGAGAGAGACAGGGAGCAGCGAGAGAGAGAGAGAGAGACAGGGAGCAGAGAGAGAGAGAGAGAGAGAGAGAGAGAGAGAGAGAGAGAAACTAACCAGTAACCAGAGATCCATGGCTGTCGACTGTGAGCAGTAGAGAGGAGACTGGAGAGGCTGCCTCTGTTTTTTTAACCCTAACTGATGAAACCTTCGACTGGTGTCTTATTTGGGGTAAAAAATGCACATAAACCCCTTAAGTTTCTATAAATTTCATTCGTGCCCCTTAAAGTTTTAAAAAAAATTCAAAAAGGTCCAGACGTACCCAACAAAGTACCCATTCAGAGTACCCAGGTGTACCCAGCCGTACCAGGAATAGTGCAAACGTACCTGGTACGTTTTTGCCGTACCCGGTACGTATTTTGCTGTACCCAGCCGTACCCGTACCTGTACCCATACCCGGTACGCGTACGGCAACATTTTTGGAGTACCCGTGCTTCATAGGGTGGAAGTGATGGAACTAAAAGGAATGCAAGACAAATGTTCTTATTTCTTAACCTTTCATCTAAAATCACGTTTCAAAATAAATACGTTATTATTTCCCACTCCATTCATGCAGTAGAAAGTAAAGTTTCAAAGGAAGTTCAGTTGATACTTACACTTTATTTTGAGTGTGTGTTAACTAAGTCAAATTCTACCTTAAAAGTGATCACTTACGAAATTTTCAAAGGAATTCTTACGCTTGGTTTTCTTACAAATTGTATGATTAAATGGGTCTTTAATTGCAGTGCTTGATACTCAAAATGGAGAATAGCTTCTCTAATAGAGTATCCCTCCGATCAAGGCACTTAAAAATTATAGACATAGTTATAATGGAAGGCTGAGGGAATTTTTTTCTTTGTTAATTTCTAGAAAAAAATATGCTACTATCTTTGATTTTGACTACTTGAACTTTTAGTATGCACGGTTATAACCACACTTAAAATACACCCATATCTTGTATATTGAAACTGATGTATATTCAGGTAAATGGTGAATGGGGCAAGATATTAGTTGGGTTTAGTACTCATTTAGTTGAAGAATGTGTTTTACTGTGTAGAATAAATCTTGATAGACATATATGAGTATAGGTTTAAACATATGTATAATGGTAGATAGTGTGTGTAAGAAAATTAGTAGGTTAGGAGCTATGGCTCTTAACAAACTGGGAAAGTGAGAAAGGTAATTAGTTCTAGGATCTGTATCTAGGAAAGTTGTAGAAAGTCACTTTTGCACGAGGACATCTTTCATTTCGGATTTGCACTGCTTGGTTATTCATTCAAAGTTCTGTCGCGAATCCTAAAGAAACTATAAATTTTGTTTTGTTGGCAGAGGAAGACTGACATCGCAAGGAATGGTTTGCATGCACGTGAGGCAAACATATCTATTAAGGAGGATCTGAAATTCTTTTCGTCTCTTCGAATGATGATGTCTTGGACAATTCAGATTTGTGCTAAAAGTATCTCTTCTGCTGTGGAGCTTAATCATCGGGATAAAAGCTGTGTTAGCTACCTTTGTAATGTTCTTTATTATGTATTCCTATCCCCGTTATCATGTAATGTTCCTATCAAATTGTCATGTAATACTTTTTTTCTCATAGTGGTCACTAGGGTACTTAAGGCAATAGAGATGGCTGCCTATGAGATGGCTAAGGCACTCAGGTTATCTTATGATATAGTGTTCTTATGTTATAAAAAGAAACAATCAGATTAACAAGTACTATTATGACTGATTTTTAAATGGTATTTTGTTAGCCACTCTACTGCTTCCAACAAAAGAAAAACAAATTCTGAAGGTATGAAGGATTGTTAGGCAATGCTTTCACGGTTCGTATTCGTACTGGAACTTAGAATCAAACAAGCATTTACCCTTCTGTTCCACAAGAGTATACTTTATGAAACAAGAATTTGAAAAAGAATGTCATGAACTGATGTTTTGTGTTACTAACAGGCCAATAAAGGTATAGTTTCATGCTTTAAGTATTTCTAAGTCCATCACAAATGGAAAATTGAAAACATCAACATTCACTAATGGAACAATAACAATCACATAATTGTAACAAAAAGTGGGGAAAAACTTACCAAAGGTTTCGAATTTAACAAGCAAAGTTTGGGTTTTTGGAATTTCCTTTGTCCCTACTTTCACACAGTCTCTACCAATTGTGGATTTATGACTCTAAATGTGAATTCGGAAAAGGGAAACAAAAATAAGGTTAAGCTGTGCTGGGGCGGGCGGTGGTGTTAGGTGTAGAGAGGCAAGAACAATCACACCTTGTTTGGTTTCTCAAGACCCAAATTTAAAATTTTTTTATCCCTATTTCCCTTCAATCATTATCTCTATTCTAACCATTTATTTTCAATCATTTATCTCTCTATCTCTCTCCAATCATTATCCCCTATTTCTCTCTCCACTCAAAACCCAAATCCCAAAACCCAAACTGAACAAGGCCTCGGAGTGTCCCTGTAACGTTTGGGGATTTTTCTTGGGAAAATTTTAAAAAAACCCCCAAACTTTGACCTCAATGTCTCAGAGAGACTGTTGAACTTCAATAAACTTCAATTGCACTCCCAAACTATCACTCCATTAATTAATTTACCCCCTGCCGTCTAACTCCATCAAATTGCTAACGGATTTCGCTGAGGTGGACTCTTGACTCTGTTAAATCAAACATGTGGCCTTTTATTTTGAACACTTGGCGCCGCATGAATAATAAAAATAGGGTTTTGTTTTGTGTGCCTACTGGTCACACAATAAGCGCGGCCACACACACACACAAAATGCACTCCAGAGCACATTTTACATTTTTCAATACATTTAAACCTACTTTTACACATTTTCCATACATTTCAACACATTTTTTTCAACCTTTGACATAAGCCCAAAGAGCATATGTTAGCATTTTCCAAAAAATAATAGCAAATAGTAATGACCAAATGAATACTCTAGCTGCTCAGCCTGCTCTGTTAAAAGAAAAAAAGAAAAAGAAGAGGTTATATAGCTGTATTACCAGTAAAATCGAAGCAACCTCAGATCTTGTCCAATGAATCTAAGTCTGAATCAAATCTGAGAACAAAAGCACAGTCGATCGATCATCTTCGTCACAGAGTAGTTACTTGAGTGTGAACTAGGGTTCAAAAGAGAACAACAGTCTCGATTCACTCGCTGGCTTCTTCCCGGCTTGAATTCGAAGAGGATGACTGAGGAGATCAAGAAGAGCAGATGATTTGGAACAGCGAAGCCAAAGCCTGGGGAGTTTCAGAAGAGTACTCAATTGGAACCCGACAAGTACTCACCCAAGAACAGTGAGTAGTTTAATTCGACGCCGGTGCCGGCGAGTGAGACGATTGGTTGCTGCTAGAATGGGATTTCGATTTCCACGGTTGTTTTTGAACTGATTGTGGGGGTGCGTGGGTAGTGGAATTGTTGGCGGCAGAAAAGGGGTTTGGGAGAGTAACTCCAATGCATTGTTTTTCCGTCAAAATACGAAGAATCACGTATCAAGAGTGATTTTGGCCCTGTTCGGTTAGGGTCTAGTTTTGTTGACAACATTATTTTTCTCATGTGTTTCTCTATCTCTCTCCACTTATTACACATGTTTACATCATCAAAATTAAACTAAACTAAACTACAAACCAAACACAACCTTTGTAATTTATACCCATTTTTTTCAAAAAGTTATTCCTTTTAGAGGACCCTATCCTCTTTATTGTCATATCCATTTTGCAAATTTACTTTTGATTTTTCAAATTTGAAGAACCAAAATTAAATTTGAAGAACCAATTCTCCAAAGAGGACGGGTCCTCAAAAAAGTGAACTTTTTCAACAACAATTCTCCAAAAAGAATGGGTCCTCAAAAAAATGAACTTTTTCAACAACAATTCTCCAAAAAGGACGGGTCCTCAAAAAAATGAACTTTTTCAACAAAAATTACAAAATCTCTCCTTAATATGTAATTTCGATTCTTCATTTTGAAGGAAAAACAATGCATTAGAGATGCTCTAATGCAATTGCTAGTTGTCTCTTGAGCAACAATAATAAAACATTATTCTTTTCTCTAATGTTCCCCATTGTGGATATAACAGGATAATATCCCATTGTTTAATTGTCACATGTAATAGCGTAATTGACTCAAGGAGCACGCCTTTGAGGAAACTCTCTAAACACGTAAGACCTATCTAATTCATTGATATCATTATGAGAAACAGAGATCCGGAAAAAAATTGATATATTCAAAGATCAAGTGAAGCTATTCATCTAAAATAATTGTTGGTTTATGTGCGTGACCAGTATATATAACGCGGTCGGCAATTCTTCCATGTCAAGTGCATACAATCAATGCTTCCAACCAGAAGCCACGACTCTCACAATTGCTAGTTGTCTAGCAATGTCATTGTTGTTTGGTGATCTCAAGTACTCGTCAGAAGAAAAATCAAAATAGTCGAGAAAGAGCCTTTTCTGTCCTTCCAAATGACTACGTCGCAGAAAAGTGCAACATTGATCAGATCTTAACTGTTCTTCACGAACTCTCAGCTTCTAGTTATTTTGCTTCCATTGCAGCTATTTACAATAATCTCCAACTCATCATCGAAATTAGTCATAAAGAATTATATTGTCTAGAAACTCAAGATCCATATTTCAAAGCGGGAGGTAGACGGAACCGAGAGTTAGGTCGTGGTAGATCAAAGTTAAACACAAGGTCTTATATATATTGCATGAGAGAATAAGACCGTTCAAATATACTATAAAAAAAAAAAAAAGACCCCGGACTACAGCCGTTATAAAAATATGACCATCATAGTATAACCATTACAAATATAACTTGAAATATAACATTTAGAAGTACAATCGTTAGAATAGCTCTGTTTAGAAAATATGTTACTAACAAATAAAGAAACGAAAACGAACATTTGAATAGAAAATAGAAGTATAAAGAAAGGATAATTTATTGCAGTGAAGTTAGAAGAGAGCCTAATGCAGTGTGCTTTTAAAAATAATTCGGACCAAAATTTGCTGAGGTAGCCCCTAGCATTTTTAAAGCATAATGAGCTCAAGTCTACCTTTGAAGAGAATTTGGAGAGGCTAATACAAATACAACTGTCAAATCATTTGGCTTCATGGATTTGTGTGATAATTGATTAATATCCATGTATGGGTATTTGTCTAATTTACAACACATATTTATATAGAGGCCTTCAACAAGTTTCACTCTGCCAACACCACATTTTTATAGTCTGGCGCAATGCGTTCAAATGTTTACAAAAGAGACTAAAATCATCACCCTTTGTCTTTGAGTTTTATGCTTGTGTCTCACAATGATCACAAATTTGAATAAGCCAATACATGATTTTTATTCGTTTGCGATGGGAAGAAAAAAAGAGAAGGAAGTAAAGAAATAAGGTTTTGGACCCAGGGAGAATGTAACACCTTGGAAATGAACACGATTCCCCAACACTCTCAAGCTCTTGCAATTGGTCCCTCCCTATTACTTTTCATCTTCAACCTCTGATTCTCCCCCCTTTTTTTTTTGGTGGTGAAATTCAACCTCTGATTCCAATTTCACCTTTTGTTTGCCGATCAATTATGGCAATCTGGTAAAATGAATTTTATTGTTAGAAATACTAACATTATATAGAGAAAAATATAGACACACAAACCTCTAAAGCAGTTATAACTAGAATTTATAACTAATATATTATATAAAGAAACAAAAGAATAAGAAATGTTATGCAGTTAAAAAGTAACTGGTTGTTCAGAGTATAAAGTGGCATATGAAACTTCCATTATTCAAGCACTTTCATTAAGACCCCTTGCAAAAGTGCACTCATAAAACCTCCTATGGGAAAACTGTGGAGTACAGTGTCCGCATTTTCAGAAAATGCAAAGCAAGGTCAGGTCCATGCCAGAAATTTTATTTCTTTTCCGTAATTGGCCTGTTCTTCATTTTACTTGATTTGAATTTACGAGATCCACAATTAAATAACCAAAGCAGTAGTAAATAAGAGTGAATATTTAATTGGAAACAAGAAAAGCTGTAGATCAGTGTCCTCACAGCTGCTGGAAAAATAGGAAAAATATCATAGAGATGGTCAAAGGTGAAACCAGAGAGAAAAGCATGCCTTATGGACTTCAAAGCCTTTTGATAAGTGGGTATAGGCACTCCTGACTCTTCTGTAAGTTTACTGAAAGCACTTTGCAACCTTCGAGTCATTGGTCCAACATGTCCATCACCAATTATGCGACCATCAATCTTCACAACCTGGTAAAGGAAAATCACATTCATCAATTATCTTGAAAAGTATCATTCTAATATACAACCAGGAATTAGCAGTTTAGCACTATAAAGAATTTTATTTAAAAACAAAATAGTTGTTTTCTCAATGGCGCATTATATGCAACACAATTCATTTCAAGTGTTACTATATGCCATGCATAGTTTCTAGGGGCAGACAAATGCTACAACAATATATTCAGAGTTAAGACCAGACCAACTGCTAAGATAATGAGTTTTGTGAATGTACACGCCATAAAGAGACCACGCTTGACTAAGTTTGACAATGATCTTTAAATTGGGAATGTCCAAAAGAAAATGACCTTAGCTGTAACTTTTTCAGGTTTGCTAAGAAAAATGGAAGGACCATAACGCATTTTCATGCCAAGATAAACTCCAAGTTTCCAACAGTATTAGGACCAGCCCCACTAACTAGAAATGTGCTGGAAGAGAGCCCACCAAACTGCTTTCCCAGAACCAGAAGTGCATAACTCTTTTCGTTTTTTATGGTTTTCTATTTTTGGTGGTTGTTCTATTATTAGTTTTGGTAGTACTGTAAAACTCTTTCGGCAGAATGAACATACCGGGCTGAGTTCCCCCATTGTTCCTGTTGTCCATACCTGCAGTTAAAGAACCAAATGCACTTAAATTTCAAAAGAAAACCAGACCAGGCTTGCTTTGTCAGGAAAAAGAGAAGTACTCTTATTTTGAACAAGGAGAAAACTACTCTCCGGAGACCATAAAAAAAGCAAGTATTAGACTAAAACAATGAACGTATCCCACTCTCATCCGAAAGAAATTGGATAGTGCCCTTAATAACGGGCGTAATGTATCCCACAAACTGAAAAGATCAATTCTTGAGAATTGAGAAAAGTTCACTAGGGAACTAATTACTGAAACTTTACTGTGCTGGTGCTATTATCAATTCCTAATGCACAAGACCAACAAATTAATCAGTTAGAAGTTCTAAGAAAGAAAAACCATTTAGAGTTTCAGAAGCACAGGGCCAGGCTTGAAAAAGACTATGGTAGACCAGTTTAGATGTTAAATATCTACAAAGCATTTTCAAGATTTTCCCGACCATCAAAAGAGATCTATTGACAATAAGTAGCTGGAATACGTAAAAGGAAAATGCTAACCTCCATCCAATAGGTGGAGGATGATGTACAGCAGGTATATCGATATCCGTGAAAGTGTATAGTTATCCGTGAAATGTGTATCCGAACTCATTTGTCTTTATGTAACTATTATCCTCCACCTATTGGGTGGAGGTTAGCAAGACCCTTCGTAAAATTGTGGAAATTTTGTGGACATATGTTGAGCTTGAAGGCACCAAGTGAAGAAACCAGTTCTTAAATTAAACATTAAAAAACACAAGTCACGGTGAATATAGTTTCACCATTGCATCTGTCTTGGCATAAATCTGCATATCACGAGATTAACAAAGTTCTTAATCCTCCTTTTGCAGTTCTTTCAGTGTTGTTGCATCCTTGTGTCCTTTTTTTGTCTAACTATCCATGCTACTTGGGCTAACAACATGGTCCTGGAGAAACATTAGTCCACTGTGGCGACTCGTTGAGTATAACGCAAGGTGTGATTTCATACGTAGATTCCTTCGATGTAATGAACACCATTTTTATTGAGATGCTAAGTTCTATCACAAGGGCACTACTAATCTTGAGGAATGGCAGTTCTGTACAAATAGTTAAAATACACGCACATACCTTGGCTATCGCCGCACTATATAATTGCTTGACTGTTTAGTATAATTGCTACAGAACAATCTTGATCAAATAAATTAGGTCAATATGGCTTCTAGGAGCAGTGGGGAACTAGGAGCAGTGGGGAACCTGGTCTGAAAGCAATTTGAGACTGGGGGGGAACCACAATCCAGCTCTTCGTCCTTAACAAGCTAGAACCTCCTAGTGTTTCTCTGTCTTTCCACCCGAAACGTGGGCAACCTCTCATTGGGAATCAGCACGCTAGATCTTTTTATCGCTTGTTCAAAACGGGGTTGTTCATTAGATCTGAAAACGGCTTCAATAGCTTGTACAATTTGAAATTTTTTCTCACGGATTGTTCGTTTGAGTAGCCGATACAAAATGTCGAATCACTTATTTCGAGCACCTACATTTTGAGCATCTACATACAAAAACTAAAAGTGAGATCTAAAAACAATACACAAAAATCACGAACACAACGGCTGTTCATAGGGTATAAATTGTTCATATAAACAAGGTTTGATTGATGTGAATGAGATGGTTCATAGGGTTTGGCCAGAAAGTACACAATGCTGGACACCATATTGAATTTTCCGAAGTAACGTGTAGTAGCAGGTTTTCGAGAAGTGTGCGCTTTGGGAAAAACAGATTTTTGAAAGTACCGTTGGTTGGAAATGAGTAGAGACATCAGATTCATTCACCCAAGTAGCGTGTAGTAGCAAGTTTTCGAGAAGTGTGTCCTTTAGAACAAACAAAACTTAGAAATTATTGGTTAAAAAAGAGAGGAGAGAGCAGATTCATTTACCCAACTCCAATCCTAAACCAACATTTACAGTCCATCAAGTACAATTTTACAACCAAGTACTGTCCTACCCAATTCCTTTGGGAAGTCGCAGATACTTATAAATTGTAGACTTTTTTTTTTTTTTTTCGAGCTGAAATTAGACTTGTCTTAACGGTAACAAGAAGTTAATAGATAATACTATAGAAGAGTACAATTTACCTGTTTCCTAGACATTGAGCGCATGTTTGATAACCTTTGAATGTTCAAGAGATTGGTAATAACTTAAGTAAATAACTAAAACCACACAAAAGAAAAATGCCATGAATCATGAGGTTCGTATTTTTCCTCTAAACAAGCACACCAACACATTCAACCCGTCAAGAATACTTGTTTATTTACATTTGCTTGTTTAGAAGAAAAATAGGAACCTCATGATTCATGGTATCCATTTTTCTTTTGTGTTGTTTTAGTTATTTACTTCAGTTATAACCAATCCCTTGAACCTTCAAAGGTTATCAAACATGCCCTCAATGTCTTGGAAACAAGTAAAAATATTCTTTTATAGCATTTTCTGTTAAAAAAAACAACTCCAATTTCAAAGTTTGGTCTGCGATTTTCCAAAGGAATTGGGAATGAGTGTAGTTGGTTGCGAACTTGTACTTTAAATGGACTATAAATATTGGTTTAGGAAGGGGATATGCCGACTAGTTGACCGATAATTTCAACGTTTTGTTGGTTCCAAAGCACAAACTTCTCGAAAACTTGTCTCGTATCTAACTGATAATACTTTCTAAGTTTTATTTTTTCCCAAGCACACACTTCTTGAAAACCTGCTACATGTTACTTTGGAAAATTCAATATGGTGTCTAGCACTGTGTACTTTCTGGCCAAACATCAAATCAGACCTTGTTTACGTGAAAATTTTAAAATTATATCCCATGAACAGCCATTGTGGTCATGATTTTTGTGTATCGTTTTTCGATCTCATTTTTGGTTTTCATATGTAGGCGCTTAAAATAAGTGATTCGAAATTATGTATCAGCTACCCAAACGAGCAATCCGTGAAACAAATTTTCAAATTGTACGAGCTGCTAAAGCAGTTTCGAACAAGCTACGTCAACCTCCACATTTATTCGATCAAGATTCTACCACATCATTTTTACCGAACTGTCAAAGCAATTATATTGTTGATTTCAGACCTGCGACAATAGCCAGGTTTACCGCGAGAGGACACCTGATAATGCCAAATCTCTAGTCATTCATCAACAGATAATTTAGACAAGGAACACAGCGCCCTCTAACATCATATAGCTTTTGTTGATGTCAATTGTATCTCTATCCCCCTTAAATTTTTTGAAAATAAATGGTTCTAGATTGGGAAAAGTACGGGCAAGTCCAGTTTTTTGGATTGTGCACGCCAAGCTCCATCAGTTTTTGAAAAATGCACCAAAAACTCCACTCATAAGTCTCTCTCTCTCTCTCTCTCTCATTTTTTTTTAATTTTACATTTTAAATTTTGAACCCCCAAATCGTATGAAAGTGTCTAAATCCTAGAGTATCCTATGAGAGTGCCTAAACCAAAACTCCTATGGCACCCTATAAAAATGCCTAAACCACTGAACCCTAAAATAGGAAAGTGCACCCTAAACCTAAATCCTAGGGTATCCTATGAAAATGCCTAAATCCTAGGGTACCCTATAAAAGTGTCTAAACCTAAACCCTAGGGTACCCTATGAAAGTGCCTAAAATCTTAGGAGACCTTGTGAAACTGCTAAATTCTAAACTCGAAATGTACAGTCTAAAGTCTAAATGTACGGTCTAAATTCTAAATGTACAGTCTATATTCTAAATGTATGGTCTAAATTCTAAAATGTAAATTCTAAATTTTAAATGTACAATCTAAATTTTAAATGTACAATCTAAATTCTAAATGTATAGTGTAAGTTTAGGGTACCTTATGAAAGTGCCTAAAATCCTAGCGTACCCTATGAAAGTGCCTAAACAACTAAAACACTATAACAAGAAAGTGCACACTAAACATAAACCCAAAAAAAGAGTGGATTAAAAAGAGTGATTGACCTTAACGGTAATAAATATTTGTTTTGTGACCTTAATGGTAATAAACTCTTCTAGATTCACCATGTGGCTCTGCATTATGTTTTCTCTACTTACTTAATTCATAAGGGAATGTGTAATTACTCAGAACCAAGATGAAGGTAATCTCCACAAAATGGGACATTTAGACTAACATGCTCAGCTTTTAAAACGATAATGACCAGCTTGATCTGTCGAGTCCCTCAGAAGTTTGGATAACAATTCTGACACAAAGACATCCTTTGTGTTCAGTCTGACTTCCGGAAGTTTGGATAGGGGATCATGGGCATAATATGTAGGACAGTAGGAGCAATGAATGCAAATGACCTTTAACTTAGAGGACCGTCTAGTTTGTTACTTATGTTACATGAACTCTAAACGTGTGCAAAGTACCTGCTTCAAACATTCACACTTTGGTTAGCCAGTTAGGGTAAGGAATATTACGTTTGACGTAGTAGATGGCATTCATGCACCAAACTGCAAAAGTACGGCTAAAACTTTATGTGCATTGTTATAAAATCCAGATGTTAAGCATGACATTCTCTCTGTTACTTTTAAACCTCATTTATCTAGGGATAACATAGAGAGAAAAAACATACTCCCTCTGTCCCAAAATATAGTCTGGTTCGCAAAATGATAAGTTAAAAATAATACATTTTATAAGAAAAATTCCCAACCTTTTTCATAAATGAAATGAGCTCATTGATATCTAGTAAATTTCTAAGAACAATTGGAATTTAATCGAAAAGCTGGCTCGATAACGGATTCAGGGGCCTGCCGCCCCCTGGAGTATTAAAATTGACTAGTTCCACTTTTCCCTATGTCCTAGGAAACATGAATTAAATGAATTCCATTCTTAGCCATGCACCCAAACCCGACCCCGTACCTGAGTCCATATAACGGTGACTAGTTGACCAAGAATGCCATGAAGAATAAAAATGTATACCTCATCTGCAGTATGAAATTCTGATAGACTGACACGCCGCTCCTCTAAAATGATACTTTCTTTTGCCACAAGGTCCATGACCTGAACCACAGAAAACTGTAACCATCAAACACTTATAAAGGATGGAACTAACATACTGTCGTGCTAAATTTCCAAATGACGAGCATATGGACCAGTCGCAAATTTGAAAGAAAACCAATTACCAAAATATCTTAAGTTGTTACTCCTTCCGTCCCATTTTGTTTTTCCACGTTGGGGGATACAAATTTTTTTTTTAAAGGAAAACAGAACCTATTAAATCTTAAACGTTTCAAAAGTTACTCAAAGATAAGGGGCAAAAAGGGGATTGTCTAACTTTTGATCCATTAACTTTTAAAAAATGAGAATCATCAGTGAAAATATGGACAAATGAATTGGCACTGAGGGAGTAACAATCTCAAGCTTTCACATCCTTCTTCCCATGAGCCTATCTCACCGAAACCAAACTAAATAGAGCCTCAAGTCCCAATCTATTGGGGTCGGCTACATTAATCCGTTGTCTCCATTAAGTTCTATCGAGCGCATAGTGTTCCGTAATATCCAAGAAACATAGATCTTTTTGAATGGTAAGACTCTAAATGAAAATCGTGCAAAAAAGAAACAAATTGGTAGGAAATCATATCTCAAACGAAAACAAATTAGTAATTTTTCTTTTAACTGAAACTAATTAGTAATTGAATGAGACAAATACCAAGCATAAAATTACAAACTCAGCCCTCTTTGATTTAAGAGTCCCTCGCCTTAGTGTTACAATCTACTGTAACCATATTACTCCTCCTAACTACCGCGTTGACAGATTTATGGTAGACATGTCTAAACCACCATAATTGATAAGCCCCATATGCTGTAAATAACGGGGCTTATCTCGCTCATTTTGTTCTCTCTCTCTCTCTCTCTCTCTCTCTCTCTCTCTCACACACACACACACACACACACACACACGTATTATTGCTTTATATACTTGATGTTGCGCAAATGGTGTTTTTGTGAGTTTTAGGGCAAACCAAGGGAATAATACGCGTTTGGAAGCGCTTTGGGAATCATTCCAAGAATCCGAGGGCCAAGTGCCCCATGGCACCCCACTACTGAGCCTCAAGAGCCAAGAAATGAAGATTTGGCTAAAGCTCGGGAAGTCTAGAGCCCACGAGACCAAGTTTCACCCTTCCCGAAGGCCGCATGATGATTTGAAGTGCTTTGATGAAGTCTAGAAGCATGCAAGGGCCAATGGGTGACCAAGACAAAAAGAAACCAGCCTAAATCAATGTGTATCGATACACACCGTCAAGGGTATCGATACCTTTTTGGTGTCAAGCTGAACAGACAAGCTTGTAGCGATACCCCTTTAGAGAGGTGTCGATACACTCTTCCTACGGGGGAATTTTAAAGCATAGGTAGGTATCGATAAAGGCTTGTTTTGGGCTACTTTTTTACTACTTTATTACTTTCCTTTTATGGAAAGTATTCCACATTTGGTATGTTTTTGGATATTTAGAGGAGAGAGAGTGGCTTGTGTATAAATAGCCAACCCTCTCCCTCCTTCTTCTCCCTTTAGCCTTAGTTTACTTTTAGTCATTTTGCTTCCATAGCTTTTCAAGCTCAATTCCTTCAAAAACACTAGTAAGCTTTCATGTTTTGTTAATTTCTCGTGTTTTAAAGTTATAACCTGTACTTGGATCTTTACATAAATCTAGTTTATTTTCTTGTTTGTCATGTTCTTTATTTCCTTCAAATTTCTAGTCTTATTTTCTACCATGGTTTGTGAATAGTTTAAATAGGCTTAGTAATGGGGTGATTAACACCCCATGATTTAGGTTTAATCCATTCTTCTCTTTAAAAAGCACACATTTCTGGTTGATTAAAGAGTTAAGTTCGGTTTTACGTACCAAAGATTGGGTTTTGTTAATCTCTTTGATCTCACGCAGCCAAGGGTTTGTCCTACTTGGCACGTGCGATGCTTAGAACGATGTCAATTTAAATGTTTGTCAAATGGGTCAAAGAACCCTAATCTTTGTTAAACACCTTTTCTAGTCAGTTGGTTTTAAACTCCAAAACTTCCTTTTGCGAGCATTTGACAATGTCCCGAGCTAGTTATCAAGAGAGGAACAGATTAGCCTAAGTTATAGTTGTTAAAATCCCCTAGACTTCGTCTTAGTTTTAATTAGTCTTTTATTCTTTCCAAGTCATTCTCAAAGTTAAAGAAATTCCCCCCCTCCCCCCCAAAAAAATCACTTTCCAAGTCATTTTCAAAGTTAAGAGAATTCCACCCCCAAATCGCAAACTAAGCTGGCCACTTTAAAGCCGAAAACTTCACTTGCAACTCAACTCTCACGCTGGGTGCACTCAGCCTCTGTGGACTCGACCCCGTTATTATGTTGCGCATGACCTAGCCGTAGGCTTCGGGCATTCATATCTATAACGCAAAGGACGCAAGCATTAATCTTTCAGTGATACCCTTGCCATCATATGAAGGTTTTTGTTTCTAATTCTATATCGCAAAATTCTTACCACACATTCGTCTCCATAATCTCATGTCAGCTACACTCATCTTACTTGCATACTCTTTCTAATTAGCCCATCGTTCCATGCCATATAACATGGCTGGTCTTATTGTTGTATTGTAGAATTTTCCCTTCAACTTTGTGGTTATCCTGTGGTCACATTGTGTCAAGCATTATATTTTTGTACTCTATGCATTAGATCATCTGTTATCTCAAGCTAATGCTTGATTTAACATGTTATATAACATGGCTGGTCTTGCAACTAGTTTTTTTCAGGCTAATGCTTGATTTCATATACTTAATAAATGGAAAACTTAGAAGAAAGGAAGTAAGTCAACATAGATACATAGATTAAACTGCTTCTCCCAGAAGACATGTTACAACTGTGCTACCCACCTTCATCTTTGAAAGAGGCAAAACATTTGTAACTGTCATTATCCAGTTCACCAGTTAATTCAGTTGAGATCACTGAACCTAAAGGTTGATCACACACACACACACACACCAACTTTCCAGTCAAAGATCCCGGATTGAACAAAAATGGGTGTTTTCAATGGTTTAAAAAGTGTTTTTGCATAATCTGAACTGTCCAATGTGTTTAAAATGTGTTTTTAATAGTCCCCATGAGAAATCATCAAAAAAATTGACCAAGAAGGGCTTGACCCGAGCAATTTTTCACAAAAACTGTACATATATAGTTTTATAAAAAAACTGCTTGGATCAGCCCTTCCTGGTATTTTGTTTTTGATGATTTCTCGCTGGGACATTGGACCGTTCAGATCATGAAAATTTGATCCGGAACTATGAGTCCCGGACTTAGGGATCCCGGGATGCACCTTCCCCATTTTTTTAATGATCCGAACCATCCAATGTGTTTAAAACGTATTTTTAAGGGTCCTTCTAAGAAATCGTCGAAAAAAAATACCGGGAAGGGTTTGATCTGAGCAGTTTTCATCAAATTGAAAATGTATAGTTTTTGTGAAAAACTGCTCGGATCAAGCCCTTCCCTCCCGGAATTTTTTTTTTTTGACGATTTCTTGCGGGGACCCTTAAAAACACTTTTTCAACACATTGGACGGTTTGATCATGCAAAACACGCTTTAAAAAAGCTTCAAAACACCCAAAAACCTCCGTGGGCGTATATATATAGACACACACACTCCATTATTGTCACACTTCTAACCACGAACTGCTCACATTTAATTTCATTACTGAGAAACCTTCATTTGCTTTTTGAGACATGACATAAGTATACTCGAATCAATCACTGTACATAACAAACTGATTCCAGGAGAATCAGCGTTTTCAGTATCAAATGTTTTTGAAATATTACAAACTTGTAGCAGCCACCTCAGAAGGACCACTACTTTCAATGTGCACACCTATATACAGGGGTAAGATCGACTATGAAGGATAAAATTTTCTGAAATTCTTAATTAACTGCATTAAGGGACAATAAAGATAGAGAGAAAAAAAATGCGAAAGTTGAAAAATAAAGAAAAAGAGGAGAAAGAAACACTGGAAAAAAGTAGCTACATTTATTTTATGCAAAAAGGTTAGAACTAGAAAACGTTTGGTTTGGCTCCAAACTGACGCTAATATATTAAATCATTCCAGTCGCATGAACTTGCAAAGAGTTAAAAGGGCTAATTGACATGCATTGGTTCCAAGAGGGACCAAAAATTCTCTAATAGCGATTAGTGAACTCCTTTAACGGACAAAGGAGAAGGGAATAAAAAAGAAGCCTTTCCATTATCAAAAAGAACAAAAAGTTGCAGCATTTGATGAGTGAAATTTATGAAACTTACAGTTGCTCGAGTTATGCCTGGAAGACAGTAATCAGCATGAGGTGTCACAACACATCCTTTTTTCACTAAGAACTGCACTAAAATGAGAAAAAATGTTCAATATTGAAATGACAAGTCAACATCCACAGTGGAAGTACTTTGCAATAGAAGAAAAATGCTATGCAGGTGGAACAAGCAAACAGCCCTAGTCATGATCTACCGACAATATGGTAACAATATTGAAGCAGGTGAAGTCCGGTAGGATCACCAACAATGTTTTTATTAGAAGTTTTGCACGTTAGAGTAGTAGTTGACTGTATTAACAAAGAAGCCAACTCTAGATACTCTTCCCTCAAAAGTTCATGGAAGAACAACTTCAACATGCAATGCAGCACCCTGGTTGGGCCTCATGGTGGTGGCTACTCCATAGTGTTCAGAGGGCTTCCATATGGATTGTCAAATGACAATTAAAGACTTCCTCATAGATAGACAAATATGGGCACTGTAAAGAAGGCAGAAGCATGGCGTACAATGTTTGTAGCATTGGTTTCGGACACATAACCGTCTTTATCAAGCATTATGGCATCATCAGCATTTGCATTATTCCCTTCTATCTGTGACACGAAAAGTTAATTCATCAGTGTTTGCATTGAAAAAGCGAACACTCCACAAAATAGTGGTCAATATTGCAGTCCCAAGTTGGTGGAGTGCTGGATTTCTGTTCAATTCTATAAACCCTCCCATGTTGAATTTTAAGATGTGCAACAACACCTTTAGCCTAAATATAAAAATCCGTTGTAGTTGATTATCAGTGCATAAGAAACAAATACTGAGACACAAGTAACAAGCTCCATAACATAAAAGAAGTTAGATCAGAAAAAGATCCACAAAACCAGAAGTCTGCTTATAAAGGCTGATTAGCTATATAACTGACTCAATACCAGTTGGAGAGGAGACACCATGAAAATCAACCAGGAATATCACTTCCATAAGACAAATAATATCTTGATTTTCTTGGCCTCTGAAATGAGCCATACCTTCGCAAGGATGTTGTTGAGGAGGTTGTTGTGATGAATTTTTGAATCCAAATTCTGAGAAAGACAAACAAAAAACTGTTATTGCTATGGAAAAGGGAGGGTACGAACCACCCATGCCTCATTGATTACAAAATAATTATATTCAGTCTACCATTATTTCGTTATACGTCAAAAAACCTACATACTTAACAGAAGCTGATGACTTGAAACAATAAGACATTAGTTTCAGCAACAATTGGAGGCAAGGTCACTGGCTAACACAATTTTTCACTGGAATACATGAGACATGAAATTGAAAGAACAATGGAATCCAACAGAACAAAGTAAAGGGCTATTTTTTCAGTCACAGCTCAATGGGGCAAACCAGTCAAACTTTGCCATAACTTCTCATGTGTGAATTGAAATCACGCGGTTCTTGTTCCTATACATAGGTTGATGCTATTCAAAGCTCATAGACTTGGAAACTTATGAAAAGGTCCAACAAAACAAAGTATAGGGCTATTTTCGCGCTATCACAGCTCAAGAGGGCAAATCGGTCAAACTTTGCCACAACTTCTCACGTGTGAATTGAAGTCTGGCAGTTCATGTTCCTGTACGTAGGTTGATGCTATTCCAAGCTCACAGACTTGGAAACTCACGAAAAGGTCCAACAAAACAAAGTATGGTGCTATTTTTGCGCAATCGCAGCTACAAGAGAGAAAACTGATCGAATTCTGCCATTACTTCTCACGTGTGAATTGAAATCGCGGTTTATGTTCCTATACATAGGTTGATGCAATTCCAAGCTCAGGTTTAACATGAGTACCAAGGAATAAGCTTCAGAATGCCCATGGGGACCTAGACAACCATAATACTGGAGCTCATACTAGTTTTGGAGGTTATACTTAACCAACGTGGGACAAGCTCTAACAATTCCAAATGAAAGTCATCAGGACTACGCTATTCGGACACTATCCAAATCTGGAAAGTTTCTAGACTACGCTATTCGGACACTATCCAAATCTGGAAAATTTCCATTAATGTAGAGCACCTAAAATTTCCTCGCATTCTAAAGTTTAGTTTCATCATCACGTTCCAAGGTGGGCTATGATCCAATGGCTGGCTATCCAAGGAAGACTTTCTACAAAAGACAGGTTGCTTGTGTTCTATGTATTCTAGGGAGAAATCTCATAACCACCTATTCTTTGCTTGCCCATTTTCCGCTCATGTTTGTGTTGATCAACTTGATATACATCGTTGGGCTCATTTCCTAACAATTTAAGCTTTTGGGATTGTTAGAGTAGCTTATTAATATTGCTCTATAGTGTCTTTGTCCCACATTGACTAGTCAAGTAATGTGTCTAGTCGTATCATAATATAAATAAAGGTTCTATGTGTAAGACCCTACACTTCTTTCTTTCTATCTCTCTCTCTCTCTCTCAAACAACATGGTATCGGAGCAATTTTTTATTCCACCATAAACCCTTCATCAGCCATCATCATCTTCCCTAAACTGAAACCCTAATTCAGTCTTCCATCATCATAGCCACTATAAATAGAGCCGAAAACCCTAGCCACCACCCTTAACTTAGCCGACAGCCTTAGAACTCCTATCCAACCTACCGAAAACCCTAACCTACTTCTCGACAGCCCCTAACTTGCATGTAGACCACTCGACAGCCCTTAATCCACTACTCAACAGCCCATTAACCACATGTAAGCCACTTGAAATCCTTCAATCTGTTTCGAAATACTTGACCCAGCCATACCCACTTCAAATCGACCTCCAAAACCTTGAAAAATTACTGACTCAATTCCAAAATTACTTGGTTTCTACCTGAATAGGGTTCAAAAGTTACTGCCCAGTGTTTGACTATTCCTGAATATGTTCGATAGTTGCTAAATGGTGCTTGAAACCCTAGTTCTGATCCAAATTATTGCTCGTATATGGTGATTGGTTGGCTTCTGTTGCATTGATTCGTTTGTGGCATATTGGTTCCTTGGTTCTTCCTGGGTTCGTGATCTACTTTTATGCGTGTCTACTATATTGCCTTCTTTGGAGTTTCTTCAGTATTGTTGGATGGTGGCTGTGTTCGCTCTTCGGTGCTTGATTTTGTTGTTGTTCGGTTGTTAGTTTAGACCGGTTGGTAATTTGTTCCTGGTTGTTGCTGTGTTGGTGTTTCGTTGGTTGATTGGAATAGTTCTTTTGGCAAAATTGGCTTTCGTCTGGAATAGTTATTTGTAGTTGTGGTTGGTTTCTTTTGCTGGAGGTAGTGGTTGGTCGTTCAGTATCTAGGTTTAGAAAGTTGGTTGGTTTAGTAGCTCATTGATTTGTTGGTTGTTTGGTTGCTCGTGCTATTCGAGTTGTTGCTTTGGTTTGTTTATGATGGAGAATGCTTCCGTTGTCTCTAGTGTTTTCGGTGGTCGTAATTTTGGTGGTTGTGGTTCTAAGTTCCGTGATCGTGGTGGTTCAAGTTATGGTCACATGTCAGGGGGAGGTAAGTCTGGTCGTGGTAACTCTAGTCGTGGTGGTTTTGATTATGGTACTCGACAGTGTGCCCATTGTGGGGGTACAAATCATACATTGGGGTATTGTTATGATCTTCATGGTTTTCCTCAGGCTCATCAGGTTACTATTTATGAGGATGCTGGACAGTTTACTCATCCTTCTGCAGACAGTAGGGTGACTATTTCTACAGAGGAGTACCAACATCTCGTGTCACTTCAATCAGGTTCTGCCACTGCTACACTATCTCAGACAGGTCCTTCTGTTACTTGTGTTGCATCGTCTCTTCCTTCCACTCCTTGGGTTATTGATTCAGGTGCATCAGATCATATGACTAGTAGTTCCCACATTCTTTCTAATCATCAGTCTATCGGTAAAGCACCCCATGTTACCCTAGCTGATGGTTCTACTACTTCCAAGTATTGGTTTGGGTTCCGCTCCACTTACCCCTCTTTACTACTTTGGACTCTGTATTGCATGTTCCTTGTTTTCCATTAAATCTTCTGTCAGTTAGTAAACTTACAAAGTCTTTGAATTGTTCTGTTACTTTTTCCCCTCATGGTTGTGTGTTTCAGGATCTCAAGACGGGGAGGAAGATTGGTGGCGGTGTTGAGCGTGGTGGCCTGTATTACTTTACCGATGGTGTTCACCCCAGCTCTATTGCTCTCCAGTCATCAGTTTCACCATATCAACATCATTGTCATCTTAGTCATCCATCCCTTCAAAACCTTAAAAAGGCTAGTTCCATCATGTAGTCGTGTTAACACTTTGCCATGTGAAGTTTGTTAGTTTAGTAAACATCATAGAGTATCATTTTATCCGAGGGTTGAATGTCGTGTGTCACATCCTTTTCAGTTGGTTCATTCAGACATTTGGGGGCCTATTCATGTGCCCAATGTTTTTGGTTTTCAGTATTATGTTATCTTTGTTGATGATTTCTCTCGTATTACATATCTTTATCTTATGAAAGAGAGATCTAAGTTGAAGACTATTTTTAAATCATTTTACATGGAAATAAAGACTCAGTTTAATACTTGCATTCGTATGTTTCGGTCTGACAATGCACCTGAATTTTCTCATAGTACTTTATCTCAGTTTTTTGATGATCATGGGATTATTCATCAGTCATCCTGCGCTTGGACTCCACAACAAAATGGGGTTGCCGAACGCAAGATTTGACACTTATCAGAAATTATGCGTGCCATGTTATTTCAAATGAAAGTTCCTAAGTCTTACTGGAGTGACGCAATTCTTACTGCATGCCATTTGATCAATCGTATGCCTTCTATCGCTTCTTGGGGTCAAATACCCCATACAAATCCCTATTTCCTACCGGCCTCTCCACTCATTACCCCCTCGGGTTTTTGGGTGTACATGTTATGTTCGTGCTCTTGATCCCGACCAGAGTAAATTGGACCCACGGTCCATTAAGTGCATTTTTTTTGGTTACTCTCGCACTCAGAAAGGGTATAAGTGTTACTCTCCCACTCTTCGTCGTCACTTTGTTTGTGCAGATGTTACATTTAATGAGTCATTGCCATTTTATTCGGGTCTACAAACCCCTGTTATGGTTGAGTCCGAAATCCCTCTTTCCTATAGCAAATCCCATCTAGTTCTTTTCTCAGGAACCCTCACAGCAAGAGAAACCCTTTGCGGTGTAATGCTCATCGCAACAAAGCAATCGAGGCACCACCAGCGCCTGCCCCAACGCCTCCCCCGTCACAAGATCCGGTCGCACCTGTCCCAACACCTCTCCATCACAAGATCTGGAGGTTTCTTCTTCCTTATTTGACCTTGATCTTCCTATTGCTCCACGTAAAGGTACTCGTACTTGGACTTCTCATCCCATTTCTCACTATGTCGCGTATAATCATCTGTCTCCTTCCCTTCGTGCCTTTACTTTGTCAGTTTCTTCTATATATGTTCCTAACACTGTACAGGAGACCCTTTCTTTATTTGAGTGGCGGACAACAATGGAGATTGAGATGACTGCTCTCCATGAAAATGGCACTTGGGAGTTGGTTCCTCTTCCGCCAGAAAAGTCTACTGTTGGTTGTCGGTGGGTCTTTACGGTCAAATTTAATCCTGATGGCACTGTTGAGCGGTATAAGGCCCGCCTTGTGGCCAAAAGCTATACACAAACATATGGGGTTGATTATGCAAAGACTTTTTCCCCCGTTGCCAAGATAAACTCTGTCCGGATTCTTATTTCTCTTGCTGCTAATCTTGGTTGGCTGTTGTTTTAATTGGATGTCAAGAATGCCTTCTTACATGGTAATCTGCTTGAAGAGGTATATATGGAGCAACCTCCAGGGTTTGTTGCTCAAGGGGAGCGTGCTCAAGTTTGTTGTCTTCGCAAAGCTTTATATGGTCTAAAACAGTCACCTCGAGCTTGGTTTGGTTGGTTCAGTGATGCTGTGATACAGTTTGGTATCCGTCGATCTCATTCTGATCATTCTGTCTTCTCTCTCCAGTCAGAGCGTGGAAAAATAGTGTTAATTGTGTATGTAGATGACATCATCATTACTGGGGATGATCAGAAAGGCATTGATGAGTTGAAGTAGTTTTCACAGCGTCAATTTCACACTAAAGACTTGGGTAAGCTACGGTATTTCTTGGGTATTGAAGTGGCAAGATCCAAGGAGGGAATCAGTTTGTCTCAACGAAAGTATGCATTGGATATTCTTGAGGAAACAGGTTTATTGGGAGCAAAACTTGTGGAGACTCCAATGGATCCTAATGTGAAGCTTTGTGTTGATCAGGGGGAGATATTTCCACATCTGGACCGGTATCGTCGCTTAGTTGGTAAGTTGAATTATCTTACCAATACACGTCCTGAGATTTCATTCGCTGTCAGTATGGTGAGTCACTTTATGTCAACTACTCGGCTTCCACACTGGGAAGCTTGTCTTCGTATTGTGAAATATCTTAAAGCTCATCCCGACGAGGTTTGTTTTATCGGGTCTAATGGTCATTTGCGTGTTGAAGCTTTTTAATGATGCCGATTAAGGTGATCACCATCCCACGATTACTACCATCGGGTAATCGTACTTTTGTTGGTGGCAACTGGGTCACATGGAAAAGTAAGAAACAAATGGTTGTTGCAAGGTCTAGTGCGTGTTTTTAGTATCGAGCCATGGCACACACGACTTGTGAGATCGTCTGGTTAAGAGCTTTACTCATGGAGTTAGGGTTCGGTGTGGAGTTACCTATTACTATGTATTGCGATAATCAAGCAGCAATCCATATTGCTTCAAATCCCTTGTTTCATGAAAGAACAAAGCATATTGAAGTGGATTGTCATATTGTTCGTGAGAAGATAGATGGTGGTGTGTTATCTACTCCATTTGTTTCTACCGGAGCTCAATTGGCTGATATCTTCACCAAACCACTGTTTAAACCACGTTTAGAGTTTCTATGTAACAAGCTGGGATTTTGTGATATTTATTCTCCAGCTTGAGGGGGAGTGTTAGAGTAGCTTATTAATATTGCTCTATAGTGTCTTTGTCCCACATTGACTAGTCAGGTAATGTACCTAGTCGTATCATAATATAAATAAAGGTTCTATGAGTAAGGGTTAATTTAACACCCTACACTTCTCTCTCTCTCTCTCTCTCTCTCTCTCTCTCTCTCTCAAACAACAGGGATAATTGGTAACTAAACAAGGTATCAGATCTCTCTGGTATTGAGAGGTCTTGGATTCAAGTCTCTCTAATGGGCGTTGGTCCTATATATGCTTCTTCCTTTCGTATTCTTATTCTCTTTGTCTACGAAAATTTGCAGCTCGACAAGAAAAACGAGGTTGCAAGTGAGGTAGGGAGGATGTTGATTAGCTTGATATGCATTGTTGGGCCCAATTCCTATCACCTTGAGCTTTGGGGATAATTAGTAATTTAAAAGTTTGGAGCTTCATGCTAGCTCCGAATGGTATTTAGATGAGGTTTTCTTCCTTGGCTAATGTGGTTGACTGGGTTAAAATGCACAGAAAGGGGAAGATTCTGAAGGATAGTGTTTCAAGCTATATTGTGCAGAAGTATACCCCACCATTTCCTGGGTGAAAGAAACTCAATAATCTTCAAGCATAAAGGCACTGACGTGCAGCAGGTTAATGCAAAGACTGAAACTGACATTAGAGCTTGCACAAGCTACTGGAGGAATGTGAGGAGGTTTCATGAGAAGAGAGTGCTAAGCGTGGATTGGCAAATTTCCTCTAAAATTTTTGCTATTGCTAGAACTTAGGCTCTGTTGTTGTGGTTCTCATGCCTCCTTCTCACAGGTTTTCATTTGTTTTCCTGGTTCTAGTATCTGGTATTTATTTTGGATATCATTTGGACTCCGGTCGAGAAACTGTGTAGTTTAGCTGGTGTATGCCCCTTTGAACATGTAATTGGTTTAAATGGATTAACTTACAAAGATATAAAAAATAATAATTAATAAATAAATAAGATTGAAAGATCCCTGCCATTTTTTGTATATTGTTTAGGTTCCCAAAATACAAATACCAATTGAATATAATGTAGACAACAAAAGAATCTTACATTCGTGAATTACGAACGTGTAGTTGCACTGACCAGAGTTATACCCTTAGTATTGTCATAGACAGGTGGCTTCCATTCAGCGAGAACTGCAATTTTACAGACATGCAAAATTGTAGCATAAAAAAGTTGTTTGTATACCTCATGCGAATTTAAGGGGAAACAAAAGGGAAAAGGTAGTGCTCTGCATCCAAAAAAGATAAAAGAAGAGAGAGAACAAAAAACGTAGTAAACTCCTTGTTACACATCCTTTTGACAACATCGCCATCACAAAGTATAAATCTCACCACCAGCTCTTGCTATAATGATAGTTTCACAGAGAATGAATAGTAATTTGTCATCTGAAGTCACACCTGCTCTCTTTCTGGTATTCTCCAGATTATATAGCTAAAACATACTAGTGCTCTTACCTCTGTCAAGGAAGTAAACTATTATTACAATGCCACAAGCTTTCACAAATCCAGTGGCCGAAGTATGGGGCATTATGGTAACATTACTGCAGGATTCATGTTTTCATTTCTGCTACTTCGGTATACTTCAATGCAAGATGCACTGACAGTTTAAAACAACCCAGCAAGAGTATCCATTACAATTTCAGCTAGATTTCTCCTCTAGTTGGAAGTAAACCAATTGGATATTGGGAAATAAGGCGCTCTACAAAACCCACTGACTTTATTAGCATTAATTTGTGGTTTCTTTGATCCCCACAACAACAAAATAACGCTTTGGAGATGACAAGGTGAACAAATCAGTTTGAGAGAAAACGTTTAGTGCCGATAATGCCAAAATCTTGCGGTCGCTGTTGTCATTACATGTGTGAATGTCATGTCCAACATCGAATAAACAAAATAAAAGTTTGAGTCAAAATAATGTTGGATGGCCATATGAACGTAAGAGGCAGATCAATACAGAGATATGAACTCCCAAGAACAGTATCAGCTGATGGTTGACGACCTACGGGTGGACTCTTCTGGCTCTGGACACTGTAACTGGGTTTGCATGGAGAACTCTCAGTGGAGCGGAAAAGACATTACAGAAGTGAGAGGCCTCATCGGACAGTTGCAATTCATATGATGGTACATATCCAAACATTCCAAAAATCCAAGATGACTCTCGATGGAGCAATGGTGCATGCGGATGGGTAAGCACACAGCAAGGCGGCTCTCAAAGGAGAGTAATGGATGGCTCTAGATCGATGGGGTGGGTTCAGTGGATAAGCCTAGTTCGGAAATTGTGTTGGAGAGTAACAAATCAGAATCAAGGGGGAGTTTGGATGCAAAGGGGATCAAGCCCAATGTAAATTTCCCAAATGAGAAGGAGATTGTTACATGTAAGTGTTACGTCCTACATCAGATGAATAGAATGAAGCTCGAGTCTTATTATAGTATTGGATTGCTCAGTATTTAATGGCTTGAGCTTTTAAGTGGGTCTGAGTTCCTTAACTCTATATTGGGTCCAAGTGATATGGTGCACATTCTGCAGTTATTAACCAATGGATTGGGCCTTATGATACAGATTACAAACTCCCAATGACAGTCCCAGCATTCTCACTCGCGATTGACAAGGACCAGCACTATGATATGTCCTCTATGGATACGAGAAGTGGGGAAAGGCTAGGTTTGGAGATAGAATTACAGGGAGATCTTTTCAACGGAACAAAGAAATGAAGCAGCAGTGGTCACAAAACTAGTTGGTTGCTTCATTGTTGTCTGAGTGGGCAACAGGTAATTTCGTGTCATTTTCGTGTTATGTATCAGGATCTTATTTATGAATTCCCACAATCTTTTTCAACTCACCAAATTTTCGTGTCATGATTCAGGTCGTGCCGGGTTCGTGTTGTCATGTTATAAGAAAAAGTCACACTTTTAGTGAAATTTTTGTTTTTTTAACTTGACAGTTCATCAAATTAATGTCTGATGTATAAAATTATTCATAAAAATGTTTATTTTTAGCTCAATTATATAGATTTATTTTATTTTTTGTGTCAGGCATGCTCACCACTACCAGGTGTCTCTCCCATGAAAGTCCAGTGAGCCAGCTGCCTTTTATGGCCTTGTAAACAATCAAAACATCAAAAGCAGTTGTGCCTCTGAAAACAAAGAGGCTATTCTAAAACAATCTAGTAGGAGCTTGATAACCGAATTGTCTCTCACTCTCAAAAAGGAAGAAACTAATAAATAGTCACAGAAGATAGAATAGCTTCTCTGGCCCGTCTATCAAAGATGGTTTTATTTTTGGTCATCAACTCTAAAATCTAAACTACTCTGCTTACAGAGATTTTGAAAGTAGCAAACAAATTGCAGTTACATTCCAATTGGAGATAAGGTAGGAGACTAGTAGTGCAAGTTACCAATTAATGTGCATCCATAAAGGTTGAAAGCTGGGCTCATCCCTGAAGTAACCTGAGCAAAAAGAAAAAGAAGAAAATTAATAAAACAAATGGCAACAAAAACAAGAACCACCGATAAAAAAAAAGAACAAAATTACAAAATGATATGGCCGGGGTTTCTTGAACTGTTTCTATGCTCAATTCCTAGGTCATTTGACCAGTTTTTTCTTACTCAAGTCCTAGTAAAATCCGAACAGGATTTCAAAGCTTACTCATCATAACATGTCTGTGTGTGCGCTCGCTCGCGTGCCCCAGAGAGAGAGAGAGAGAGATCAAACCTTCTTGCCCCGTGTCAGACTTAGCCGGATATGTGCATTATCAAACATCCCATTTAAAATAAGAGTTTTGAATATGGCTTCCTTAACCTGCATTTGTTCCCAAGAGTGACAATAAAAAAGCTTCTCAAATTATAGGCACCTAATCAATGTATGGGCATTTCTAAAAATGTTAAGACCCTCACCGCTTCACGATTTGGCAAGTTATTGAAGGCCAGAGCTTTTGCTGAATCAAATAACCTAGTAATGCAAAATTCATCAATTGTTATGGTTTTCCCATTAATAATGGGGAAGCCAACAGTATTGTTCAGAGAGAGAGAGAGAGAGAGAGAGAGAGCTAGCAGGTCATACACGAACTAGAGCACAAGGAAACTACCTTGAACCTTGAGGAGATAAAACATCATCACATTAAAGCTCAATTAACAGAATTTTGTTCCCGAAATACTCTCTGACAAAAATAAGACTTACAAAAGGTCCAAGTGTTCTCCTTCACAAAACTAAAGAAAGGCATCTATGTACTTCATCCATATCCTGCACTATGAGAATTTTCAATTTTCTTTCTGTAGCTGATAATTTTCACATACGAATAAGATTATAAGATGCTTCTTACATTTAAAATCAGCATTTTTTTTGTCCGGATGTACATCATCAACATTACATACTTTACAAATCAAACTGCAGGCAGTTGTGCCCAGGGCATGTGCCCGAACCAAGAACAAGTATTGGCAAGCAAAATGGATTTCAGTCACTAACCTATCTAAATGCTCGTCAAGCTTAAATAACCTCCCATCATAAACTCGAAGCCCTTCCCACACTGAATCACCACCTTGAACAACTGAATCAAGCACTGAAACCTAAAAAAACTTAGCGAGTAAGCACAAGAACAAAAACACGCATACCCAAAACAGAAGAGAGAGCTCAATTCTATTGAAAGTTATCCACAATGTAAATCCTTGTGTGATCAAGTAAACATACCTTTGCACTGCCACGGGGTAAAATCTCATCACCAACCCAAACAAGCAGCTTCTCATTAGCAGGAACAGGGAGACTGGGACGAGGCAGTGGCGGTCTCAGAGAAGACTTCCCTTGTGTGTGGCTCCGAAGCATGTTGTACAAGGGTAAACTTTGCTCCAGCAAATGATACAAAGAAGATGGGAATGGCTGAAAATGAACATAAATTTTCAATGCACAAGCTAACTTCTGTTGCTATATTTCTTCTCAAGCATCAAAGGTCCATCGTACCACCAAGAAAGAGTCCAAATGGTCCCGTATAAATTGTGCATGATGTGCCAATGCATTTATGTGTGCATGTATTACAAGCAGAGAGAGTTGTATTTGCACAGGAAATATTCATCCTAGATTTTACTAGATGCACTCATGTTTTTTCTATATTGGAAACAAAAATAATAAATTATAAAACAGGAGAAAATGTACAAGAAAATGTAGACAGGGGGTCCACCAAAGAAGAATATAATGTAAGAAGCAAAACTAAACAACTCCTCCAAGTCTAACTACAAACCACCCATTGTTCCAAAGTCTCTGGAAATAGAAAATAGCAGAATACCCAGACTGAGAAATTTCATAGTAAGCATGATCTTGATGCTTTTCCAATTGTGATCTTATGTATCATACAATCTTATGAACAGATGCAGGAACTGAACATGGAAACTTATGAATATGTTTCGAGATTTACTAAAGGTTAGAAACGTGGAATTCTTTCCAACAAAATTCTGGCAAGGTGAGAACATGGAAACTTATGAATATGTCGCTACAAGTCGGGCATACTTATAGTTAAGAATATTAGTATACAGAGTATAGACAGGCTGATAAAGTCAAGCCCTAAGGAAAAAAGGCTTTCAGCTAATTTAGTTTCTCAAAGAACTGGAAAAAATATAACCGTAGATATCTGTGAAAGGTCACGTCAACCAGAGATGATTTAAAACACCTATTTGCCTTTTTCATTGGGGCAAATTTGCAGTTATGCTCAAATATATCATGATGGACAAACTACATACCGAAGGGTACTCCTTGGCTGGCATAAATCTTGTTGATTTATGTACACTTTCATACCACCACGGGGCCCAAATTCCATCTATTGATTTTGGACCAGCTTCCCATCTGAAAATATTTGATTGATAGTGGTTAATTCCAAATTAATACCACGATTAGAAGGAAGAAAAAGCTAAGTTATTTACCCAAAAAAAAGAAAAAGCTAAGTTTGGTTGCAAATTTAGACTGATCTTACAACAGAGAGCAACAATCACGCAATGCTTGACATGATCTGTTCCTATCAAACCCCGGTATAGTTGTCTAGATGCATTACACCCCAACTTCAGAGAAGATATAACTGTTATAACTCTTCTATTTACAAAGTGGGACGAGAAATGTTATGGGAGCCGAGACTGTCTTTGCTTTGCACTTATGGCCAACATAACGTAGCATAGCACATACATGAAAACAATTAGGAAGGTAATTATACCAGACTCCAATTCTCTCTCCTTCAATAAAAGATGAAATTTTCTTATCTCTTCTGCATGCTTACATCCCTGCACTCAGATGGCTCCATTATTTAACTAGGCTAAAAGTGTCTTCCCCAAGGGCTGCATATCTCCATTGAGTTGAATAAGTGAGGGCAGGGATGAGAGAGCAAAGTATGAGGCAAAGCTGACAAACCAACTTCTACCTACTTACACAAGGACATACATAGTTGCACTTCACAACACCAGCAACAAGTAGAGAGTGGCCCTTTACCTCTGATGAGAGTCACAGAAGACATTCCCTATCATTTCGGTTTAAATAGAAATCTGCTGCATCGAGCAAACAAAAAAATCTGCAGCAGGCCCTGCCAGCCTCCATGACAATCTGAAACTGCTGATCACCTTGCTTTGCCATTGTGTGGTTCTCATACAGTTACAGAGTATAACTACTTAGGAGTTGAAAGACAAGTACCTCGCAAACTCTTGGACTTTGAAGGGAAGAAAGTTTCAAATGCACATAAAATAAAAGACATGGTTACTATTATAAGAGAGTGATATATGGAATTCAAATTTCAAATGGAACAGATTTTCTGATGATCATTTATTTGGTATTAGAGGATGTAGGTTAAGTAGCATTGGTTATCCCCTATTTGGAGTGTTTGTAATGAGCTTAGTGGAATATGCTCCTTGTTTGAGAGTGTTAGGACAGAGGATGAAGTTACTGATCCATACATGTATAATTGCATTGCAGTAGAGAATTGAATAAGGACACTCGGTTTTCCAAATTTCTTTAAATATAGTAAACTGCCTTAGTTAAGCACTTAACCCCATCTCACTTGTACTTACAGATCTCAAGGCCCCCAGAAGGCAGCTCGAGCAGGCTAGGCCAAAGGTTAGATTTGGCAGTCCAATAGGATTTTAGAGGCCTTACAATAGTGTGGTATTGTTCATCTTCCTAGGTCATGGGAAGGGGCCAAGTCCAAGATCATATTGATCCTCTACCCACATGAAGTGAGCTTGCCTTAGCTGAGCCAAGGCATCTACTAGATCTGACAACACACCAGCAGCCTATGCCGACCTTCCCAAAAGCCACTTGAACAGGACACTTGACTGATTGAGAGATTATGAAAACAGTTGGTTTCTCTTGAAATACATCTTTTCAGGTAATCCATTAACAAGTGTTCAGAGTGTTTTTCATTAGTTTTCACATAAACTCCCACATTGTCGCATTCAGTGTTTTCAAATCCGGATAAGTATTGTTTATCGTTTTTTCCATTGTATAGATTGTATCGGGGTATGCATCACATATCTTTAGATACATTTGTTGGAAGAATAGGAGTTTCTAAAGTTTAGTTGAACAAGATTTTTAGAAGAGGGAGAATACTTAAGACAAGTGTGGGGAAGGAGAGTATTTGTATTACACTTTAACTTCAACTTTTATTTGGCTAGGTACCAAACGGCTAGAATCCATCCCTATTTATACTACTCCATGGAAAGCTCTAGTCCAAAGATATTTCCATACAAGATAAACATTGAGGTAAATTCTAAATTTACAATGTGACTAGTTCTCAAGCGAAAAAAAAAAAAAAAAACTATAGATATTTCACAAGGATATTCTAGAGCTTCTAGAGCTAGATATTCTAGAGTTTCTAAAAACTAGATATTTATATCTCCTTCAATAGTATTTCCCACCTTTGGTCTTTGTCAATTGGGCTTGTTTGGACTTTACTTTCTTGTACCAAAATACTTAATCTAGTTTATTCTTCAACAACATTAATCATAATTAATATACAATTAAAACGTAGATACTCTTAATAACACCAAGAAATTATACTTGCATTTAAAAAATGTTTTCAAGATACAAAATTTCCAGTCTCTCAATTGGTTTATATCACATTAAGGTTTTCTTCTACCTTAGTTAGGGAAAGAAAATGAGAGTCATTATATGATTCGGGCAAAACACAATCAAAGTACGGATCTTTCTTCTATACAAGCCCTACATTGAGGTTGAATTTCTATCTAATGGCTTGAAAGATGACATAATTAGATCTGTTGAGAAGGAAAGAAATATTATAACACATGTTGTAATTAGATTAGGCAATTAAGCAATTAGGAAGATTGTAATTAGTCTAATTAGGTAGGTAGCATAATTTCCTTATTATTTTGTTTCCTTATTTGTCTTGTACACAGTCTATATATTGTGCCTCCTAGTGAGAAGAATAATATATCGTTCGAATATTTCGACATGGTATCAGAGCGGGTTCCAGGAACCTGACTTTTCTTTCTCGTTACCTCTATCTTTTTTCGTCAAATTCTCTCTCTCTCTCTCTCAAATCGACCACAACCAAAACCACTCTAACCCCAATACACAACCCTCGATCCAAAAAAAAAAACTAGCCGTGAACAGTGCTCGCGTACACTGTAGCAGTCGTGAACAGTGCTCGCATACACTGTAGCAGTCGTGAACAGTGCTCGCGCGCACTGTAGCAGTCGTGAACAGTAACCCTAATCTCTTTCTGGCCCTCGATCAATCTTTCTGGAACTCGGTTTGTCTGTTAAGGGTGTTCTTCAGGCTCTAAATTAACCGGGTACCCTCTCTTTGCACTTGTCAATCCTCTGGGTAACAACTCCTCTCTTGGTTTTTCAATTGGGTAAGGCTCAGATCTGATTTTCTTTTCTCCTGTGACTATTCAATCTTTGTTTCGTTATTTGCATCTATTATGGGTGATAAAAAGAATGACATGCCCGAAACTTCAAAAAGCGAAAGGCGCTCAGAGAGATTATCGCCGGTTTCTCACCACGCTTAAATTAAATGGATCTAACTATTTGCCATGGTCACGTCTTTGCGGATGCCTCTTTTGCCGCAAGTGGTGAGAGTTCTTATATTACTGATGACCCACCTACTGATCCCGATTCCTCTTGGTCTCAAAATGATGCTCATATAATGACCTTGCTGTGGAATAGTCTTGAACCTGACATTTTTAATAATGTTGCTTGCCAAGAGACGTCCAAAGCTGTTTGGGACACTCTACCCGAGTTATATTCATCGACGTAATATCTCTCGAAGTTTTTCGTGATTTATCGTAATATTTTCTCTTCAACAAGGAGATAGATCCGTTGATGAGTACTTTTCCATCTTAAAGGGTATGTGGGATGAGTTAAATGTCTACCAGCCTCTCTCTACAGATTTAAAGGTTCAACAGAAGTACAGAGATGAATTCAGAACTTGCAAATTTATGTCTGGATTAAATTCAGACCTTGCTCCTCTTAGTTCACAGATTCTTTTCTAGCGAGGGGAAGTCCCCACCGCTGGTGAGGCTCTTGGCGTGTTCGACGGGCTGCTCCTCGTTCTTCTGATTTAGAGCATCCGGCTCCATCCGCCCTAGCTGCCCCCACAACCTCTTCTGCTTCATCATCTGGACATTTTGGGAATCGCAATATCTCCCACAGTCGTGGAAGTTCGTCTGAGCGGGGTGGTCGTCGTGGAGGACGTGGGGGGCGTGGTGGTCGTGGCACCAAGAAGTGTACTCATTGTGGTGCGACCAACCACAATGTTGAATTCTGTTGGAAGCTGCATGGCAAGCCAGCTTGGGCTAATCAGGCTACTATTGAGGGGGAGCCATCTGCTCTTGCTCCTACCCAGATTACTATGACCAAGACTGAGTATGATTCTATGATTCAAAGGGCCAATGCATCTCCTTCTTCTTCCACTGCAACTCATGTCACCTCAGGTAATACGTGTCTTCACTCATCTTCTCGTCACACTCCTTGGATTCTCGATTCTGGTGCATCTGATCATATGACAGGTGATTTGTCTCTCTTGACTGATGTTGTTACTCCTTCTGTTAAGACTTATGTTACTATTGCCGATGGCACTAAAATTCTTGTTCAAGGCATTGGTACATATCGTTCATCTGGTCTTGTTTTTCAGTCTGTCTTATATTTGCCACAATTTCCGTTTAATCTTCTTTCCATTCATAAATTGTCTCATACTCACCAGTGTTCTATCCTCTTTTCTCCTTCTCATTGTGAGTTTCAGGATCTCGGACAAAGGGGGATGATTGGTGGGGGTATGAGAAGAATGGTCTCAGATTACCTTCCGGGAGGAGCGGCCCGGCTAGCCATCCAATCATATGGCTTTACATTCTACTGTTACACCTTATCAGTGGCACTGTCGTCTTGGGCACCCATCCTCGGCCAACCTTCGCAAGCTAGTTCCTAGTTTACCTAGTTTTTCTCCTTTTAATTGTGACACATGTGAACTTAGTAAACATCGTAGAGTTTCTTTTCCTTCTAACTGAGTCACCATGTGTAGAACCTTTTGCATTAGTTCATTCTGATATTTGGGGACCTTCGCGCACTACGAGTTTGTGTGGTGCGCGCTATTTTGTCACATTTATTGATGATTTTTCTCGTTTAAC
The DNA here is from genome assembly GCA_022606695.1 of Vaccinium macrocarpon. Taxonomy (NCBI): domain Eukaryota; kingdom Viridiplantae; phylum Streptophyta; class Magnoliopsida; order Ericales; family Ericaceae; genus Vaccinium; species Vaccinium macrocarpon. The sequence goes on from CM040174.1 coordinate 15,537,170, forward strand.
TTGGGTGTATCTCCTCAAAGATAGGTCTCAATTATTTTCTGTTTTTTCAGTCTTTCATGCTGAGATTGTCAACCAATTTAATGCTAAATTACGTATTTTACGAACTGATAATGCCCAAGAATATCTTTCTCGTCCATTTAGACAGTTTAATGAAACCCATGGTATTGTTCATCAGACTGCGTGTGTCACTACCCCTCAACAAAATGGGGTTGCCGAACGGAAGAATGGGCCAGTTTTAGCCGTAACTCGTGCCCTTATGCTTCACATGAACGTTCCAAAACATTTATGGGGATATGCTGTTCTTACTGCGAATTATCTAATAAATCATACCCCTTCTCGGGTTTTGCATGGCAAAATTCCTTATCAGGTCATGTTTCCTGACAAGGATCTTTATATTCTTCCCCCAAAACTTTTTGGTTGTGTGTCATTTGTTCATAATCTCTCTCCAGGTCGTGATAAACTTGATCCGCGTTCTTACAAATGTATTTTTCTGGGTTACTCCCCAACCCGAAAAAGGATACAAGTGTTATAGTCCTCATTACGTAAAGCACTTTGTAAGTCCGACGCGGACCTTTTGAAAATATCTCATATTATTCTCTTGAGGGTACTCGGTTGACACCACCCTTGTTGGCACCACCTTGTCTTCCTGAGATTGCTTAGTTACCGGCTGACCATGGTCTTCCTGAGACTGCTACTCGACCACCGATTACCAAGGTATATGTTCGACGTTCTTCTGCTGCCGCTACTCCTGTTGCACCTTCAGATACAGCTTCTGTGCCCACACCATCTCCTCAAGCGTCTCCAGATCCGACACTCGATCTTCCTATTGCTCACCGTAAAGGTATTCGCTCATGCACTTCCCATCCTATCTCTCAATTTGTGTCCTATGATCATTTGTCTCCCTCCTTTCGAGCTTTTTACGTGGTCTTTGTCCTCTCATTCGTTCCTAAGTCTTATCGGGGAGGCCCTTTCTCATCCTGGATGGCGTTTTGCTATGGAAGAAGAGATGCGCGCTTTGTCACTAAATCATACTTGGGATCTTGTTCCCAAGCATCTGGAGCACATATTGTTGGTTGTCGTTGGGTGTTTGCCATCAAACACAATCCTGATGGTACTCTTGATCGTCTGAAAGCTCGGCTTGTGGCCAAAGGTTTCACTCAAACCTATGGGCTTGACTACACTGAGACTTTTTCTCCAGTTGCCAAACTCAATTCGGTTCGCATTATTATCTCTCTTGCAGCCAACCTTGATTGGCCTCTCCATCAGCTTGATGTCAAGAATGCTTTTCTTCATGGAGATCTCTCTGAGACAGTTTATATGGCTCAACCACCCGATTTTGAGTCCAAGGGGGAGTCTGTGTGTCATCTTCGCAAATCTATCTATGGCCTCAAACAATCTCCCCGGGCTTGGTTCGATAAATTCAGCAGTACCGTCGTATCTCATGGTATGACACGAAGTCAAGCTGATCACTCCGTCTTCTTTAAAAGGACCACCAGAGGTATTGTGATTCTTGTAGTCTACGTGGATGATATTGTCATTACAGGGAGTGACAATGATGGGATTCAGATATTGATTCGTCACCTTTGTTCTAGTTTTCTCACCAAGGATCTAGGCAAACTTCGGTATTTTCTTGGCATTGAAGTGGCTCGTTCTAAAGCAGGCATCAGTTTATCACAACGGAAGTACACTCTTGATCTCTTGAAAGACACAGGTTATCTTGGTTCTAAACCTGTAGCTACTCCTATGGAGACTAATCATAAGCTTATGCCCGACGATGGTGAGTTGGTTGACGATCCTGAGTTGTATCGGAGACTTGTGGGTAAACTTATTTATCTCACTATCACTCGACCCGATATCTCCTATGCAGTCAGTATTGTCAGTCAGTTTATGACTTGTCCTCGAGTTTCTCATATGGAGGCTGTTGTTCGTATCTTAAAGTATCTTAAAAATGCTCCTGGACGTGGACTTCTCTACAAAGCGTCTGGACATCTTCGTATCGGCGGGTATACGGATTCCGACCGGGCGGGGATCTCCCCGCTGATCGTCGTTCTACCACTGGTTATTGCACCTTTATAGGTGGCAATCTTGTGACTTGGAAAAGTAAGAAACAGTCAGTTGTAGCACGTTCTAGTGTTGAAGCAGAGTATAGAGCAATGGCTCATACCACTTGTGAGTTGACTTGGTTGCGTACACTTCTACATGAGTTTGGGATTCCAGTACAAGGTCCCACTCCCTTATATTGTGATAATCAGGCTACTATTCACATTGCTAATAATCCAGTATTCCATGAGAGGACCAAACACATTGAAGTTGATTGTCATTTCATTCGGTCAAAAGTGGAGTCAAAAGAGATCAGCACGCCTTTTGTTCCTTCAGGCTCTCAACTTGCTGATATTTTCACGAAGGCTCTTCCCAAGGCTTCTATTGACTCTATTTGTCACAAGCTTGGAGTATACGATGTATATGCTCCAGCTTGAGGGGGAGTGTTGAAAAGGAAAGAAATATTATAACACATGTTGTAATTAGATTAGGCAATTAAGCAATTAGGAAGATTGTAATTAGTCTAATTAGGTAGGTAGCATAATTTCCTTATTATTTTGTTTCCTTATTTGTCTTGTACATAGTCTATATATTGTGCCTCCTAGTGAGAAGAATAATATTTCGACAAGATCAAACAGCTTAGATTAATGCATTTGGGGTTCTGCTTCTTGAAATAAGGATAGACTTTTTCACAATAAGTAATCGTAGGATACATACCAAATTAGGATATGCAAATAAATTGTAGGATACGTGATCCTATCTTAGGATTTCTATATAAAAAGGATATGGGTGCAATAAGTGTTATTTTTCAAAGGAGACGATAAGAATCATAAGATACATATCCTGTATTGTAGGTTTCTAACAACTATGGTTGCATTGCTTCTCCATCCAGGGGCATTATGCAACAAAATACAATGAAGTGGAGATCGAAATAACGAGTTCCTTTGATAAATGTGGAACTAGAGGAGTCCGTGGATCAGAGCCACAAGAAGTGAAGAGCAAATCAACCAGTTTGCCAAAAGACCGGTATAGTGAAGTTTACAGGGATCAGATTTAATTCTCCTCGTCTTGAATCTTATATAACACATGATTCATGGGGATCATTTCACTTTTTGGATGTGCTCAACGATCTTCACCAATTCTTCACATGAAAATGTTGTTTTTCACATAAAAAATGTAATTTTTCCAATGATTATTGCACATGTCTTTATAGTCTATATGTTATAAGAGGTAAAGAATCAAAGAGGCGAGACAGGAGATGTGGAGGCTGCAAAGTGAAGTTCCATATCGCCTGGGTACCAAAGTAATGTATAGTATATAAGCGTGAGGGCACCCTACTTCAATATCTAGCTATTGGGGTTGAGTTCTACCCAAGACCATGTAACATTGTATCACAACTAGGTACCAGAGATGGGTAGGGTGCGTGTCTCTGGCCTCGGCAAGTGCTGCCGAGTGAGCTCGTTTCACATGAGAGAGGGTGTGAAGCAAAGTCCCACGTTGCCTGGGTACTAAAGTAATTTGAAGTATATATGTGTGAGGGCACCCTCACTTCGATAGCTAGCTATTGGGGTTGAGTTCTACCCAAGACCGAGTAACCATTTGAACAAACATATACTATGAAGTATCATCCATAAAAAAGATATTTTACAAGCAATAAGACAAATGTATTGACAATCACTTTTAAGATTGATAAACTTCTTTCGATAAGTTAACCCCCCTCCAGACACACTAGTACATCCATTTGAACAAACAACGCACTATAACAAATGGACATGCAGTCCAGATTAAACCAGGTATGAAAACAAGAAGAAGCCAAAGAAAGAACCAAATATGACACAGTAAACAGGATATAATCCCGTAAGAAGGCAGTGAAATAAGTAATCCTGGTGCAAAGGGTTTCGCGTAGCCACCATATTTAAATGCATGAAGGCCTTATCGAGATAGACTAAACAATGCAAGGCACAAGCAAGTGAATTTGATGCTGGCTGATGGTCATAAGAAGTTTTTCCACTTGCTTTCTCCGATAAGAAATTTTTTTTGCAAGTGTTTTCCCATGAAATCAAAAGACATGTCAGTGACATGTACATCACGTAGGGTAAACAACTATTTCTAACTTTCGAATTAAATAGCATTGGCATACTTCAGCATTGCAGCTTGAAAAGGAATATCCAAATCTTGACAAAGCCATCGTAAAGCAGCCTGTAAAACAGCAGAAGGATAAATGTCATATTGAAAATAAATGGTTAATCCAACAATTTTTCCTGAAAAATAAACTGATACAATAAAACAAGTAAAAGGACAAAGATAATAGCAAGGAGTCAAGAAAAAGAACTCCCTTGCAGAAGACAAAGCTGTCTCGAAGGGTTCTGGCTTAGTTTCATGAATTGATGCCTGGTATCGATCATTTTCCATCTGAATGTGCTGATTTCTGGTAATGACGTGACTTTATTTTTCCTCCTCTTGCGATGAATAATTCTGGTTCTGCCTCAAAATAGGGTTAACTGTTGTGCCATGTACGAAACTACAAACACTTTGCCTGGTTGGTGAACTTTTGTTGATGACAATTGTAATGATACGAAGTTCAGTACACCTGTTATTCACATTTCATTTGGTCGTGTACTAGTGTTAATCTTGTGGATTTTGGAATCTATTATGATTGTTAATGATGATCACCTTGTTTAGTTGGGAGTAGAGGGGGTGCATTTAGTACGGTATGTAGGCTCTATTTTGGTGTTGCCAGCTTTTTGCCCTTATGGTTCTTTGTTTTGTTTCACACATGGGTGGCATCACCTTGATGCCTTTTCAATAAATTAATTACTAATAAAAAAAAAGTAAATGATGATCACCCTGTTATGCATGATAAGAAAACTCCTACTGTTAAACAGATTAAAGGTTTGAATGAGGTGCTGGGGTTACTTAAAGCGTTGGATAATAAAAATTTGTAATTTGAAGGAAGGCCATGAAACTGACGCTTAATGGTAAAAAACTTGAGGGGTTGATACCTTATTGGTTGAGTCCTTACACAGCTACATCATTGTAAACCCTAACTTTTGGAATATGAAAATTCCTAATGATTCTTCTTGGAAAATTATGAAGGTGATAGAGAAATGAGACAAGTAATGGGGAAGCATATTAAAGTGAATGGGCAAAACACAAATGTGTGGCAGGACAATTGGCACCCAATGGGCCCTCTGTATAAGTAAGTTGTTTTGGGGAGACGTGTTATTGAACTTGGGTACGTCTCTGACAGCTAAGTTTAGCTCTATAATTTCCAATTTTAAATGGTAGGTAGAAGTGACAAGACCTAGGAATTGTATCACTCAGCTAATTCAAGCAAACACTCATAGCAGTTTTTAACCAAGCATTGACAGAGATGATCAACTGAATTGGATTCCCTCTCCGAATGGGCAATACTCTGCTAAAGCTACTACATGGAGTGCTATGACACAAAGTGCTGGAAAGTTTGGATCCCATAGTGTGGTTCCATAGACATCTTTTCTTTGAAGGTTCTATCTCTAAAATCATTTGGAGCAACATTCAGGGATGGGCATGGTTCAAAGAAGACCTGGGAGTTGAGTTTCTGAGCTTACTGGGCTATAGAATTCTGTCATGGTGATTGCTTCGTAACTAATTTGTACAAACTTCCACTTGCAGCGCTCTATACCAGGTGTGATTGGAGAGAAATGGCAGGGCCTTTGAGAGAAATACCGAGGATATGACAGGTGATCCTAGCGATGGAAGAAAATGTTAGGGTCAGTTCTTGGAAGAACATTCCTAAATCACTGGAGAATTAAGGGCTGTGCAGAAATTGGAAAACTTCTCCTAGAATCTTAGGTAGAAAATTTCCTGGAATGTACAGAATAAGTCTGTTGTTTGTTTGGTTTGCTCTGTTGGTAGATCTTAGCTATGACCTGTTGTTGTTTTGGGAGGTTTTCCCTGTGTTGAACGTGCTGCTGTTTGGTTGGTTATAAGATGCTATATTTACCACTAGAACAAAAACAACGCATAGTTAATTATACGGAAGAACTGTTCACATACAAGAATGCCAAAACCAATCCTTCTCGTTGCATAAAACAACCTAAACCATTGACAACAATTCTACGTCCACGCCAACCGTCGCAAGTACTTGACAATGATTTTAAGCCATGAAACTATTTTAATTAGTCTCTAAAGCCATCCCTAAATCACTAATGGCTTCCATTCTGGTGTTATAACTTGCCAGCCCCCACAATTGTCCTAAATTCACATATGCCCTTCCCACAGTGTCAAAGACACCAGCCCCAGCCAGCAAGTAGCCAGATGAATCAACAATGTGGAGGAAGAAAAATGCTTGTAAATCTAAAGTTTGTAAACTACTGATGATTTCTACTCTGCATCTTCATACGGGAAAAAAAAAGAGGGTAAATAAGTACTACTCTTTTTTCGCTATCTATGCTGGAGGAATTTGTGGTCATACACATTTGTGTTCAAGGTCAATGCAAGCAAACTCTATACAGAAATCGTGTTCAGTCCCACACTTCATTTAGGAAAAAGGATGAATAACACAGAGAAATCATTACACAAGTAATAAGAGTTCACTGAATAGATCTACAGACCTCAGGATCTTCTTGAAGTTCCGCTACATCAATTACTGGTGGGGGTTTTCCTAGTTCACAGAGCTCATTGTATATAGAGACCAATTCTGCCAACCCTAGCTCGGGAAAGGATGGGAGCACAACCTTGTCAAAAGATGGCTGCCAAAATGCAACAGTTTAAACACAAATCAGAGAAGCTATGAGACTAATATAGAAAAAGAACAGGCTGTGTTATCATTCAGCCCATCAAGTTACAATCTCGGAAGCTCCACTTAATTCACAGAGAATTGGGTGCATTACTGTAACATGTTGCATTTGGAAAAATAAAATTAAAAGATATCAAACAAATACATATTTACAGCTTTCAGAAGTTAGTAAATGTATTTAAGAGCCTCAGCATGCAAGATAAGTGGCGAGAAGCTGTTATAGAAATAACTTACCAATATCTCAAGCGGGTTTCTTATTAATATGAAGTGCTTTCCTTTTTTTATCAACTCATCCGACAAACCAGGCACCCGTTGTTTTGATATATGCTGTAAAGAGTAACAATACGAAGAAACTTGAAATTTCAAACTTAATCATTGCCTGCATTAAACATTAGCATACTGAGATGATTATGCCAATTCTGGATGCAACAAGTTACATGAAAGTTTGGGAATATTCGTGGCATGGTAAGAGAAGAGAAAGCAAAGCAAAGCAAAGCAATGAGGAAAACTGTTTCTCGTTGTGCTTTCCTTCCTACTTAAGAAAATAAAATCTGCTTGTTTTCCTTTGTCATCTTCTCTGTGCACAATAGAGAAAAAAGGATAATCAATCTCCAAGATAGGTTCAAGTGTACTTTCCTCATATTTTCTTTTAAAAAATGCTATGATTTCCTTGTATTTCTTTCCTTCTTCCCTCAGCAAATCCATGAATGTAAAGCAGAATATGTAGTGGTATCCAAGGATGGAGAATCATGAACAATTCTACACTTCAATCTTAGAGTAATACTGTAATAAAGAAGCTTGATATTACCTTACAGAAGCGATATTTCTTTACTCCTGGACCAAAAATAACATCTTTCACAACCTTATTCCCATCGGGTTCCTAGAATTCACAAAATCAACTTCCAAAAATAAAATAAGTTTTTGAAAACGAGAAAACAACAGTAGAAATAAATACACAAGAATAACAGTGTATGGAAACAATTTTTTTGAAAGCAACAGGATAGAGTATATGCTGGTAGGTCCCATACTGCTGGTCAGACAAGGCCAACAGGTAAAACCAAACCCTGCTAAACCTTGCAGTAGTTCTTCCTATCAATTGTGGTGAAAAAACTTATGGCAACATACTAGTCAGTTGGCTTAGAAAGTGCATTACCTTCCCCATTAATGAAAATTCATTTGTTTAGAATTGCACAGTTAGCGACACTATTTCCTAGGAGGAAAATTTGAGTAAATCAGAAGGCATAATATCTAGATCCTATTTTGTTATTACATGTAATGAAATTCTTTCAGGAAAAGTAACCAATAAAAAGGCACTGCTTTTTTTAGATAGTTCAAAAGCCCATAACTAAAGCTACTTTAGCTGTTCTCTCAACATATGTTCCGGGAGAAAACAAATCATAGTATCACTGCAGCTGGACTGAGAAAAATGCAATCAAGCTTCAGAAAAAAAGAATTGAGAATGTCAATATAGAGACAGTGATGATTCATCTACCCACCATTTTTGACAGAAGGTTGTCTCTGTAGGGCCTTTCAACACCTGTTACTCGGAGGAAGTTCGCATACAAGGGTTCATCAAGTACTTCTATATCATCCCTCTGCAGAAACCACCCCAAATACGAGGGAAAAAATGATACATCAAGAAACAAAGCAGTACAGATTCACCACAATATAAGTGTAATCTTGGGTTACTTTCCTCCACTAGAAAACTCAGCAAACCTAAGAAGTTGATCACCTCCCTGGCGCCAAATATAACTATTATAATGAAGCACTCTCAATGAAATTGCAAAAAAAAAAAAAAATCATAAAGAATACCAAACTCACACTCGCCCATTTATTCAATACAATTAGCAACAAACATTATTTTCATGATTTTTCATACCATACCTTTCAGGAATAGAACTTCAGGAGCTTTGCAAAGAAAAAGAGAAGTTATCATCTAAAAATTTATGTTTCCATACATAGAGCATTATGAAGAACACGTATAAAGAGTTCTATATTTTTGGAGGCATACTGATAAAGTACAAAAAGGATAAAAGAATGTTAAAAATTAGGGGGGCATTTCATATGTACTATAAAAATCTTCACAATCCCACCCCCCACGTCCAACTTTGAATATACTGCTTCAAGGAAAATGGGGATTTTCAATCAACTCTTCCACTCTTCCACCTACAATACATACTTTAAATTCAGACCACATTTTGAACTCTGAATCATTTCGTGCTTCCAAAGAAAGTTACAAAGCCCAGAAATTTAGTTCTCAGAACTTCGCAGTTGAAACCAATAAAGCACAGATTCAACAGGCTATGTGAGCACCTATGTTACAAGGACTCGGGTACGAGTATTGGGTGCGGGTGCATGTCCAAGCGTCAGACCTTCCTAGACTTAAATCTTAGGATATTGGGATATGTGTCCCACAATGGGGTACGGGTACGGGGACACGTCCTGAACACCTATTTGTAGTATATATTGCATGAATAGAGCAGGTTATATATCGAAAATTATACTTATTAATGTATTTAAACAAGAAGAGTTAAGAAAAATATGTTTTCTCTATTTCATGTCCATGTGAAAGTCTAGAAATATCGCTTTTCCAGCTAATTTGGTATTCTTTTTCTGTAAATATCATAAAATTAGAGGATCTAAGTGTCCAAAATGGATGCGCGTGTCGGACACGGGTACTTCAGCCAAAATGGAGGATCCGTGTAACATAGGTGAGCACATTATTACTGCTCTTATAACTTAATAGATTATCTTCAGACATGTTAGAGACAAAACTTGTACACACGTGCCTTGTGTCAAGGTCATTTCAGCAAGTGATAGATGAACGCATTGGACCGACCTTTTTTTTTTTTTTGGTTGGAGTATAGTCTGCATGTTTTGGTGGATATCTATTTTTAAAAAATTATAAAAATTTCAACCATAATTAAAAAGTGAATTCATTTTGAGCACACTAAATTATGGTGAACACAACCATGCAATAATTTTACACTCCATGTTGCTGAATAATATGATAGCAACATGACTAGACATTAATTCTTCAAAATTGTTTGATGAAAACTCGAATGACTGGATTTAATCTTGAAAATTCATCGTACCAAAGTTTCTTTCATAGTTCGGCCCCGTTCGATTATGTTCCAGGCCCCGCCACCGGATAAATGCTTATCACACATGCATAACTGATTTATACATGCCTCAGTTTATTGATAAGCTTTTTGAGTCACTATTCTTCACTGCATTACTATTTCAGCGTCTAGTATTCTTCTTTATTGATTTTAGTTATTGCAGAAAAGGCCTCTGTTTTTTATTTCCCAACTTATCTACAGTCTACACTACTGCATTTATTTTTCTCTTTATCCCTTCTCATCCCTCTATAACTCCTTCAATTAGTATTTGATTCTCTGAGATTTTCACGACACCCCAGAGCATTAGCTCATCACATCTTTCCATAGTAATTGAAAACACCCAACATATGTCTTCTAGTACATATCCACGTATGTTGTATCCTTTTTACTATCACCTTGTCTGTAACAAGGTCGTGTCTGCGACTCATGACCTTGACTGTGTCCGTGCTTCTTAGGTTGAGACTGTAAGACTGTAAGTCGTGGCAAAAAAAACTGACTACAAAAAAATATAAAAGTGATGATTGCAGAAAGAGTTAATCCCTCTTCGGTTTAACATCAGAGAATAGCATATTAAGATACAAAAGGATCCATCAAGATCCCACCCTTCATCATAAAATTCCCAAGACATACGCATAATCATAGAAGCAGGTTGCTCTTCCAAAAAAAAGAGAATTATAACACTTCAGAATTTGATTCCTCGACAAATTACATAATCGGATGTGCAGCAGAACTTCTGAAAGAACTACAGAAATCAAATTGTTCACATGTTGTGGAAAATAAATTTCTCTGCGGTGGCCTCTCTTAAAATATATGAATTCCCTCATGTACTGCTTACAGTATAAAATAGCTAATTCAATTTGGTATTGTCGCATCCCCTGATTTGTTTCTCAACTTTCACAACCAAACACAAATAGTTTCAGAAATTCAAAAACTATTTCCTAAGCAACTGGATAATAAACAAGCACAAACACAAAAGACACATCTAATATCAAATGAAGGAACCCTCTCGCTTCGAAAAATGTACTAATTTTTTGCAGTTCATATATAATTTTATTTGTCTTTAATACTTTTAGCTCTGGATCATTAGTACAAAGTCGAAAACATGAAAATTTACTCATGGAAGCTGTATTTTATACAGAATATTTTGTACTATCACAAAAAAAAAATAGTATCATGATTTTTTCACCGCTCAACTAAAATCTTGGAGCCGCCCCTGGGACAAATGCTGCAATATAATCCATTTGCTTGCTTTTACAGTGTGAGAGTAGTACAAGCTCATCTTATTCATTTATTTTTTTGGGTAATAAAGAGTGTCCGATGAATGTCCGATGAATCAGATTGATCTTTTCGGCCCCTCTAACAGTCTTTTTTCACGCGTTTGCATGGATAAGGTGGTCCAAGGACAAATCGCTGCGCAGTTCAAAAAAAAAAAAAGGACAAATCATTGCAGAGGCGATTCAATTATAAGTGGATTAATCATTGCGACAACCTTGGGTTAGTACAAGCTCATATTACTACAACAGCCAAAAGCAATAGCAGATTAATTAAGAAACATCTGAACTCAATCACCATCAAACACTGATTCAGATTACCTAGACAGGAATGATACCTGAGCAAAAGAGTACATAACACTGGTACTGAGAGATCTGGGAGCAGACCATGAGTGAATCACCTCTACATCCGATTCCTGTTTCGCTTCCATTTCACCCTTTCCTCCCCTCAAGTTTCGATTCGAGACGTCAATCCACCTTCTGATTGTAAGACAGAAATGTGTTTGACTGTTTATGGTATATATGTGGAGTTGTGGAAAGATTTTTGGGTACCGAAGGGGTACCACGGCGTCATGCCGAGGAACAATCTCGGCCGTTCAAAATTGATTTGAACGGCATTCCCTCTCTCTCCTCTCATCTGACCATTATCTCTCCTCTTTTTCACTCTCTCTTCCAAACCGTTGGATCTCGTTTTGGACGTCTGAGATTGCGGAGCAAATACCACGAGCTCAATATCCACCCACACTGAAAAATTTCAAGGGGGTGAGGGTAGAGTGGAGTACTATAATATGGAGACACGGATTTCAAGGCGATGCTTACGATTATGACATTTCCATTTAAGAGGGATCTCGTGTAATAATAGCATTTGGGTCCCACAATGACACCAAGTTACTACATTCGGTAGTTACCTCAATTTTAAGTTCTTTAAAATATTCATTTGCGATTTAAATAGTTTATTTTTGAACAATGATACATATATAACAAAAAAAATTAACGAATCTTCAACATACTCACATGGTGTGTGTATCACATACAAACTTGAGTATGAAATATGTAACTATGTGAGTGTGTTGGAGAGTTGTTGAAGATGGTTGTTGTGCACTTATTATTTTTGTTTATTTTTTCATGAATGCTAAGCACATTATATGTACAAAAAATTAAATCGGAAATTGGAAGACACAATTGAGACAAATTTGTTTTATAGTTTATTTTCTCACCAATATTGGCCATTGATATTCATAAAAAAATGGTATTCGACTATAGGGCTACCAGTATTCAATTAATTTGATTTTGTGATACGAATGATCTACTCAACATTGCCGATAAATTGAACAGTTCTTATCATAAATACAAATTATAGAGAGCCAACAATTTAAGTCTTTACACGAGTGTAGTGACTTATGTCACTTTTGAACCCTGAATCCTATAATCTGTATTTGGGAGCAGAACCATTTAATTTGTCAAGAATGCTGAGTAGATCATTCATGAAAAAAAATTTAATTGGATATTGGTAACCATATGGTCAGATGCTATTTATTTTACGAAAATGGATGGTCAATATCAGTGAGAGAATAACTTATAAGACAAATTTGTCTTAATTGTGTGTCTTCCAATATCCGATGATCATAATTTTTTTGTACCCATAATGTGTTTAACATTCTTGAAAAGAAATGAACAATTAAGATCACAAATAAAGATTTCAAAAAGTTCACAATTGAGATCACTTCAGAGTGCAGTTATTGGTATGTGACAAAAATCAAAAAACCAAAAAAGAAAAAGAAAAAGAAACAACATTAAATTTTGGCAATAAAAAGACATGAATTTAATCCAAAAGAAATAGAATAAAAATAAAAAATAATCCAAAAGAATACTTTTTGTACATGTTACAATCGCATTTAGATTAACCAATAATTCATCATAATTTATGTAAAAATTACAAAAGTGAAAAAAATAGAATAAAAATAAAAAATAATCCAAAAGAATTACTAAGCAAAACACCCCAAATGTTGGTGATTTAGTTGAATACTTTTTGTACTCCTGCATAAATTACCTATTTTTTTCTTATCATCGGATCAAAGCAATAAAAAAAAAAATAAAAAATCAAGAGTATTGTTGCGATTGGATGAATGAAGAGATATTAAATATAATGCCGAATTTTACGCAATTTCTATTATTAACTTAACAAAACATTTGCCTGATTATTTGATCGGTGTTGTGGTCATTTGTTGTCATATTTTGTCCAGATACTCTATTGAATTATCCAGTTGATAAACGCATTCGAAATACGAAAAATTAAGATCCAAAACTTTCTTCTTCTTCTTTTTTTTTTTTTTTTGATAAGTAATCCAAAACTTTCTTTTGTTTGGTACTAAAATGGGTATCTAAAGAAAATAAATTTTCGTTTCTAGATACTTTCCTGATTATTATCCAATAATCGTGTGTATCAAATTTACCCTTGCCCAAGTAATCTACTCCTTGCAAGTGGTAGCTAGTTCATGCGGTAGAGTTCTTGGATGCCTCACACTGCATATCGGGATCGAGTCTCATTCCCCCCTCCCTCATGTAATAGATTAAGAATGATGAATGACCAAAAAAAAAAAAAAATGTAATCTAATTTGGAGCTAAATATCATTCTCCACAAAATGATTTTGACAAGATTATATATATATAAGTAAATTACAAGATGATGACAATAGCGCAATCAAATAACGTGAACCAACCAAGGTAGTTGGCTTATTGGTTGTGTAGCAGTACTTGATATTGTGAGGTTGCGAGTTCAAATTCTATCGAGAGGAGTTTAATACGTTTTGTAATTGGCTACGATGAGATTGGAATAAAAATAGGTTCTCGACCAAAATAATAATAATAATAATTTAAGATCACGTGGGGGGTAATTTAAGATGAGTTTGGAAAGTTACAAGTGGTACCCAAGTTTTGTTTAGGGTCTAAGGGTATCTCCAACTGTAGAGTTAAATTTTTACGTTGTTATATGTTATATGACAAAAATATAAAACAATGGGATCTAATTACATGAGTTAAAATATTGTTAACTAGTTCATGTATTTATGTTCCGACAGTGTAACTAACATTTTGTTTAGTAAATTAAATAGAGTAGAATCTTTGTTCCTCCTTTGGATGAGTTGCCAGGACTCTAAATTAAAATTTTCTAACGCAGCGGAATTCACGAGAGACTACTTAGCATACTAGTTCAAACGAGATAGGTTCTCGAATCCACGAGATATTCTTGAATCCACGAGAAAAGGAGATGCTCTAAATTATATTTGATAAAAGTTGAATAATGTTATAGGCTTAAACTTTTCTTTATACTAATAGGAGCCCTATCAATAAGGAAATTACCTAGAGTGGAGACCATGCAAATCATTACTTGGAAATCATGATTATAAGACAAGGAAATAAAATCAAATCTTACCAAAACTAAATTAAAAACGTGCAAAACAGGTAGCACAAATAAAATCTCCTAATATTAAACGTAAATAAAAATTATTACCCAAATAATGTTTCCATAAATAATAGGGGTGTATATCTAGTCCTACATCATTTTCTTTTTCTTCTAAAGAACTCACCCACGAGTTCTTGTTGGAAATCTGCCATCTTCCATTCCAAAGAAATAGAAAATAGATACTTTGAATGCTTTAACTTTTTGCTCCTCTTCAAAAGATTATATAACGAAAAGTGTACCTGCGATGACCTCTTCTCTGCATGTTTCAATTGATTTATATATATTTATACTCCGAGATTGTATCATACGCTCAAACTGCTCTATTCCGACAAAATCAACGTTTTGCACCTTATGCTAAAATTGCATGTGCTATTGACTTAGATCCACCACAGAATTGGTAGTGAATGATGTCGCATTAAGAGCATTCATACTAACTTCATCACTAGGACAAGTCATACTTCCACCTGGTTCACAAAGCTCAACATTGGTGGTGACATTATCGGGTTGAGAAACTATGGGTCCCAATTCAAGACTTTTCTCTCCCTTTAGTTTGTGAATTTGGTCAGTTGTTGCTATATTTTTATACTCGCCCTCCTCAACTACCTCTATAGGTTCACCTTCATCTAGATCAAATTGTCTTTCGAGCATTGGGGAGCTTGAACTTTCTCCTTCGAAATCTGCACCAACTTCTTCTTCATCATCAAGTTCGAGCCGATCTCCTTCCTCTTTTGCAATCTCATACCCATCATAATAAGTAAGATGAGATATATTTGAATTTGAAAGATCATGATTGATTTGTTGACCTTCGAGGCTTGATCGACTCAAACCCAATTGCCTCGGCGAAGTGTCCCTTGAGATTTCTTTATCCGCAACCACATAATTTTCATTACATGCAAACGAATAAGGCAAGTCAAGATTATCTTGGCATGATCGTTTGGACTCGATCATTTTTTGATAATCTTGATACAACATCTGACTATGATGTGATTGATGATATCTAACACTTAACAATTGTGTCATCTTTTGCCAAGTCCTCATCGGTTGTTTATATTGTCGCCTTCTATTAGATTGCAATTGCTCCCACCATGTAAAAGCATGACCTTGTAACTTATGTGCCACATAGTTGACCTCCTCCTCTGGAATGCCCGTGTAGAATGCAAAGAATTTGTCAACTTTACGAAACCAATAAATGAAATTCTTAGGATGACAATGCGCATTAAAATTGAAAATTATTGGTGATTCTTGAAAATTTGAAAAGTCATTTGTGCGATATAACCCTTCAAACTTTGAATGCCACTTCACCGACTGATATCCATAATAATCTTCATAGTACATGTTTTCACATTCATTCTCACCATCGACATGATTAGCTGGGCATCTCTCAACTATAATCTAGTTATCGGGCTGGCATTGGGCAAATCCCACTGCACATTCCCGAACCTGGTTAAGAGGACGGTGGTGGGCAACTCCCACTGCGCGATCTTCTTCAACCCTTCCTGCTCCTTAGTTGAGGCGAAGAGTCAGCTGTTGCAGCGTCTTTCAAATTTCTGCCTAGAAATCTTGAAACTGCGGTTGTTGTTCTTCTACTGTCGCCCATAGATCAGCAAGCCCTTGAGCAACATCGAGGGGTGTGAGTTCAACTTTTTTAGGTGTCATCGAGTCAGAAATGTTCTTGCTCGATACCACTTGACACAACGGAATTCACGAGAGACTAGTTAGCGTACTAGTCCAAATGAGATGGGTTCTCGAATCCACGAGATATTCTTGAATCCACAAGAAAAGGAGATGAAATTCTGATTTATATTTGATAAAAAGTTGAATAATGCCATAGGCTTACACCCTTATTTATACTAATAAGAGTCCTATCAATAACGAAATTACCTAGAGTGGAGACCAAGTAAATCATTACTTGGAAACCATGACTATAAGACAAGGAAATAAAATCAAATCTTACCAAAACTAAATTAAAAACGTGCACAACAAGCAACACAAATAAAATCTCCTAATACTAATCGTAAATAAAAATTATTACCCAAATAATGTTTTCATAAATAATAGGGGTGTATTATCTTGTCATACATCATTTTCTCTCCTAACACACTTTAGCTCCAAACCTGATAACATTGTTGGGGGCAAAAAAAAAAAAAAAAAAAAGAAGGAAAATGTTAGCTAATTGACGTAAGTGTTAGTAACTAATTTGTGCCTTCAACTCCATTATTGGAGATGCCCAAGGTATGTTGACTTTGGCTATTTACCAACCTACTTGTCTGAACGACCTAACTTAAATCATAGTTGGGCTTCTGGGCATCAACTCCGGCTTTCAAGTTAATTATTTTGGACCCGAAATTATTTTAACTATTTTATTTTTTTACTTAAAACAAGTTTAGCTTCCGAATTTATATTGACAGTTTGCTTCCCTTCTTCGTGCCCTTTCGATTTCAAACAATTGCCTTCAACCACTAAAAGTCACCCCAATAATTCATAGGTGACCCAAGCCTATAGTCACCATGATATTTTCCTAGGTCTTTTTCCTCACTCAGGCCCACACGATTGTGTACATGGGTTGCTATGATATCACCCGTAGTGCCCCATGTAGACCACTAGCCGAATAACTTGTTGATGGCTAAGAACATAGCCCAAAAATGCTTAAAGTACGAAAAGTAGTTTACATAGTTCATCATGTTCACAGGATTATCATTGTAGAATTTCGATCTGGGCAGGTATAATAACAAGAAGTTTTGAGTAGTAAAGAATATGGACCTCAAGCGGCTAGAGATAGTGGAAGCATTCCACAAGAACATTGGCTACGTAGATCATGGAAACATTTCCTAATGATTTTGAAATTGAAGGGGAAGATTTTATGCTTGCTCTATAAGATGGAGATGAGCCGAAAACACTTCAAGAAGCTCTCGTTTCTTATGCTAAAGATAAGTGGATAAATGTAATGAATCATGAAAAAGAGAATATGATGCCAATTAAAGATCTTGTGGCCCTTCCACTTAGGGCTACACAAAAAATCCGGTGAACCGTGAATCCAATTGGAACTGAACCGAACCGTATGTTTTGGACTGAAAAATTAGAAAATCATGGATTAATGGTCCAAACACGGATTAAAAAATTTAGAAAAGCGTGGCTCACGGTTCAGTCCATGAATTTTCATTTTCAAACCTTGAATTAACCAAACTAGACCATGGTATATTTATATTTATTATACATGTGTGTGTGCAAATAATTTTACCGCCATTATAAATATTTTTTAACTATTTCTGTATTTTACTTTAATGTGATATAGTACATATCCATACAGTATTTTACCTTAATGTAGTTGTTCATGTAATGCACTTGAATCTTGAAATACCCTTGAACCTTGAATATGGAATAAACCTTGAACCTTTGATTTTGTACGAATAGTTTATGTAATGCACTTTAACCTTGAATCTAGAATGCAAAAACTTGATTTTGCCTTGCTAGTTCTTGTTTTTTTTCCTCTTTTTTTTTGCTTGCTAGTTGTTTATTTCCTTTTGAAATGTATTCCATGGATAAAATTGTAACCAGTTTGTGACGCACAAATTGGATTAGAACCAAATTGTAGGACTTTTGGTCCAGACACATTGCATTCTCTAAAAACCGTGATTCACAGATTAGGATCGGATTCACAGGAATCTTCCGATCCGGACCATGGCCCTACTTCCACTAGGTGAATTGTAGATGGTTCAATTGAGAGGTACAATATCACGAAAGGCTATACTCACCAATAATAGTGAGGTTTGTGTCAATTTTCCTTCTACTGGCCATTGTGTCTTAACGTTCCAAGGGAAATGTTATCATTTTATCGTTGGAAGTTGATGATAAAAATGCCCAACTTGATATACTTTGAGTTAAGTTCAATTTAAAATCCACACATAAAGGACAACTTTTGTACTCTGCTCGGCTTGGCTTTTCACAGACTGCCTAGACAACTCCTTCCACTCCTGCTCCAGCAGTCACATCTCCACGTAATGTCTAGCGTCTAGGATACCGTGTTATATGCGCAATCTTAAACGAACACCCAGTTTCAAAACATATGTCAAGTTAATTTCATAAATGCATAACCGTAAGCAGTCGTACACTTGATCGAGGGTAAGACTGCAGGTAAGGAAGCAAATTAAATGGAACAAATTTTTCAGTCACATCCTCAACACTGAGGTTTGCCTGATCTGCTAATGCAAGAAAGCGGTTAAACGTATCAACATTGCGTATGACAGAAGCAATAAACGCCAGGGGACCTTTCTTAGATGCATATTCAACATTCGGACAATCATCAGGCATTGCTTTGTCTAGAGTATCAGAGTCACTGCTATTCTTAGCACCATTCTTCTGCGCACTACTCAGTAGAACACCATTGGAGCTTCTATTGTAGAGGTGTGAGAGCAATTTTCCACGGCTCAAAAGAAAGGCAAGAACTTTAACAAGATGGGGAAGGCACGGGGGATCATAAATTACATCCGCACCCAAACTGTCACAAGGAAAACAAGACAACTTAATAAGAAATAAGAAATACCGTATTCATGAAATTAACATTTTGTTCTCACTATCGTTTGAGAAAAGTCACCAACATTGGATATCAAGTACAAGATGAAACTAAAATAGACATCGAGACAGGTGCTTTAAACAGAGTCAACCATTCACACATCCGGAGTTTCATGCCTTGACAGTAATCATTATAACGAACTACATACTACCTTAACAACTTAATCTGCTAAGGTTCCAGCCTTGTAGGTTTATTCTTTCAATTTACCCTTAACTTTTAGTTCTTTTGTAAAAGTTTCAGATTAGGTTCTACTCCTATGCCCTGAATATTTGCCATTTTGTTATTTGATACCCCTATCCATCAAGGATGGTGACAAGGAGTAAAATACTAACGTGTGTTACCTGTGAAGTATTTCATTTATTTTCATTACTTATCTTTTCCGTTAAGGGTAGTTTCATCCTTTTGTATTATTAGGATTTGTCCAAGGTTACTAGGGTTAGCCTATATAACCTCGTCATTACTCTTGTAATACTTAATCATTTCATTATGCAATATACATTATGTTCTTCCCCCTTTGGCAAGTCCCCTCTGTCCCGAATTTCTTGCCCCTTTACGGGCATGTGTGTCAATTTTCAATTGCTTATATCTTTCAATCTTTAATGTTTTTTTACAATTTTCAAAATTGTGTAATAGAACTCATCGAGAATTATCAAACGAAATCCATAATTGATATATATATATATATATATATATATATATATATATATATATATATATATATATATATATATATATATATATATATATACAATCCGGTTCCAATCCGGACGACCTGATATACCTTATATCCGGACTTTTCATCTCAGCCGTTGGATCTCATCCAACGGCTCTGATAAAAGAGAAAACTTCGCGGGTTAAAACATACTGGATTCGGGTTAAATACTCTCGCGGGTCTCGCGGGTCATAACAAAATGGGTGAAACTTCCCACAGACGCTTGCAAATCTGGAACGAAGAGAGAGAGAGAGAGAGAGAGAGAGAGAGAGAGAGAGAGAGAGAGAGAGAGAGACATTGCGATTGAACAAGAAGAAGATACGGCTCGATCGAAGGACACCATCAAGGTAGAAGAAGAAGAAGAAGAAGAAGAAGAAGAAGAAGAAGAAGAAGAAGAAGAAGAAATCGAGTTTACCAGGTTCGACTATCTTATCTCTCTCGTTTTTCGGGTTCGAACAGATCTAGGGTTTCAAATTTTCTGGTTCGAAATCGAACAACGGCCCATGTTTTGTGTTGAAATCTGTTGTTTCTGGTTCGAATGTATGGGTTTCTTGGTCCCGACACTATTCGTGTTTTTGTGTGCAAATAGTGAAATAACTCGTTTCTGTGTTTGTTTTCTCTAGTGTAATTGTTGACCTCAGTCTATATTTTGATAATGGGATCAGTTTTTTCACCTAGAAATTATACCTGTTAATGTGATTGAACATTTGTTTTATTTATTATGAGTGGTACCTGTTAACGTGATTGAACAATTCGGAAATTTATTCAACTGCAACAACAAATAATAGCATAGCTATTCACACACATCCATCGAACTTAGTAGTTCTTGAAAAATCTGAATTGTGAAGTGACAAAAAAAACCCTAGATTTCGAGTTTGAAACCCTAGTATAGTTCGAGTTTGAAACCTCACAATTTATACGCGAACTCGAACAAAAACCCTAACCCTAGTTCTTCAAAATCGAACTATACTAGGGTTTTCGTACAAATCGAGTTTGAAACCCTAGTTCGATTCGAAATCGAACAAAAACCATAACCGTAGTTCTTCAGATTCGTACCAAATTAGAACGAGAGAGAGAGAGAGAGAGAGAGAGAGAGAGAGAGAGAGAGAGAGAGAGAGAGAGAGACCTGATGTCGATTTTGTCGATTTTCTTCGAATCGATTTCTTTGTCGGTGCGTTGAAAATCGCCTAAGCCTCTTTCTCTCTCTTCGTTGGTTATTGTTTGAAAGGGGAGGGAGGAAATGACCCGATTCGTGTTGATAGGGTGACCCACGAGATTAATTTACCCGGACCCGGTGGCTTATAACCCGCGAGACCCTTCCTTCCATCATAGCCGTTCTATGAGATCCAACGGCTGAGATTAAGAGTTCGGACTTAACATATATCAGGGTGTCCGGACCTGATCCGGATTGTATATATATATATATATATATATATATATATATATATATATATATATATATAGGAACCCCTTCACATCCAAACCCTTATTTACGGACCTAACGTCCGGACCTCCACCTTCCGAATTTTTTTTTGAAAATCCGAACCGTTAGATGTGTTTAAAACGTGATTTTAAGGTCTAACGCAAAGATTTGGCAAAAAAAAATACCCGGAAGGGCTTGATCGGGGCATTTTTTGACAAAAACGCTATATTTGCGTTTTTGTGAAAACCGCCCGATCAAGCTCTTCCCTTCCGTTTTTTTTGCCAAATCTTCGCGTTGAACCTTAAAATCACGCTTTTAAACACATCTAACGGCTCGATTTTCAAAAAAAAAAAATCGAGGTGGAGGTCCTTTTAAAAATCCGGAGTTTTGGATTGGAAGTTTTTTGTATATATTCAAAAAAAAATTCGGAAGGTGGAGGTCCGGACGTTTTAAAATCCGGGAGTTTGGATTGGAAGTTTTTTGTATTTCCAAATTTTTTTTTGAAAATCCGAACCGTTAGATGTGTTTAAAACGTGATTTTAAGGTCCAACGTGGAGATTTGGCAAAAAAAATGCAGGAAGGGCTTGATGGGGCATTTTTGACAAAAACGCTATATTTGCGTTTTTGTGAAAACTGCCCCGATCAAGCCCTTCCGGGTATTTTTTTTTTGCCAAATCTTCGCGTTGGACCTTAAAATCACGTTTTAAACACATCTAACGGTTCGGATTTTCAAAAAAAAATTCGGAAGGTGGAGGTCTGGACGTTAGGTCCGTAAATAGGGGTTTGGATGGGAAGGGGTTCCTCTCTATATATATATAGCATTGTACTATTGAAAATATAAATATTTTTTTGAGGTGCCGTGGGATGGAGGGAGTATTATGGTATCAAAGCCCCAATGGAGATAGTTTGTTGCACTGCCGGCATCATGGGAATCAGCAGTAGATTCTCTCTCCATTGATTGTTTCTTCCCTTCAGCACTGTTCATGCAGTACTGTTTATTAAGTATTGTTCATCTGAGGTGTTGTTTTCACGCAGTACTGTTCATCACATTACTATTCACGCAACACTGTTCATCACATTACTATTCACGCGACACTGTTATCTCTTCTTCTTTTGCTACTATTCTGCACTGCTTGGAACTGTTCTACTTTGTTCGAGGCTGGTTGTGGTACAGTTCGAGGCTGTTTGGGTTACTGTTTGCACTATAGCGTACTATTTCGATCAATTGGTACTGTTTCTTGCTGTCCAAGCCTATTTGGGCACTGTATTGCACTGTTGCACACTATTTCGGATTTTTTAGGGCTATCTAGGACTATTTCGAATGATCGTACATCTATTTAACTATCTCTTAGGTACTAAATCATCTTTTTGGCACTAGTTTTCTCTCCTATTTAATTTTCAAAAAGGCTGGCTATGAAGCACTGACACCGCTAGGGTAATCATATCGCAGTGTCAGGACATAGGGACATGGCAGGACACGTGTTTGGAAACACCATGCGGAGGGGGACACGGCTTAATTTAATTTTTGGGGTGGGACACATGGGCACACAGTTGGCGAAATGGGGGGACACGACAGTGGTCGAAATGAAATTTTAAAATTTTTTCTGGGGTAAAATCATAATTACTCAAAAGTTTGGGAATAAAACTATAATTTTACACTATATAAATATCTCCCACTAACGTGCAACGCCAATGCTCTGGATGCTGAATGAAAGAAGCATGATAATGTGCACACAAATCAAAATGATTCTTGGGTCTACCCTCTCTGATGCCTTTTGGCTTTGATTTGAGGGCATGATTCCACAGCAAACTCGACGGTATAGGGGGGCCACTGTTTCAGTGGTATTTTGTGAGCAACAACTTTGTGCATTTATTGCCAAATGTTAGGTCTATCTCCAATCCATCTATTTTAGTGGTATTTTGGAGCAACCACTTTGTGCATTTATTGCCAAAAGTTAGGTCTGTCCCCTATCCATTCCCCGCCCATATCCCCAATTATTGGGGACTAAATGGGTTATGTTTATGTACATGTTATGTTGAAATATCTCCCACTAACGGATAATTGATGTCTTTTTTTGTTTGCGTTTTCTATAAAAAAAAAAAACTTATATATAAATAAATATAAATATACACGTGGCATGTCCCTGCTGTGTCAGTATCCCCATTTTTTAAGAATTCTTGTGTCCATGTGTCCGTGTTCGTGACTGTGTCTGTGCATCATAGAAGGCTGGTGATAAAATGCAAGCTATCAATGCTACCCGGTCTGCTCTGCCTAGTTTGTCTTCGGCACCTCTCTTGCCTACTTCGGCTTCACACCTAATTGAGGTTACAAGCAAGCCTAATCCTCAGGTTGCCATGGACGAGTGTAGTTTTTGCCACTAGAACTTAGAAGGGACAATGGAAGGATGCGTGCCCTAAGCTTCTGCAGGTTAAAAAGACGTAATTATTTTTCATTCAACCGCACAGTCATCTTCTCAACCACCACCACAGTTTTTTTAACCTCTCATAGCTTTAGTAGCTCCTACCATTGGCAAAATTCCTCCGTCTCTCTCATTTGCACAGTATCAGACATTTTTTGCTTCCACCTAGGGGAATCATCCACAAACTTCTGCCATGTCCAACACCCTATCATGTTTTCATGGTTCTTATACCACATGTATCTTACCCAACACATGGATTTTTTATTTTGGTTGTTCCCACCATATGACCCTTGATTTCTATTTACTTTGCAATTCTATTTCCCCTATTAGTGTTGCCACTGCAAATAGATCCATTACGCATTTGGTTTCTATTGGTTCTTGTTAAAACATCCAACTCAAAACCATTTGGCAAGAGTGGAGAAGCCGCCCAGGCACATATACTAGTTTTCGAGGTGATAATTAAGCAATATAGGACAAATTCCAACACTTCCTTGCATGTGCGACCCCTGACTCGAGAGGTCAACAAAGGTCTGGAACATACGAATCACTATGGAACAAAGTGCAACTATGACACAAACAAAGGGGAAAAGCCTCAGAAAATCTAGCTCTGATACCATGTTAAAGCATCCAACTCAAAACCAATTGGCAATGGGTGGAAAGGCCGCCCAAGCTAATATACTAGTTTTCGAGGTGATAATTAAGCGATGTGGGACAAATTCCAACAGTTCTATTCTCCCTATCTTTGGCTCTTCCTTGTCTATCTCGAATGTGTTCTATGTTCCTCAATTGTTCTCAAGTTTCATTTCTATTAGTCAGTTGTCTGATTCCGGGCTTGATGTCTTATTCTCCTCTTTTGGTTGTATTGTGCAGGATCAAGTGTGTAAGAAACGAATTGGGACTGGGTGTAGAGTTGGTAATCTCTACATTGTGGAGAGCTTGCACGTTCCTATAAAATCTACCCCCATTGCAATGTCATCCTTATCATTGGATCATAATTCCTCCTCCTTTTCCCTTTGGCATTCCAGGTTAGGACATTTGCCCAGTGAACGTCTAAAACTTTTAGTTAATGACATTTTTTGAGTCATTGGTTGCAAATTTGCAAAAATGTCCTCTTTGCCCTTTAGTAAAAGTACTTGTTTTACTTCTATGTTTCAGCTTTTCCATACAGATTTGTGGGGACCTCCCCCAATGGCAATCAAAGCTGGTTCTCTGTACTATATCTCTTTTGTTGATGATTTTAGGTTAACATGGGTAGATTTGTTTGACATGCAAATCCAATTTCTACCAAGTTAACCGCAGTTTTCACTCCATGAATCTAACAAAGTTTTCAACAGTTATCAAAATCCTTTGTTTTGATTTAGGTGGGAAATATTCTCTATGTGAGTTCAATATTTTTGGCTACTCAGGTAACCATTCACCAATATTCTTGTACTGACAATCCCGCTCAAAATGGCTGTGCTCAACACAAGTATCGTTATCTTCTAAATACTGCACAGTCTCTTCTTCTTTCCTCCTCCGTGCCTACTGTATATTGGGGACAGACTATATGTGACCAACATTCTCCATTCTGCTCAGCTTACTGATGCCAAAATAGTTGATACTCCTACTATGTTATATGCTAAGTTCTTTTCTTATGATGGGGTTCCCCTTGCTGATCCTACAAAGTAATGTGAACTTGTTGGTTGTCTTTTTTATCTCACCACCACGGAGCCAGCTATTGCCTACAATGTGCATATTGTTAGTAAGTTTGTTTCTGCTCCTCAATCTATGCATTGGGCAGCATTGCTTTGTATCCTACGCTATGTTCATGGCTCCATGTTCCAATGTTTACTTCTTTTTTCTTCTTTAGACTTGACTCTTTAGGTTTATGCAAATGCTGAATGGGTAGGTGATATCTCTGATTAAAAGTCTACCTCTGGCTTCTGTGATTATCTTGGTGATTCTCTTATCTCATGGAAAAGCAAGAAGCAATCTGTCATTTCTCGTTCTACTGGGGAAGCTGAGTACCATGCTATGTCCCATGATACCTCTAAAGTTGTTTGGCTCCACTAGCTTTTATTTTATACGGGTGTCACTCTCTCTTCCCCTATGTCTCTTTATTGTGACAATAAGAGTGCTATTTAGATTGCCCACAATTCATTTTCCATGAGTGCACCAAGCATACTGAAATTGACTGCCACTTTGTTCGCCATCATCTTTAGTTGGGTACTATTGTTCTACTGTTTGTCTCCTCTTCACTTCAGTTGGCCCGACTTCTTCACCAAGACGCACATCACTGCTCAGTTTCATTTCCTCTTTGGCAAACTCTCGATGCTCTTTGGCCTCGCATCATTTATTTAAACTCTCGTTAAGGGTAGTTTAATCCCTTTTTATAATAAGGGTTTGTCTAAGGTTATTAAGGTAGCCTATATAACCCCGTCATGAGTCTTGTAATACTTAATCTTTTCATTCAATAGACATTATGTTCTTCTCCCTTTTGCAAGTTATTAACTGCCATTTTGGTTAGAAGAGAACTTAAATAAGAAGGAACAACATTAAAGCAAACTTCAACAACAAAATAAATAAAGTGAAAAGTACTTGCATTATATCAGGCATGAAGTCTTGAAGCTCACTCTCCGTGGCAGATTCCCAAGGGAGATGAATGCAATTTACCTGTAATTAGAAGCTCTAGTTAGCTTTGACATAACATCTTCCTACTTCACGTACTTTTCACTTTGAACTTCTTTAAGCAATGTTTAAGTTTCATGAAAATGGATCCACATTTAAAGCAACTCAAACTTCGTCCAAACTTGGCGGTTCTTACATAACTTCTTCTAAACTAAGTTTAGACTCTTACACAGCTATTCTTTTCCGGTTTTCGAAGAAATGTGTCATGAAATTGGAGTAGAGTGGGTAAACCACTTTAACATCAACACAAATAAAACCTAGTGCACGAGAAGAGGGGCTACAGCCTACAGGGGCGTGGTAACATGTAATTTTGGTTTCCTACTAAATAGACCAACTTCAAGTCTTAAATGGTTGGACTGTTCAACTTCATCCAAATTTCTTGTAGAAAATTCGCGCCCAACAACTGCAGATAATGTACACAACAATCTAACAAAATAAGTCATAACAAAGAACATACCACTTTCAGATCCTCGCTGGGTCTCTCTGAAGTACCTACTCCGGTGCTTAGCTGGTTTAACTCCAAATTGAGCTTCATGTTTTCTAAACTTGAAAGGTCGCCATCGCTTAGCATCACCTGAATAAAATGCATCGTTCTCACAGGTCACCGCAAGAACACAATTCAGTTATCATGTTTCAAGTTTCAACAAAAGATAGGGGCGCCGTGACACTCAATGACAAGTTGCTACAATGACTGGGTGCAATATTTACAAAATATATTTTAATAAAATAAACTAATTATAATAGAATTATATAAATTTACATCTAGGGAAAAAACATTTGAAACGTAATATTTCCCTAATTATGTGAAGGGGAAGAGGGGGAATTGAAGTTAGATAAAAAGAAAAAGAAAAAGAAAAAGAAAAAGAAAAAGAAAAAGAAAAAGAAAAAGAAAAAGAAAAAGAAAAGGCTCCATTCTCCTAAACTTTTTGCCTAGTGACTTTTTTTCGGTATTCTTTACTTTTCGATGTTTTTTATTTTTTGAAAAAAGTTCATATAAGACAACACTTTAGACAAGAAAGAGTTATTTGGTATTTTTCATCTGTAGGGAACTCTTTTTTTTTTGCTTTTGGTTATAATTTTTTGCTTTTAGAATCCTCTTCGAGACGGATGATTAATCCAAAAATATAACACGAATCAAAAAAGAAATTCAGAAAAGACGAACGAAACACGAAAAAAAAAAAAAGACAAAAAAAAAGTGTGGGAACAGTTAACTTCAAGTTTTGTTCCAAGTGTTCATCTAGCACTGGTTCAACAGCCGGTTCCAAATGGTTCAATTAAAATAGGCTGGTTCTGCAAATTTGCCGGTTTTTTGGTTCATCCGGAGATGGTTCAACCAGTCGAACCAACTGGTCTGGTCCGGTTTTCCAAACATCGACTCGGTGACAAAAATTATTCAGTTCTAAGGCTTCTACCAAGGCATCCTAGGGTACCTATGTCACAGCCCGTATTTTTAATCAATTATTCTCCAAGCTAGGAAGAAAAAAAAAAACAAAGAGGGGAAGTTGTTTTTACTGTAATAAAAAATAAAATAAAAAAAGCAAAGAGAAAAAAAGACATTATGAGTTAGAATTTGAACGCATGGCTTAGGTGTGGGTGACTAAGTAATTATCTTTTGGCAAGAACAGCCACCTAATGCCCACTATTGACACATCATGCTTCATGTGTCCAAATGATCTATATGAACCAACGTCCTAATGCCCACTATTGACACATCATGCTTCATGTGTCCAAATGATCTATATGAACCAACGGTAAATTCTTGTGCTCATTTGCCATTGCACCGAAAAGAAATAGAGAGAGAATTGTAGTGGGAGAAAACTAGGAGAAAGAAGGTGAGCATGCATTTGGCTAAGGTGGAGATCTGTGGCCATACTTTGTCCAATGGAGTACATTTTTCACTATGTCAAGCTTGATGGAGAGATGTTCGTACGTAGAGACCACGATTGCAATTTGACGTATTGGGTAGTGTGTAATACGTTCCTCACTAAATCTCTTTGCAAAGAGTGTTCTTTGATTCTCTCATATTTGTACTCTGTTGGTATCTAAGTTTATTGTTTTAGTTGTTGTCAAATCTTGTATTGTGACAGAGAGAATATTTGGCTGGCTGAAAGCCATGGAACAAATTAGTACACTTGTAACCCACCGGGTAGAAATGAGTAAGGAGATATGATTGATTTACTTGAGGTAAATCTAATGTAGTTTTATATGGCCCAAAAGGGGCACACGGATTGACCCCCAGTGGTGTTTGGCGTATTTCCAAGATGAACCAGGAAAACCGCTAAAGGTAATACTCCCTCCGTCCCTTTTTAGATGTGTTACTTGGGATTCTGTGCCATTTTCAACGGCTTATAGCTTTTAATGTGAACCTCAAAACATATGCATTATGGATCTTGTTTGATAGATCTTAATTATTTCTATTATACAAAATTTTCAAAATCATAAAAGCTATTATAAATTAAAAGTTATAAGCCGTTGAAAATGGCACAGAATCCCAAGTAACACATTTAAAAAGGGACGGAGGGAGTATCTTGTTCCAGAATGATAAACTTTGATTTGTCATTATCGATTATTAACCACGTCCATATTCGAGCAATGTTTATTGTCCTCATATTGCACATACTACCCGGCCATTTTATATTTTTTAGGTGCAAAGCAAAATAGTGGTAGCCGATTGGAGTATTCGGAGGATTATCTTTGAGAGACTGTATTAAAAAAATTAGTGCTGCCATTATGAGGATTTTAGGGCAAATGTAATTTCTGGTGAATTGTTTGTATAATTTTGAGAATAACAATTAGAAAGATTACTGATTTTGAGGTGTTTAAAAAGTACTACCAGATGTGAAACATCTCCATAGCATACCAACTCACAAGGAGATTTTAGAAACAAAATAAATTACCAGCCAGGTTCTATGATTCAGAACACGTGATAATACACGTGGAATGTTCAGAAAAAAGTTTAGCAAGACAGATATTTTGGGCTTATTTACCTTTTTGGATCCCAAAGTATTAACCGCATCTCAATTTTGTCCCCAATGTTTCAATTGCTAACATTTAGTCCCTAGTGTTACAAATTTGTGCCAATCAAGTCCTTGACTCTGACTCCGTTACTCCAGTCTGTCAAAATGAGGGGCAACCAAGTCTTTTCGCATAAACCCTCCCAACCCCAACCCTTTCTCTGTTACCACACTCTCTCTCTAGTTGTAAAAGATAGGGCAAAGGAGGAAGAAGATCAAGATCGACCAACAAAGATCAAGATCGTACGCCGCTGCTGCCGCCGTTTGGGGCGCCACCTTGTTCTTGCTGATGGTTCTTCCTTGAGCCATCTCCGAGTAGGCGGAGTATAGCCAGGCAGCAAGAACAGGGCAGCACCTGCTACGTAGGAGTTGCTGCTGAGTAGTACCCGATCAAGATTTGCTGCTCTTGGCCGTGAAAATGATCAGAAAAGTAAATATGGTGCAATCTCACAATTGGTGTGAAATGGGTTACACCCAAACATGATTTTGGTTCATCAATTTCGGTTTTTGGGTTTTCCCGGCTACAAATCTTCTCAGTAATTTTGGAATTTTTCTTTTTTGTTTGAGGTAAGAGAGAATTTATTTTTCATGGTTATACCCATTTTTTGTTTTTTGTTTTTTTGAACTGCATACCCTTTTTTGTTTAGTGTCCTTATTTTTTTTGGTCTGTATTCATATAAAATTATTTTGGGGCAGCAAATGAGACTTTGTTGGGGCTAGGTTTTTTTGGAGCAAGTTTTTTTGGAGCTAAGAGATAAATTTTCATGACTATAAAAATTAATTTGTTCTTTTATTTTGGGCAGCAAATGAGGCATTTGAGAGGGTATCAAGTTATGGGCTACTTCCAAACATGATAATCTTGAATAGAAGATTATTTAGGGAAAAAAAAATTCTCCTATCAATTCCAAGGGGCAGCCGGAGGTGTTGGATTGTTCAGGGAAAGCCGGGATGGTAGACATCAGAGATGGGGTTGTCTGCAACAAGGCTTGTGTCACAAGCTACGAGTTTGACTACGGTCTTGCTCGTGACTCTCGTTAGTGTGGGTGGCACAAGGGTGAAAACATTTTGCAAGCTATGGGATTGTTGGCTCACTAGCATGGGCTAGTGGCATTTTCGTAAATTCAATGCAGTGAAATTATTGTAATTATTGAGAACTCGGCCGTGGAGGGGTGCAAGCATTTTTGTGATATTTTTTTAACGTACTAGAGGTCGATTGCAACCGATGGTACGCGATTCAGAGTTTGATTGAATTTTAAAAGTCCACATACGCTCCTGGGATGAAAAGACGTTTCTTTGTGCCACTTGGGAAAAATTCCATTTTGCATATATAAGGGGGGAGAGGGTTGCAACCTAGGGAAACCTGGGGGCGGACTCTAAGCATTTGAAGGAGAGCCTAAAAGTCTCAATGTGAGTTTGGGAGCCCCATGGACACTGCCATCAACGGCAGGAGTGTCGGCACTGTGCAATCTCTTAGGGACAGAGGTTTCAGGACGTGCATGGTGTTAATGCATCCAACTCAAAATCTATTGGCAATGAGTGGAGAGGCCGTCCAGGCTCATATACTAGATTTGGAGATTTTAATTGACCAATGTAGGACAAACTCTAACACTCCCCCGCAGGTGGACCCCTGACCCGCACGTGGAGAGGTAAACAACAGATCCTCAACATTGGGATCATAACGAAACATGGTGCACTTATGGCACAAATAATGGGAAAGTAACCAAGAAAGTCTTGTCCAAAATCCTCTAAAAGCCTAGCTTTAATACCATGTTAAAGCAACCAACTCAAAATCAACAGGCAATGAGTGGAGAGGCCGCCAGGCTCATATACTAGATTAGGAGGTATGAATTAACCAATGTGGGACAAGCTCTAACACGATATGTCCCACATGCTTACCGTTTGGGTTACTGTCCTAGAACGAAAGAGCTATTGAGGTACCGCCATATGACCTTGTGTGCCAACTCATCGACATTGGTACGGGTTCAACCATGCTTGTTGGGATTAGTGGCTTAAGACATGCGACATGGAGGCAATGTTGCACTTGTTGGGTAACAGCTAACACATGAAGCTGTGAGACGTGTCGGGTACCATGTGCTTGGCTAGTTGAAAGGTATAATGCAATTTGGTGGCCACAAATTGATGGATTGCCTTACTCGGGCGGCATGCTAGTGCAATGTTATAGAGTCAAAATGGCCTTAGCTGGCTAATGGCAGGCGAGTTTGCATGAGGACTACGTTGTGGGCGCACAAGCGACCCTCGATGCTAATGAGATATGAGATGACCTCGTGACCGTACGGGATGCACGTAATTGTGACTCGATAGACGTTGGAAGCTTGTTAGCTAAGTTGGGTAACTTTGCTATGCACCAGTTGTGTGGCTCGGAAGCCTTGATGATATAGGACCTCAGTTAGGTGAGTGCCTTGCTTGTGAGCAAGCTTGGTGCAAGAATGCTACTGATGCCATGAATGGAGAGACTCGGGAGACATCAAGTCTTCGCTTAACGGGAGTTGTTCTTGCTTAATTAAGCATTGGGCCTTGAAAGGTGGAATGGGTGAATGACAAGCACTCGGAACATTGGATTAGACGGGTTTGGATTTGGTGGAGTCGCAAACGCTTCATGGGGAAACGTTCCGCTGCAACAAAAAGAGTCGCCCCATGATACTTGGATAGAAGCCGGATCCGGTTCAGGAAGAGCTAGGAGTAATGGAGCCACTAGTACTGTGAGCAAAATGAGATTTGAGAACAAAGGGTTAAGGTTGGGAGGGTTTCCGTGAAAAGACTTGGTTGCCCCTCGTTTTGACAGACTAGAGTAACAGAGTCAGTCAGGGACTTGATTGGTACAAAATTGAACGCTAGGGACTAAATGTCAACAATTGAAACATTGGGGACACAATTGAGACGTAGTTAATACTTTGGGGACCAAAAAAGTAAGTAAGCCCAAAGAATAAAAGATATGAACATAATAGTGAAGAATAGTAACTTTGGTTGGATTTAGTTGGTCCCTGCAAAAAGATGTTGGAAAGGTCAAATCCATGGCATTACATTCACAGTTCACACCACATCCACTACAGGCCTATAGGTATGCAATACTAATATGTGAAATGTTTTATGAAGACCATTAAATTCATTGGGCATCCACACTCCACAGGTTGAAATGCTATTAGATAGTTGGAAACAGAGAACTACCTTAGATGCTTTTACATGGGCGAGACAAATGCCAACCAAACCAACGCCTGAACCAATCTGATCTTTTAACATGAGAGAGAGAGAGAGAGAGAGAGAGAGAGAGAGAGAGAGAGAGAGAGAGAGAGAGAGAGAGAGATTCATTTAATTAGCACAAAAACAATAAGAATACAGCAAAGTGTAAATCGCAAGATCAAAAAGATTCATAACCAAATTACTGAAAATGAGAGATCATCAGATCAATGCCTAGAAATGGTTAAAATAGTTGCAACAAATACATTTGTTCCTTCGTTGACAGAAAATATTTGTGAGAGTCACCCAGCCAGCCCTGGGCATAAAAATTTAGCAAAAGCTTAGAGCCCCTGGTGAGTTACAAGTTCTAGGTTCATAGAAAGTCTCTAATAGTGGTGCTTTAGTACTTAAAGAAAACATGGGTCAAGGTTGAGCGCCATGAGTACATATTCGAGTCACCATGTGAGTGGCTTTCCCTTGTAAGTACTTTTCCACTTAAGTAATTTCATCTTTTGTTTTGATAAGTAACAAAATTAATAGATTAAGGTATGAAGAGGATAAAGGCTTTCAAACTTTATTGGTTTTTTGACATATTTTTGTTTATATGATTTTGTTCATCTTTTGCTCAAATTTCTTTACTTTTTAAATTAGTCCTGAATAGAAGAACCAAAACAGTAAAAAAAAGAAGAAGAGATGTTAGGGAAAAAGTTTCCTTTTTACTTTATTTGCGTATTTTTGCAAAAATGATGTCTTAATCCTACGATTCCCCTATTGAAGACAAACCGAAAAAGTAAAAGATTTCAACAAAACTAAAAAGTTCACTGAAGACCAAAAAAAGGACACGGATTACAGATTTTTAATCTAAACTATGGCCTAAACAGCTAAAAATTAATACTTCGCTATTCCAGCTTCAATAAGCAGCTTGATTTAATGGTCTGAGCAGTACATCACCATTTCAATTTTTGGTTCGAATCACCTTGTAAGCATCTTTCCCAATCGTGTTATAATTGTGATTAGAGTTACAAACCTTAGTCCAAAATACTCTTTTATGAGGCCCCGATTATTTTCATAAGAATAACCAAATTACATAGGTCGAACACATAACACCAAAATAAAAACTATATCAGTTGACTGTAAGAAAGACACCAGTAGCAAGTTTTGTAATTTTGAAGTCAAGTTCTCTTTTCGAACACCTTAATAAATAAATAAAAATGCACAAGGGGCTTGCTTTTCCAAGCTCGCGGAGGACCCTGGAAATCTCAGAGCTCTATTGATGTGGTGGTATACAAGACAAAGACACTTAATATGCAAGACACGGATATCTCAAGCAAGACCACGTTGTGCTCAAATCGTCATATCACGAAAGAGACTACTTTCAAGGTGATGTAATATACAGCTCACCTCAAAACAAGATTTACTAGAGAACATTTCCGGGCAGGAAAGGATGAACTCCGATAATAGAAGACTTGACGGCCAAATTGAACACCTGGAAAAACCAACCCACCAAAAACTATAGCGAGGAACTTAAGTTTCCAAGAGAACTCAATTGAGCAACTGGTTTATTATGAACTCTACGATTTAGTGTACTAACAGCAATGAATCATAAATGTTTCAAACATCAGCTGACAATTGCATATATAATTGAGCATCCAGAATCAGTACTGCACATATAAGCACAAAAACAGACCTGAGAAATATTCAGCAATTTCCTGCCAAAGCATGATTTGTACTAGGAAAGAAAAGTTCGAAAGGTCCAACAAGTGTATTTGGATCAAATTGGAATAATAAATTCAATAAAAATGAAATCACATCCCAGACAAATGGTAACCCTCATTTGGACCAACCTTGGAGACAATTCCTTTATTCCTTTCATATCAACAACTCACCACAAGGAAAAATGATTATCAAGACTAGCTCTTATTTTTGTTCCCTAAACAACCATTTCATTCCTCCTGGTAGGTAGCAGCACCAACCAGGTCAACGTGACCGTGCCAAATGTTTTTTTTCCAGGAGATTTCAAGACAAAAAAATTGGATGACAAAGATGGTCCATTTTTTAACCTCTTTGCCAAACATAATGAAACATGTATTGCCAAAGTCATTTTTTTTAACCTCTTTTCCAAACATAATTGAGAAATTCTTTTTGATCAACCGTCCCAGCCAGGCCCTGAAATAAGCACTTCAGCTTCCTAATCGATGGTATGGCGAGAAATTAGGAGTAGAAATTTCATTTGCAACACAAAACCGAAGAGCAAGAAACAGTACCTACACCCAAGTAAAGTCAAGGGCTAGCTACAAGCCTCTCCAAAACACGCAAGTAATTCCCACGAGCTCCAGTGGAAACCAAATTTGTAGAGCTAGGGATACCATTCTTTTTTATTCCAAAATTACCCCCAAGTACAGACCAATAATTTCCCGCAATATACAGGCAATTGGCCTCATTCCAAGAGCATGTTCTACCTCATCCTTCTAACTTTTCTATCTGTTACTACCAGATCTTGATTAACATGCATACAAGTATAGATCCATAGTGACATACAAAATATACTTCGAAACTTTAAAATGTTCTATTTTTTGTTTCACATATCCAATTTTCAAATAATTTTTTTTTTAAAAAAAAACTGCTACACGAAATCTATTAATTGAATTTGTTCACACTCCTGGAAATTTGTTCAATCAAACACCCCTGGGAATTTGTTCATTCGTAGCAACAAACAAATTTACATAATCATATTCACACTCTCCTGGGAATTTCTTCATACATAAGCAAATTCACAATAACTAATATAAATGTCAAATATGGCCAACAAAAAGGTTTCTCATCCCAAACAAAAGTGAATAGCATTCATTTCCAGTTTCGACATAGAAAGGCGGCATTTGTTTTCTATGTGTAGAGGTGGTAGTGGTGGATAAAAATTTAACATTGATAATATTTTCAATCTTTTTGAGAACTCTCATTTTATTGAAAATAATATTCTCAATAAGTTTTGGTAGTGATGGAGGTGGAGGAGGTGAAATGGTGGTGCAGAACTTTAGCATTGAGAATATCCTCATTTTTTCCACATTGAAAATATCCACTATAAGCGCTTGTGAAGCAGTGATAGTGAACTTTGATATTGATAATATTATCAATCCAATTATTTTATTTTATTTTTTGGTAATATTCACAGTGAATATTGGTGGCGACGGACGTGGTGGTGGTGGTTGTGAATTTAAAAGGTTAAAGAACTGAGAAAATTCTCAGTATTTTTTGGATTGAGAATATTCTCAACTTGTTTTGGGGAGTGGTGGTAATTGTGATTTGGTGACTTTAAAAAATTAAAT
Organism: Vaccinium macrocarpon; assembly: GCA_022606695.1. Lineage (NCBI taxonomy): Eukaryota > Viridiplantae > Streptophyta > Magnoliopsida > Ericales > Ericaceae > Vaccinium > Vaccinium macrocarpon. Next base: position 15,573,167 of record CM040174.1, read on the forward strand.
TAGAAGCGAAAAAGTTCTCAGTTTTTTTGGAATGATAATATTCCTAACTTTTTTTTTTTAAGTGGCTTTGATTTGGTGAAATTTAAAAAAACAAATAATATAGAAAATTTTCAGTTTTTTGGATTGAGAATATTCTCAACCTGTTTTGGGAGTGGAGGTGGTTTTGATGAATTTTTTTTAAAAAACAAACATTGAGAAATGTTTTGGTAGTGGTGGTGGAAGTGGTCGTGGTTTTGATGATTTTTTTTTTTCTAAAAAACATTGAGAAATAATCTCAATTTTTTAGGTTGATAATATTCTTGTAAATTCAGCACATCAAAACCACAACCACTTCCACCACCACTCCTAAAACAAAATTGAGAAAGTTATCAATTTTTTTTTGGATAGAGAATATTCTCAACTTGTTTTAGGATTGGTGGTGGAAGTAATTGTGGTTTTGATGTGCTGAATTTATAAAGAAAAACAACATTGAGAAAGTTCTCAACTTTTTTGGATTGAATATAGTCTCAACTTGCTTTAGAAGTGGTGGTGGAAGTGATCCTGGTTCTCATTAGTGTCATCATGCCATATGTTCACATATGAAGTTATATCAACAATTGAGTAATGATCCAAGCCAATAACAAAAATAGTAAATTGTTGAGAATTTTGTTAGGATTCAATTCAGGTGTGTTTAGTTTCGGTTAATTTTTGCTTCCACATGTAGCACAACTGAAAATCTTGAGTGATAGGAGCACAATGCAAGAGGTGCATGCCCACGTAAAAAGAACCACCAAAAAGTTATGGTGATGAGATATTTGTTTTCCTTTTTTGTTTAGTTATTGAAATAGTATACCTATTGTATAAATTTCTTGTGCCGCATAAACATTATATCTGCGACTTGTATTCATTGAGATGTAATGAAAAGATTAATTCATGGTAAATAGATAATTATAAAAAATACAAAGGATATTGAGAAAGATATCAATCTTTTTTGTGCACAACAATGATGGTGGTCGTGGGGTGGTGATTGTGAGGAGGTCAATGCACATAATTTAAGCTTTGCAAAAATTCACAATCATTTTTTTACCTTTCTAAATTGAGAAAATTATTGATCTTATGTGGTGGTCATAACAATGGTGGTGGTGGTGGTTGTGATGTGGTGAATTTAGAAGTCTTAAAATTCAAATGGTGGTAGTGAATTTTAACATTGTGATTATTCTCAATCCAAAAAGATTGAGAAAATTCTTGTAATACTGAGAATATTCTCATTTCCAAAATATTGAGAAGATTTTAAACGTCTTTTTACTATTACTAGTAGAGGCGGTGTTTTCAAGTGGTGGCGGTGAATAACATTGAGAATATTATGAAATCCAAAAATATTGAGAAAAAATTCTCAATCTATAATTTGGTGGCGGTGGAGGTGGTGGTAGAATGTATTATTGAGAATGTTCTCATTTCAAAAACATTCAGAATAACGTGTACATCACACTAGGTAGATATCATTTCATGAAATCCGATTCACTTTCAAGATGCATTGGTGGTGAAATGGTAGACATGTGAGACTCGACATCTCATGCTGAAAGGTTGATTCTAACTGAACTATTCATTTCCAAATGTTATCCACAACATTCACAAAAATACATTTTTTTAATTAATAAGACATAAAGAACTGCGTTCAATGTCAGAAACATGCACCGATACTCCATCGGCTGGCCATGGACTTACAACCAGTCATGAGCCCATGGCCGTTCGCCCAATGGGTCTTGATATCGTCACACATTCTCCCAACCGCCCCGGGAGGATTCAAGCACTCAATCATAGCCACCGACTACTACACCTATGAGTCAAGGCAGAGCCACTTGTACATATCTTTGCCGCCGACGTTGAGTAGTTCATATAGAAAAACATTATCTCAAGGTTCAGCGTCCCCTACGCTATCATCTAAAATAACGGCACCCAATTCTTGCAAAAATGGAGAAAATACAGAAAACAAGTAGAGATCAATGATGTACGTGAAGATTGGTAGAAATTTGGGTCAAAAACTTAGATCGGGCACTATCACAGTCGAATGGTTGGAATTCTAGAGAGAGAAGTTCTTGAAATTTGAAGGGGAGAGAGAGTGGCAGAGAGGATAAATGTTTCTCTCTCTGCCTCACCCCTAATTGTAGGGGGTGGATGGCAAGGAGACACGCAAAATTCCAAACGACATGCCCAGGAAAAACTAGGGTCATCCTCTAGGTCAACAAGAGGCGACACATGGCATTAGGAGACGCCCGGCGTAAGTGACACACCCCTTAAGCCGAACGACGCAACAACAGGCATCCTTTCAACTTCAAAGCCCTAACAAAGAGCAACACGTGGTGAACCCTCAGTGGAAGATAGTTTGGCGGTTGCAGATCCAGATGCCAGCATTCATCCTTCCAAACTACATTGGGGCTTGGCAAAGCTGACTGCTGACCTATCAAGATGGGGTCTCGGTCGGGCATAACAAACCTCTCCCACACTTGGCAGCATAAGAAGAGGTTGAGGGGCTATTGTAGTGGGCCGAACAATGACTGGTCCCAAAGGGTCAACCATATGACCACCCAATTGATCAATCCACGCCAGGGCATGGCCGAATGGTCTAACCAAACAGTGAGGGGACCATATGGACTAGCTTCTCAACAACACTTAACTGATGTTCAAGAAAGGCCAGGCCGAATAGTTGGCAAAATTTGCCAAAGGGTCCTATCGGGCCAATGGTCAGAATCAGATGAGGAGCCAAGTCCAGTTAACTTCGCAACGAAGCCGAACACACACCTCAGCTAAACATCACATTACGGCCAAGACAAAGTTACAACTCATCCCATTTTGTCATCAAAACCAGCACCGAACAATCCCCATTTGTTGGACCAGTGGGTTTGGACATTCTTAGAATCGGGCTTTGCCGGTCTAACATGTCAGATCAACAGAAAGCATCTCAACAAACGCTCTTGTAACTGTTCTCATTCTTATCCATAACATCAAATGTGACATTTGCCGAACAGTTACAATATGTGTCAGAGGACAACTCATAGCATGTGTAGATGGCTCAATTCCTATCGTTAGGTGTGACGTCAACCAAGCGGTACCGTGCGTGCTAAGCACGACAGTACTTAGAGGACAAGTCAAAAGTTCACTACAACAAGTACAACAATCACCCCTAAAGGGTATGCCTCTCTCAACTATGAAAACCCTAAACTCTTGCCTATACTTTTCATCTCCTTCGACCACTTACTTGATTGTCAGAGTGCCTTCCTGGACAAGTCCACCATCCGGTTAGGCGCTAAAGGCGTTGTGGCGTGCGCAGACAAGTAGCTCAAGCATGGCACTTAGGCTTGACGGTTAGGCGGATCAGAAGGCTCAAGCGAGGTTGAACCTCAGGATCGCAGCTCCCACAGTGGCGTTTAGTTTCGAACACAAGGGAACTCTACAAATAAATCCTCAAAGTTATGCTCCGATAGTGGAATTGAGCTGCAAGATATAAGCAACTTGTTTTCCAGGAGTGAATGGGCAACTATCTTTGGTTTCAATATTCTGTCATTTGTGAAATTCTTTGAGGTGCTTGCGCCCATACTCCATTGCAAAAGAAAACAGTGATGAAGTCTTGATTACATTATAATCTGAGATAGGTAAAATGTACGCAACCCCACCCTAGTCTTTGTGTGGGAGTTAGCTTTCCATCATTTCAAACACATGCCACAAGACTAGGAGTGGATAGCACACTTTATAGCAGAAGACCATTACATCTTCCTGTCATTACAGTTAATAGATGAAGAGAAAGGAAGGAAAAACCTAGGAATATCATGTGACCTGATAAGTTACTCGAATGCAACATTCCAGCTTAACAAAACAATTAACAGTTATCAATTTGATGTTGTAGATATCAAATCAAAATTTAAACAGCAATAGTTCATACCCAGTATCACCTTCAAGCATGTTAAGTGAACATTGTAGGGTAACCACCAATTTCCTTGTTTCTGGGCAACTTGGAAGTTCACGACAATCTAAAGATGGCAACAACTATCAAGAATAAATTGACCCATATAAAAATTAAAAACACAGACATTATATTACAAAGAAGAAGAAGAATATTGTACCGTTAGGAAAAAGAAACGAAATGCACTTTAACACCCTAGAGTTTTCTTTCGCAGAATCATCATCCTGTCACACCAGACATTTCTTAACAATGTCCAAAGAAGTAAACAAAAAGGAATTAACTGTAACAGGTCGAACCTGCCATCCATAAACACTACCTTCAATGAAGTCATGTAAAAGGCTAATTGTTCATACAACTCATCCAATACTTCAAAACCTTGGGACTCAACCTCGACAATAATCTTCTTCAGAATTTTTTTTAAGTATGGTACGTAGAATTTTCCATCCTGCATTGGCAGCAAAAACCAAGCAAAGTTCAACATTTCTCAAACACTCAATTTAAATCTCTCTTAAGTTGCGGGAAATACACAAGAAATGTTAAAAGAAAGAAATCAAAAGTTCCGCTTCCACATTTTTTAGCCCTCAAAACTCTAGGAAATGCATTAAAATTTATGGCAAATTTACGACATTAATCTAGTGAAGTTCTGAAATAATGGTCATCATATTGAAAGTACGATGTCTGTTGGGCTACCCAATAGGCCACCCTTCTACACTCCCGCATTCTAGGTCAGGTGGTCAAATCTAGTCAAATGCAAGGATTGATTATTTCCCAACAGGAATGAATAGCTGCTGGTGATGGAACTTTGCACAACGAAAATTCCAAATGTTGGGGTCCTGGTTAGACCAGTTTTTCATATGTTATCAGGAACATACTAGGAACGGGGGCGGGAACACAGAATGCCACATGCCCCAAATTGTGGTAATGTGAAGTAGGCTATATTTTACAGTATAAAAATGTACTTATTATAGGGGATAAAAATCCTATTGAGTAAAATGTTTACTTTGGAGATCTCCATATACAGTTTTTGGAAGCATCTTGACTTGACCGATTTTCTTTTACATTTGTCCTATCACGACTTTATTTATTTGTTGGTTACAATTCATTTTAAATTTCTAAAGGAAATGGCAAGGAAATAAGTAGGAAACAGATTGGGATCGATTTAGATCACTAAATTCACTGTTTAGGAATGTTGGTGTACCATATTTTAGAACATGCATTCCACTACATAATTTGCTAGGGTGGCAGTGAACGTGGTAAAAGAGGGTTTTCAACCAATACTGAGCTTTCTTGGAGCAGAAAAAGGGGGTCGTTCATGGATAAACCCTACCAAGGATAAGATATAGAATTAACTCACTAAGCTTTACTTTTCAAAAAAGGTTCAAATATGACATGAAATCTCATTTTGGGACTGAAAATCCATAGGCTTTTTTAGTTATATTTTCTCCACACGTGGGCTACTTCTGAGTTGGTTTAGTTTTGGACTTGGGTACTTCCAGGCTTTCATATAGTTCAGGTAGTGTCCCGATGGAATTCTGATACTACGCAAGAAATTTCTATTGGATTGACCGAAAAAGTTTTCAAACAGAAAAATAGAACTCAGAATCTCATTTCTTGTGCATCACTAAGCTTTATTTATTTATTTTTTTACAGAAAAAAAAATTATTAAACGTTGAAAACAAATTACAAAGATTAAAAGAATCCAAAGCACAAGGCATCACGACGGAGGGAGGAGACCAACAAAGATAGCATTCTTGCACTCCAACTATCATATGCTGCCAAGACCCAAAGACCACAACCATCACCCAGACACACTGCCCTGAAATGACATAGGATCAAGGATCATTAGAGGAGCCTGCATATTGGCCCTTTCATCATCCTCAGCTTCCATTATTGTGATTTTAATAATAATTTCCTCATCATCTCCCATCAATCTATACCCTATAGAAATGTATTTTGGCTACAAAAACCTCAAACCCCCAATCCCAAATTCTCAAATTTTTGGCTTTTCTAATTTTTAGAAATTGGGGAGAGAAAACATCGGAAAAAAAACTAACTACTCACAATCCTAGCTTACAAGTGTCCCACGGCTCTAAAGCTCCCAGCCGTATCTCATCCTTCGCAGTTTGCAAAACAACCCAACATATTACTCCCAAGTCTCCCATTCCTTTACAAAGAAAAAAAAAAAACTACTGCCACCATCTGAAAGCAGTACGTAGATGGGAAAAAGTTTGTGTAAAAAAAAAAACTACTGCCACCATTTGAAAGCAGTACGTAGATGGGAAAAAAATTGTATAGTGCAATATTTTCCTCCCATTGATGGTTTTCTTTATGGTTTCTCTTTATGATTATCATCTATGATCCTCTACAAATTGTTGAGTACCATGAGAATTTGTTTTGACTTTCGAATACCAAATTCGGTTCCGTTAGCTACAAGAATTTGTCACATAGTGCATATCAAATGCTTCAGGTTACAATTCTTGCAATCTCTAATTTCTTTTGTCCTCTTTGGTTGTTCTTAATTTTTCCATACTTCTGTGGATATTGGTTTCCCATACAATGAACGGGTTCAACGCTAGTATAGTCTGCAGCCATGATCTTGTTTATTGTGCTTCACTAAGCTAACACACAGCAATTAGTGCTCTCCCTTTCTATTTCAGAATACCAATTTTTTTCAAAGAGAGATTTTAGAATGGTTGAAGAGCTGGGGATTGTAGAAGCGACTTACAGCTTTGCTAATGCAGTAGTCCCAAATGAATCTCTGTACCCTATCCGTGACCGAACCTCCGCCACAGTCCCTAGGGTTAGAAACACAAATAGAGTTGTTTTAAATTCAAAATGTCGATAAACTAGGTTAACAATAGGCCAGTTTTTTTTTCCCCTGATATGGGAATGGCTTAAAGTAGGATGCGGTTAGGAGATTACCGTGCTAAGGAGATCAAGACGTGGGGTGATTCCATGGCGAGGAAGGCGGAGACCAAGTTGAGACACGACGGAAGCCTTAGATCGAGTTCTCCCTCCTCCGCCGCCGCCATGGCCGTGGCTCTCTTCCTCACACTTGCACTGGCCTGATAGTGTAAATTAGAGCATCTCCATCCTTCACCTGAAAGTTTCGAGTAAAACATTCATTTCAAATACAAAAATGATTGAGTTAGAACACCATGTAAATATATCGGAGATAAGGCATAGTTTTCCAAGAGAGAGAACTGAATTGCTAAAATCTGCAAATGAGTTATTTTAGCAAATGAGCTTTGACACGTGCTAAAATTATAATTTTAAAATAAAGATATGAAGTGGTTTTGTGGATTATTTTTAAAATTTTTTTGCATTAAATTAAAGTACTTTTCGTGTATTTTAATTCAGTGTGAAAAATTAAAAAAATAATACACGCATACACTTAATTTTTTGATTTGAAATACCATAATTTTAGCACCCGTCGAACTCATTTGCTAAAATCATGGTGATTTTAGCAAATAAATTGTTAAAATCTTTTGGAAAATTATGCCTAATTCTTGTACATGTATCATTATCCTTTCAAATATGGAGTACTTCAGGCAAAAATATCTTCACTCGTTGCTCAAATTTTTACTTAAATTTGAGTAAAAATTTGGGTACAAACTTGATTTACCTAAATTGTTACTTAAATTTGAGTAAAAATTTAGGTACAAGATTTGATTTAGTATGGCTCATTCCAATTCTTACTCAAATTATACGGTGGGGATTTTATTCAGAACATTGAATGGCAAAAGGATAAATACTAGTGCAACAAAAGAGCCTTAAAATTTTGGTTCACATCATATGTGGTGAAATATTTGAGTAAAACTCAAATTTGGTAAAGGTTTGGTAAGGACCAAGATATTTATCAAAATTTGAGTAAAAACTTGATTTGGTATAGAACATTCCAATGGACAAGAGCAAATTTAGGCATAAATTTGAGTAAAAGGCTTATTAATAGCGTTGTTGTAAATTTAAGAAGGAGAAAGTGGCCTTCAAAATTTAATATTGGGTTTGGTTCTCACTAAATTTGGTAAAGAACTTGAGTAATATCAAATTTGGTGAATGAGTGTAGTAAAGTTTTTCGTGTTTTTGACTTAAATTTGAATTTGATGTAGGATTTGAGTAAGGAGTGGAGATGCTCTAACCTATGCCAAATTTTAGTTTTACTCAAATATTTCACCAAATCTATTGTGAACCAAATTTTTTACCGAATTTCCTAGGCTCTTTTGTTGAACTCCTATTTGCCCTTTGGTCATTCAATGTTATGGATTATATCTCTAGCCTACAATTTGAGTAAGGGTTAGATGGAGTCATACCAAATCAAGTTTTTACCCAAATTTTTCCTCAAATTTAAGTAAAAATTTGGGTAAGGAGTGAAGATGCTCTAGGGAGTAGAGAGGGATTTGAATGATATTTATTCTAATTTGAGTTTGTGTCTATATTTGAGTAAGTAGTTGAGATGCTCTAAACCCAATCAAAAGATTCACACTTTGGCAAAAAGATTATGATTACAAAAATCACAAAAAAATAGAGAGGCTATTTTATACCATATTTGTTTTGTTTCTCAGCCTGTAGACACCTCAATTTGAACCCCGTGGAAATCCTTGGCATTTCCAATGATAAAAATGGACCAACCAAACACATTGGAGCTTGAGTAAGTGCTTAGAAATTCCTCCAAAACCTCTTCAAAATAAACCCTAGCTTGCACCAACTTTTAGTACATGCAAAACCCTTTTTATTGATATATAATACTTCTCGATCCATTTTGAAATGAGGGAGATGTGCACATTTTACTAAAATGACTTATTTTTTCGACCTCTTGAGGGTAAAATGATCATGGATTTTGATGTACTAATCATATTGGGTTCAAACCACTTGGGTTAGAAAGTAGACTCAATCACCTTTCCAACGCTCCAAACCACGTGCAAAATGGAGTTCAGTAGCATCCGAAGTGACCCCGCAAAGTTTGGTATGTTGTGTAGTTTTCCTTTGGGTGCGCAAACATGCTTTGGACGCCCAAACTTGTGATAAGCCCCAAATGTTGTTTATAATCCGGGCTTATCTCTCTCATTTTGCACACACTTTCGCATTTAAGTACTTTGAATTGTTTAATATTGCGCGTTTGGTGTGTTTTTCCAAGTTTTAGGTAAAATGGAGCAAAATGCGTATCCTTAAAGCTCCAAATAATCTCCCGTTGTATCCGGAAGTACCCGGAGGTTAAACCATGGCATAAGGCACATTTGAAGTGCTTTGGAAAGCATCCCAAGAATCCAAGAGCCAATGAGTGAAGAATCGGCTAAGGATCAAGAAGTCCAAAGATCACAAGGTCAAACCGGTGGGCTAAAGCCATGACCAAGGCTCTCAAAGAGTCCCGGTGGAATCCGGGAGTGAAAACATTCACAAGACCAAGTGCTCCCCTTCCCGAAGCTCACATGATGTTTGGAAGTGTTTTGGAAGATGCTCGGTAGCACACAAGGCCAATGGATGACCAAGAAAGAAAGGCAACCTCAAATACCTAAGTATTGATACCAGTATTGATAGGTATCAATACCTCTGAAGAACAAAGCTGGACAGAACCTTGGGTATCGATACCCCAAACCTTGGTATCGATACCCAGGCATTATGGGTAACATTTTGAAGGCAAGTATTGATACCAGTATTGATAGGTATCAATACATGACCACCCGAAAAGTAATTTAGCCCACTTGTTGGACTTTTCACTTATGGAAACTTTCACCTTTAGTTGCTTTTAGGATATTTTTTGTGAGAGAGAAAGTGTATTTGTATATATCTCTACCTCCTACACTATCTCCTACACTTTCATTTTTGTTTCCTTTTAGTCTAAATTAGCTCCACCTTCTCTCTAGTTTTTAGGATTTAATCTTCAAGAACCAAGGTTTTCTCCTTCATTAATGTTGTAAGCACTTCTCTAATCTTTATAAATCCGTAGTTTATTTTCATTTTCGTCATGTTTTGTATTTCATTTATATTTCCTTTAATGTTTAGCTTAATCATGTTTGAGTAGTAGTTTAGGCTTGGTCATGGGGTGAATATCGCTCCATGACTTCAGTGTTTCAATGGTTTCTCACGTTTATATGTTTATTGTGGGTTTATGAATGGATTAATCACTCAATTTTTGGTCTACACTTAGAGTTGTTAACCTCTTAGATTGGGTGTAGACAAATCACTTGGCACATACAATGCTTTGAGCTATGTCACTTTGGGTGTTCGACAAAATGTCTAAGAGGGTGTCTTTCCATTTACAAACCTCATTCTTGTGATAAAGATTGGTTTTCATTGGGTAAATTCAATTTTATGTATCAAAACTTATTCTTGTTAACCTTTTTGATCTTGTGTAGGCAAGGGCTTGACTACTTGCCACACATGATGCTTAGAGCTATGACATTCAAAGTGTTTGTCAAAATGCCTCAAAGAATCTATCCCATTGATAAACCCATTTTCTAGAGTCAAAATGATCTTCATTGTTAAATCTTTCGAGTGAGAGCAAGTGACTTTGTCTCTCACTTGAGTTATAGTTAAGAGCCATTGAATATCCTTAGTTATGGGTGGTGTGAACCTCTAGACCTTGCCGCCTTTAATTTATAGTTTAAAACTTCATTTTCAATTGTGTTAGAAGTCGAGAGAATTCCACCAAACAAATCACAAACTAAGTTTACCACTTCAAGGCCGAAAACCTACACTTGCAAGACAACTCTCACGCCGGGTGCGTTCGGTCCCTGTGGATTCGACCAGGTCTTAGCAGTTATTATGTTATCGCCGACCTAGCCCTACGCTTGGGGTGACACCATCTACGATACAATCTAAGGCCGCAAGCAACTTGCTTTAAGTAATTTTTAGCCGGTTTTCTGATAAAACCATGGCTTTCTCCTCTACCCCAACCACATTTTTCCATTCAAAACTCCCTCCATCACTACTTCCCCCCGAAATTTGAGTTCAAAATGCATTTCCCTCTGTTACTCACCCTAAAGTACCCATTTTCACTCTATAAATACTCCCCCTCTAGCCTTATTTTGAGGATGATCAACCATTTCATAAGAAGTCAAAACTCGGCCCAAATTCCTCCAAAAAACAACCATCTTCAACTCTTACAATCCACTCCAAAACCTTCAAACATCATAAACCACTTTTCAACCTCCATCAAAGCCAAAAACTCATGCTTGATATGCATAAATCCTAATTGATACCAAAATACATCCCCACTAACCTTAGAAAGTCACTCAAAAAGCACCCAAAATTTTCTACTTCACCTTGAACCTATCAACCAAGCATAAACCAAGCTTCCAAGGTAGTAAATCTACCAAAATGTGTTGAAAAAAGGTCCCTGTAAAGACTTGTAATTTATTTATTTTCCTTTATTATCTCAATGTGATTAAGTTCGTTTTTTTTAGCCAGGCTAACATTTTATTTTATGTTTATGTGAAATTATGCGCACTATATTTACCAAGATTGGGTATGTGAACCATGGGGTGAAAGTGTTGTGGGACCATTAGTGTTAGTTTTTAAAATTAGTTAGTTTTAATTTTATAACACATGGGCTATAGTTTAACCACTTAGTTAGTAATAGGACTTGTAATGACCAAGTTCCAGAGTTCTTTGTTTTGGCAATTCCATTTGACAAAACACACATTTAAATCGAGTTGTAATGTTATTTTTTCGAGTGTCTGTTTAGGTGTGGAAAGGAATCATCTCTTTAGGTAATAGTTGAGAATGCGATAGTATATTTTTTAGTGGTGAGTTGGGTAGGTTATTTTACTAGTTCAGAAGTTGCTCAAGACTTGCTTGAGCAACATATCCAGCAACTCTTCTGCCAAGAATAACTTCAAGACTTGCTCGAGCAACCTGTCAAGCAAGTTGGGCGCGGACAGCTTCTATAAACATTGATGTGTTAGGGTTTTTTTTCTATTATCTCTCATAACATAGCAATCACACTTTGAGGCAAATAGAGAGAGAAAGGTTTCTTGATTTTTTGAGTGATTACCTTGGAGTTTCTAAGCAATCGAGCGATCGTACAACTACATGCTCATCTCCAAGAAGTTCTCTACAATCTAGAAGTGATTTCTAGGGAATACTTTTGGTGGGATTTCAAAAGTATCCAAGGAAGGCTTGTGAGATTCAAGGCGTTGGCGATTAAGATCACTGGGTGCAGTGTACGTGTGACTCGGCAGGTGATACTTAGAACTTTGTGAGGATTTACATCGTTTGGATAGGTATTTCTGTAACTGCACAATGAGTATAGTGATTTTGATTCCTTCCCGTGGTTTTTTACCCATTTAAGGTTTTCCACATATATCTCTGTGCTGTGGGATTTGACTGCTTGTGTAATTTTCTGCTGGTAGTATTAATTAGTGATTCGCATTCATACTATTAGGGTTTTAACAGATTTTAAGGGAACCTTGATTTTTCAGGACTTGAGATGGGGACTAAGGAACTAGAGGGGTGTTTAGTGTAATTTTTACACTTATAACCACGTGGGCATCAGGAGAGCACCAGCCTCTTTCTTTTTTTTTCCAGAGTGTTCTTCGTCTCTCTCTCTCTCTCTCTTGGTCCATCTCTCTCACTCTCCCACAAAACTCTACAATTGACACTCAAATTCAAGACAAACCCATCACCAATCCTTCGTACCCACAACATCTAGGCCCAAAAAATTGCGTGGGTGGAGTCATCTCGGTGGATTTTTGGTTGAGGCTAGGGTTTTGATTTAAGACTTGTTGGAGCTCTAATCTTTGAGGTAGGAGCACATTTTTACTCTCTCTAGCTGTATGTAGTTAATTTGTTGCATAAATCTAAGCATGGGTCTCCAATTTCAAGTAACTCCTTGTTTTCACCATGAAACTGGGTTTTCTACTAAATTTGTTCTTGATCTATGTTTTGTTTGTTGAACCATTCAATTGGTAGTTGATTTTACTCTCCATCAATGTTTATTTGTTGTTTGGAACCTCCAAATTTTAGCTTAAACTATCAAATTTGGCCTTAGGTTGAAATTCCCTCCCTTCGGGAAAAATTTGTGAAAAGCTATCAAATTTCTTCACAATCTGCCTCGCTGGTCTGGATGGGGATTCGAGTGGTCCGGACCAAGCCATCAATTTGTTCAAAAAATTTTATTTTTGTTTCGGGTTCTTCCTTAAAGCTTAGTTAGTCCCTATTTGCCCATATCATCACGTATTTGACCTTTAACATTGAGATGACCTTCAAATTGATTTTATGATCATTAAAATGAGATTTTTACACGTGAAACGGTTGGACACGTTGCAATATGAAATGGACTCTCACCACTTTAGGTTGTTTTGACACTTTTGATGAAAGTTGTGACGATTGGAAAGAAATACGATCCTTGAAAGGGTTTTGATGAAAAAATGTATTAAATGGATATTTGAGAATGATAATTATGAATTCTATGTCCACCGTTTGGTGCGTCCCTGGCCATTGGTGTACAGAACCCATGAAATTTGGCAGGGGTGCACGGAGCCCACGAAATTTGACAGGGTGCATGGAGCCCATGAAATCTGGTAGAGGGATTAATTCCCTATAAAAAGACAAGTGGCTATTTTTTAGAAATGTTTGAAATGAAGAATTTTATGAAAGACACGACATTTTGGTGAAATTTGATATTTCAATACGCGTTTGGACACTCGACACAATTGGTCACGGTTAAGAAGAAATTGATGGACACTTAGGATTATTTTTGGACACTTTGGTATTTCATTGGACACATGGATACCTTGTCGTCATTTATCACTTATTTTAGTCATCCCTGTCATACCTTACTCATTTCATTTATGGTAATGAACTTCTTCTGCGCACATCATTTTTTATACACCTAGCGTTAATAGAATAGTTTCATATTGGGCTAGTGAGCTCACCCTATCATTTTCAGGTACTTGGCAAGGAACATGAATTGGATGCTTGGAGTGTGGATGCATGACATGAAACATATTTGATTATGAAGTTATTTTATCCTCCACATAGTACATTTTTGAGAGATAATCATGTAATATTAATTTCTTCGATATTTTGACAATTATGTAATAACTTTAAATCATTTTAGTACTTATGTATTTGGGTATGGGTATCCTTTGGTCAGAGACACCTGAAATTTGTATTTGGATTTGTACTTTTGACTTTGACTTTTCAATGGTAATATTTATGACTTTGATGCATCCTATGTGGATTTTATATAAATTTCGATAACTATAAATGAAGGCATAACAGTTCCCCTAAGGAACACCTTCAAGCTCTTCCTAGTTCTTGATACCAGTGGAGGGTTTAAAAGGGTTAAAAGTGCAACAAAAGAGCTCAAAGTTTAGCACCTGAAGAGTCAGTTTGGGCACCTAAAGCATCCCCCTTTGGGTGCCCAAACCATCTCTCTCTCATCACTTGTTTTTGTTACTAATCAGTTTCTTTTTTTTGTTTAAAATCATTTCTAACATGTTTTAGGTAATAGAAAACAAGTTGTGTAGCCTCTGTGCATTTCAAAATGAAGCCTAATGTGTGTTTAAAGGCTTGATCATACTTATCATACTTGTGAATGTTTTTGGGATTGATATCAATCAAATCATGGACTTTCAATCATTTCATGCAGTGAAGGAAGCAAAATAGAAGATAAAAAGAGGGTCTGCTAGGCCACCCAAACCAGCCTCTTTGGGCATCCAAAAAGTCCCCCTTTGGGCTCACTTGGCAAAGCCTCCTTCGTCTTCCTTTCTTGTTCATAATCAATCCATTGGTATTCATAGTCACAAAAAGCTTCATTTATTGTTTGAAATCAATCTTAAACCCTTCGTTTGACCCTTAAATAAACCTAAATCATGATTTACAAGCTTAATCCACCTCTCAAACATGATTTTTAGGGGGAATACTTGAAGAACAGAAGCTTATAAGTCATTTTGAACATAACCAAAGATGAAACAGTGGGTCTAAGACATGAGCCCAAAGCATTTTTGGGCACCCAAACCAGCTGCTTTGGGCGCCCAAAGAGCTTCCAGATGCACAAATTGTTTTTCATGCGAGAACGTTCAAAAGTTATTCTTGGTCTTTTAACACTGTTCTATCATGCTTATTTACTATTTTTCATGTCATTCATCATCAGCATTTGGTATAATCACATGTAACACAAGTATCCACGACTTTCGTTATGGTTTTATGTTTATTTTTATATGCTCTCTTTCTCGTTTAGTGAAGAAAACCTATTAAATCAATGTTTTCACAAACATTTAGTAGAGACCGGACATTGTGTTGGGCGAGAGGAGTGCCATAAAAACCTTCCCTTCTTGTAACTTAGCTCCCGAACCTGAGAAATCATGGTAACGACGGGTTGGCAAAACCTTTTTTAAACTATGGGCAAAAGAGTCATTTTCTAACCGGTTTCTCATGTACGGTCCTTAAAACCGGGTGGCGACTCCAAAAATCTAAATCATTTTCGAAACGCGAGATCTTTTCCCCAGGGTGTCCACACAGCCGCAATAGTTGTAAAAAATAAGAATGCCATTTTTGCTAGTCTACTATACTTGCCTTAAGAAATTACCACTCCTAAGCCATAATTTTGTTTATTATATATGAGTAAAAAAATTAGAATTTATTTAGAACATGAGGAAGAAAAAAAAAACAGAAAATTGAAGGGAAAGTGGGGATAAAATAATAAATCTGGCTGCGTCTGAATCCCATTTTTTTTAAAAAAATTTCCAAAAAATACTTTTCTTCTGTCTCCTCTTATTACTCACAATTGTCTCTCCAATCATTGCTTGCAATTCTCTCTCCACCCATTACCTCTCTTTTCAATCATTACTCTCATTTCTTTCTCTATCTCTCTCAATTTATTACCCCTCTCGCCAATTATTACTCACATTTCTCTGTCTAATCATTACCCCAGACCAAATATGTCACGCCCTCAAATTTAATAACCCAAAAGTAAATAAAATCCACGTAGGACAAGTCAAGGTCTCATAATTTCCCTTTGATTAGTCAAAGTCAACATAATATAATCCCATCATTCTGAATAAACAAGTTCTATTCACTAGCGTCCATAACCCGAATGCGTAAGTACAAAGTTCAAGGTTATTACATTGCCAAATAGTCAAAAGATAAGATATAGAATTTACAAAACCATCTTTCCAAAAACATAATACAAAGATGGGAAAATAACTTTATGCATGTTTAAGCTCCATGTAAATGTCACTCGACAAGCATCAAACTTCATGCTCCATGCCGTGTACCTGAAAATTGATAGGTTGAGCTCACTAGCCCAGTAGAAAAACTATTCTACCAATGCTAGGTGTATAAACATGATACATGCATAATGAATGAGTATGAAGGTGGACATGGCCAAAGTACAAGGTTAGAATGGACGGAAGGCTATAACTCGACCACAAAGTAACCGAAGTATATCCAAGTGTCCAAAAACATGTCCAAGTGTCCAAAATATGTCCAAGTGTCCCAAAATAAATTTAAGTGTCCCACCAAGGTCCAAGTAGTTACCAAAATCCTCATTTTCGCATATAAAAAGTCAATTTTTGCCCAAAAAAAATGCCAAATTAATCCAAATTCATCACAACCGATATTTCATAAGAAAACAATCATCAATTTTAATAGGGAATCATCCCCTTGCCGGATTTCATGGGCTCCGTGCACCCCTGCCGGATTTCATGGGCTCCGTGCACCCCTGGCTAGGGACACCAAATGGGTGATCCCTAGAGTTCATTTTATCCATCAATATCATCTCAAAACAATTTGTCTTTCAAAAGTTCCCAAAAGTCCCATTAGTCCAAAAGTTCACCGTTTTTGCCAAAAAGTGTCAACCGACGTGTGTTTAATTCATAAAACCAAGAAATTGTTAAATCACATGTCCAAGGGTTAAATTTATGATAGCAAGGTGAATTTGATGTTCAAAATGGTTATACGGGTCAAAAACATGAAGAAACGGACAATCGGAGGCCAAACGGGCATCAAAGGGTGGCCTAAAACCACCCAAAAACAGGGGACAGTTTCTGGAAAACATGGACAACAGCTCACTGCCCAGAAAACAGACAGATTTTCACCATTTTAGGTGTGGAATTTCAACCCAAACATAAATGTGAAGCTTAGGGCCAAAAATTGAATATGTAGAGTGACTAATGGACCTTAAGGGAGTGTCAAACAATCATCAATTACAACAAACAAGAGCTCAAATCATAGATCAAAAATTTTTGCTTAAACAACACAACCATGGGAGCGAAGTATAAAATTTAAGGATTGGAGAATCAAGAGCAAGTTATATGCTATATATCACCTAAATACAACTAGAGGGAGTAGAATTTGTCTTCCTACCTCAAGTTTTGAGCTTGAAATGAGTGGGTAAATGAAAACCCTAGCTTCCAATTTGCTCCAACCCGAAATGGGGTTTCTTGGTGTGAAATGAGTGCAATACGAACTTCAAAACACGTAGAGAAGGTGATTTTAGGTGGGGTTTATGAAGGAGACTTGAGGTTTTGGTGAATCTTGAAGCTTTGAAGCAAGAAAATGGAGGAGAGGAGAGAGAGAGAGAGAGAGAGAGAGAGAGAGAGAGAGAGAGAGAGAGAGAGGGCTGTTATTTTTTTTCAAAAATGCAAGCACAAAATGTATAAATACTCTCATCCCCTTACACTTTCACTCCTAGACTTTCTAATGTATATTAAACACACCCAAATGCACTATACCACTATCATATTGACCCCTCTTAGTTAAAATTTAATTCCTCACATTTACCCAACATTATTCCGTAAAAGTTATGTAAAATTACGGGTCCTTACAAAATACTATCTTAAAAATGCCAACCAAAATGGAATAAAAAAAATTTATCTCAATTTCCTTCCATTTCCCTCTTCTTTCTTTTCTTTTACTTTATTTCATTTTCCTTAAGTTCCAAATACAATGTTAGTAAAAAAAAACTTAATTTGGATATACCTTCTCCAATTTAAAACCTTTTTTTGGTCCAAAAATAGTGTTTTGTATGTTTTCCCTTTAAAATATGGTTCAAAATAACACAATTGTGAATAATAAGAAAGTGAAAGAGGTGTTGAGAAAGAAAAATAAACTTGTGAATTTGGGTCTCCCCAAATTTAGGTAAGCAAAAGTGTAAAACTTAAAATTTGTTTGAATTGAGATGCAGTAAATGATTTTACTCTAATTTTTTATTTGAGTAGAAAAAATGGAAAGGACTAAGTGTAGAGACCCGAAATTTCAAAAGATTTTTTTAAATATACATACATATATATATATATATATATATATATATATATATATATATATATATATATATATATATATATATATATATATATATATATATATATATAAACACTGATTGGGAAATTTTGTTTTAATTGTTTAAATGTGAGGACTAGTTGGGTATAACTTATGGTGGTGTGGCTTTGTCACACCCTCATTTTTACAAAATATAAATAAAAGAATCTCAAACAATAAGGAAGTTAAAAGATAAAGATTTTCATAAATTAGAGTACATTAGAGTACATCCTTAGCCCAATGGCTATCAATTGTTTATGCACCCTTGCCCCAAAGGTAAAATCAAAATAACATCCCATAAGTTATTACAAATCCATAGTCAAAAGATAGAGAAAAGATTAGAGTTACAATATCATCTCCCCAAAAGAAAAGTTAATGCATTGAAGATGAATAAATTAACTTCACGTTATGTATGCTCATCATCCAAGTCATACACTTCAAACCATGCACAATTAAAGTTGGGTACCTGAAAAGGGATAGGGTGAGCACACGCATTCGTAGGAGAACTATTCTACTAACGCTAAGTGTATGAATGTGATGCATGCACATGGAGGCTAGATATATCAAATGGATACACCAATGTGAGTGATGATTACCGAATCATGAGTGAAAGGGTTTAAAAACATCAAAGTACTCCAATGATTTGCCAAGTATTCAAACACTACTCAAGTATCCATTTCATTTTACTCAACAATCAAAGTTTAGCACACAAGCCCCAAAAAAATCAAGTTTTAACAAAAACACAATGGATAGTTTCAAAAATCTCATTTCTCACTTCTTTTCATTGACAAAAAAAAATACCATTTCATTAATACTAGGGATTTAATCCCTCTATTGGATTCCATAGGCTCCGCGTGCCTCTGTTGGGTTTTGTGGGCCCCGCGTGCTGGATTCCATAGGCTCTGTGTGCCTTTATAAAAAAAATTTCAAATGATGACATTGGTTTGAAACGTCTCATTTCCCAATATTCCATTCAAAATCCATTTTCTCCAAGTTTATTTCACTACTTCACACCTTTCGACAAAATGTGCTATGAACATACCCACACTCGCTTTCTAAAAACCAACAAACATTCATGTGAGACAAGATGACATATTTACTTATAAAACCATAGTTCTCGAGTCAAAACATGGTTGAAAGTGATGCCAAAAGTCGATTTTATGAAGGAACAAGCGATCGGGGACCAAACGGACATCAAAGGGTGACCGAAAACCACCCAAAAAATAGGGGCAGTGGCTGAAAATTACAGAGGCAGCAATAAATGAACAGTAACAGTGCAGATTTTCACCCTTAGGGTGTGGAATTTCAACCCAATCACAAATGAGATAACTTAGGTTCAAATTTGAGATGCTAGGTAACAATTAAACATGGAGGGAGGTCAATTTCACTTTCAATTTCACCAAACAACAAACAATTTCATAGGTCAAGAAATCTAAGTGGGAAAAACCCACACAATTGGTAAAAACATGAATTTCAATGAAATTGAGGCGAAGAATCAAGTATATGCAACAAATCACAAACATACAACTAGAGAGAGTAGCAATTGTTCCCCTATCTCAAGGTTTTGCTTGAAAATGGAAGATGAATGAAACCCTAAGTGTAGAAACCCCCAAATCCCGAATTTGGAGCTTTTGGTGCGAATCCAAGGTGACCCAAGCTCCCCACGGTGCGTAGAACACGATAATGGCCTTGGTTCTTGAAGTGGTTGAGTGAAAAGGGAGAAATTTGAGCTTGAAAGGTGTAACAATGGAGGAGAGAGAGGGGTTGTTGGGTGGAGAGGGAGGGGAGGGTGTTAAGTTTTTAGCAAACTTCCTCCACACACTACACTTATATCCCTCTAATTACACTACACATCCAAATGTCACTTGTGTATATAATATGTGACCACGATACTTATTTTCATAAATCAAACTTAAGTAAAAGACTATAATTTTCTTTACTTGAATTTATTTATGAAAATAAGGAAGTATCCCCCATTTGGAAACAATGGTATTTCCAAAATTTTGATCACATCAAAATCTCATCCCCCACTTTTAGTACAAAACCCAAAAAATGTCACACTTTTCTCTGAAGAAAATGGGTGAAAGATGACTTTGTTTTACTCAAAATAACTTCCAATTATACCGTTGCGATTAGAAAAATCCAAAGAACAATTACCGGGACTTTTTATCGGCCAAAACGAAACTTCACCAAAAAGTGATTTTTTTATACAGGTCATTACAAGCTTGGTTGATTGTGTAAAACAATAAGGAGTGTGAGTGCAATTATCTTGTTACATGTATATGTGTCCTCTTTTTTGCTCCCTCTCTCCATCTCTCTCTCTCAAACCAAAATCAACCCCAAACCCAAAAACCCTATATAGATCCATCAACAATAACACATATATTTGTTCTTGGGTCTTGAAAATCATGTGTATAAGGCGGATTTTGGTGCAATACGGGCTTGGAGGAGGGTAAGGGCTAGGATTTCAGGTTTAAGGCTTGAAAGAGGTCGGGTCTTCGAGGTAGGGGTTTCTTCTCTCTTCATATATATGTTTGTGTTAAGGAGGAATCTGTTATTGCTATGCTTGATTTCGTACTCTACATGGCCGAATTTTTAGAATATGTTCTGCACCTTCAAATTTTACGAAATTTTTAAGGGATGTTCCACTACGAGTTTAAACACTGTGTAAAATTTTCAGATCAAAACGTCTTGAAACAAAGTCTAGAAAAACCACACACCGATCTGTGCTCTGTTTCGCTATTCTGCTGAATTTGGGTTTTGTGGTATTTGGTTTTTGGTGCGTTAGACCTAGTAAATCATCTCCTTATTTTCTGAACTTTTTATATAATGTACATATGTGAGTATACCAGATTGTGACAAAAAATTAGAGCAACATATGAAGAGGTTATTTTTAAACAATTCTCGGACTAAACTGTGTTCCGAAAATTTGAAAATCTGGACAGATTATGAAAGCTGTGTTTGTTTTGTGTGTTAATTTTGTTATAGTTAGCAAGTTTATTGGTTATGGGTCCTCATGGGTCATAAACCTTGATAAGTTAGCAATGTTTTAGTGTTGGAATCATCGAAAAAGATTGAGTATGCAATTTTTAACTAATTTATGAACAAGAGGCTGTTCTACTGAAAGTTACTTTGCAAAAATTTATGGGTTTGGACATCAATTGGACTTGGTTTTATTGCGTATAAAAATCCTATAAAAATCATGGATGAACCTTGATGTGTTATTATGATTTGTACCAAATATTAGATTGTTTTGAATGATAGATTGAGTTTGGTGGGATTACAAGGGTGTGTGACCCGGCGGGAAATTTTAGTGTGTTACAGTAGATAGATTAATTTCATGGAATCGATTGATTGAATTAGTGTGATTATTATGTTGTGTTTGGGGCCTAAATAGTACCTAGTGGGAAACAAATGATGGTTTTGGAACTCATAATCTTGAATTGAGAAGAACTATATATGAAATGACGAATTTTGTATAAGGGTGTGAAGTTTGATTACAAAAGAGATTTGGGGCTTTTCTGTGTGAAAATAAACACACAGAGGGTGTTATTTGGTTCTAAAATGTGAAAATAAACATATCTATGTGAAATTGACGTGCATGGGAATGGAAAATTAATTAAATTGGGACATAAAGGTCAAAGATGATATTTAGTGATACTAATCAGCATGAAATGAAGTTTACAATGTGATGATGATGACACGGGGTCAGAAAGGGTATGCCCGAAGTGACATGGGGCCTATAGGATTTGCCAGGAGTGACACGGGGCCTTTATGGTTTGACCAGAGTGACAAGGGGCCTATATGGCATGCCTGGAGTATAACCTAATGTTTTAAAGGAATGAGATGTGTATGCTAAATGTTTTGGAGACATATGTCGTGTCAGGTACAATAAGTTGAACCGAAGGGATCCTTGGAACTTAGAAAAGTGTATCTCACTTAGATAATTCTAGTAAATATTGAACATTGTCTTGTGATTTCCATTTCCACTTTCACCTTGCTCATTCTTTTCTTTTGTTGAGTCACTAGAAAACCGTTATGATGGTATTTTGGAGTTATATGGATTTAGTAGATATCATTGTGATTATATGCAAAACTTTATTTTGTATGATGGACACTTATGAAATACTTGGACACATGAGGGACACGTGGACACTTGTGAATACTTGGATACATATTGGGTATGATTGGTTTAAAATAATAAAAATATGAGAAATTGTAGTACACGTGGGTACCTGTGGGATGGGGGGGGGGGCTTTTGTTAAGTATGATGTGACATTTGGAAAACACTTAGGCTTGTGTGTGAATTGCAAGTGCATGTGGGGTCTTTGGACTCGTGGTATATATCGTATTATGACAATTAGTTGCATATTGGTTTTGGATTGGCTTGAGTCGACAGACATGTTTCATGAAACTTGAAAGAAGATAAGTAGATATGCTTGGGTAATTATTTGTAAATGAAATTGTGATTGATAGAGTGTTGGTAACAAAGGAGATAGACTATTAAGTGGTTAATGGGAACCTTGCGGCATGCTTATAATTGCTTTGTGGGTTACTGGACCCAGTTGGATGTATTTTCAAGGAGAATGATCGAGTAGTAATGCAGTTGCGGATTATGTACAAGAATTGGTAACCCAAGGTCGTAGTTGTGTGGGAATAATCAATTGATGCGTGAAGTGTTATATTTACCAAACCAAAAAGTGGGGTATTGTGCTTAAAGTTCATTTGAGGATGTGGGTTGTTCCTCACTTACGGTTATTTCTTTAAAAACAAAAGAAAATCTTAGGAAAGTTCGAGGGTTAATTATTCGGGGTTTCTATGTGTGCGGGCAACGTGCGGTGAGTCTTTGCTTTGTTGCTATTATGAAATGATAAATTTGGAGGTTCATTTGTGAATTTCAACTTTACTTTATATCTCATGTTTGTCATACTTCATGTATGTGCTATGCATTTTTTTTAAGGGGATCCCTACTTGGTGAAGTGACTACTCACCCTTTTGTTGTTTCAACTTTTCAAGTACAACCAAGTGACATGAGTTAGGATGCTAGTGGTGCATGACATTATTGAAGCATGGCGTGAAAGTATATTTCATCATAAAAAATTATCATTGTTTTTTCTTTTTTAAAATCAAGGTTGTATTTAAATCTTATTTTTCATTTGACTACACGGAGGGGTGTAATAACATTAATACATTTTAACATATTTTCTATTAAGAAGTGGGGACCGATGTAGCTCTTGGCCTTGTGTAATGATATTGGCAATTTGAGTTAATTTCGAGTAACTATAAAGTGGTTTCTAGTAAAACTCAGCGGAGGAAATGTTTAATTAATTATGTTGAAAATCGAGGGCGCGACACTAAGGATTGGTGATACTCTTAATGCAATCATTTTATAACCACATCTATTTTACACAAACACATTTCCAAAAAACTCCAATACCAAGTGGGGTCCCAAAACTTATGTAAGTTTGTGTGCACTTTTGCATGTAACAATGGGTGAGGTTCTAGATTAAGGGGTTGGTTGATAGAGGTGCACAAGAAAATCGATATAACTGCTGCAACGATGCGGATCAAACCGTTCTATTTTGTTAGGTTATGGGGTTCTTTGGTTTAGTTGTGGTTTTGAAAAAATAAGAACTGATAATTATGGTTCAGTTACTTGTACTTAATTTAAGAACCACGGTTAGAATCAAACCACACTATATAATACACACAAGTGTACATAATTATATATCTTGATTTGGTAAGTTAATATTTTTTTCCCAATAAAGTATTCTTCTATGTCTATTTAGAGTAGAAATCTATTTTGTTGGAAGTCTTTAATATATTTCTATAACTATTTGACCTTACTAGTACCCAATTTTCAATTTTAATTCCCTAGTAAGACATGCTATTGCATTTATTTTCTCCTTTTTAGACTATCCAGTTTTTTGTTTAAGCTGCTTTATTAGTTGTTTTCATCAATTTTAGGAGTTGTTTTATGAATGGTAGATTGTCAAGTACTTTGTGTATCATGTGTACCATATTTTGTTTCAAATCTTATAAAATCCAATAATTATTTTATGAGTTGTTCGGTGCTCCAAATTCTAGATAATCTTTTGAGTTCATGTATTGTGAAAAAATGTTCCAACGCTAATTGGACAAAACTGGAACTGAACCAAAACCGATATGGTCTTGCTATTTGGATCTAGAAAGGTTCTATACGTGTATTAGTTAGGTTTTAGTTTTAATTTTCCAGAACCAATTGGAACGGTCCAGTTATTAGATTTCTAAAGAATTGGTCCAATCCAGACCATGTGCACCCCTATTAGTCACTAAGTTTGTTTGATGACCATATTCCATCTCACTTAATATTTTAAGTACTTCTTAAAATGTAGGCTTAAGAAATTACAAAAATTTATGTAATCTGGTACCTACTTAATTCTGATTAAATTTGTCAATATGTGTACATCACCCTTTTCTTTATCACCACCACCCTCCATGACCATCACCTCGAACACTACTATGGCCACCACTGTCAAAACCATGCCATCACCGTCACTAGGGGTGCAAATGAGCTAAGTCGCTCATGAGCAGTTCGTGGCTTGGCTCACTAAGAACTCATCCAAACTTGATTCGTTAAGTAAACGAACAAGTTTGAGCCCATGCATCCATCACATTTGATAAATGAGCCAAGCTCCAACTTCAAGCCTGAGCTTCAAGATGCTCGGTTCGAATGAGCTCGCGAACTTGCACACACACAAATTCTTTCATATCTGTGAGAACGAGCGAGATTGGCTTTATGGACAAGAATCAAAGCCTCTTTTGGATATTTCTTTGATGCGGAGCTCAATAATCTTGGCTCGTTTTTTAGTACTAGTTGAGCTTGAGCCGCCTAGTTTTAGAGCTGGCCGAGCTCAGGCAGGGTAAAGTTCGGCTTGTCTACAGCCCTAGCTGTCACCCGTAACTATACCATCATTACTCCACTATCATCATCACAACTTCACTACCGCACCACCACCACCACCGCTATTGTCACTACTGCCACCGCTGTCACCACCACCATTACTCTATCATCGATGATGTCACCACCATAACTACTATCGCTGCTACCACTGTCACTGTAACTGCCATCACCAGTACTCCAAATGTAATGTGGATTCAACGTTATTTTTTGATGGGATTAATGTTTTTGAAAGATATTAGAAAACATACTGTAAGGACCCGTATGGAAAATCACTTTTTGGAGAAGTTTTGATTTGGCCGATGAAAAGTTTCAGTAATTGTTCCTTGGATTTTTCTAATCACAAAGGTATAATCGGAAGTTATTTTTTAGTAAAGCAAAATCATCTTTAACCCATTTTCTTCAGAGAAAAATGTGCCGTTTTTCAGTTTTGTGCTAAAAGTAGGGGATGAGATTTTGATGTGATTAGAATTTTAAAACTTTGTAAATGCCATTGTTTCCAAATTGGGGGGGATACTTCCTTATTTTCATAAATAAATTAAAGTAACTTAAGTTTTGGTTTATGAAAATAAGTATTGTGGTCACATATTATATACACAAGTGACATTTGGATGTGTAGTGTAATTCGAGGGATATAAGTGTAGTGTATGGATGAAGTTTGCTCAAAACATAACATTCTCTCCTCCCTCTCCACCCGACAACCCCTCTCTCGTCTCTCTCCTCCATTGTTACACCTTCCAAGCTCAAATTTATCCCTTCTCACTCAACCACTTCAAGAACCTAGGCCATTTTTGAGTTCTACGCACTCTACAGAGTTTGGGTTGCCGTGTATTCGCACTGAGAGCTCCACATTCGGGATTTTGAAGTTTCGACACTTAGGGTTTCATTCATCTTCCATTTTCAAGAAAAACCTTGAGGTAGGGGAATTCTAGTCTCTCTAGTTGTATGCTTGTGATTTATTGCACATATCTTGTTCTTGGCCTCAATTTTAATTAAAATCATATTTTCCCCAAATTGTGTGGGGTTTTTCCACTTTGATTCTTTGATTTATGTAATTGCTTTTTGTTTGATGAAACTGAGAGTGAAATTGACCTCCCTCCATGTTTAATTGTTGCCTAGCATCTCTAGTTTGTGCCTAAACTATCTCATTTGTGATTGGGTTGAAATTCCACACCTTAAGGGTGAAAATCTGCACTGTTCACTGTTCATAGCTGATGCCTCTATATATTTCCAGCTGCTGCCCTGTCATTTGGGTGGCATTCAGCCACCCTTTGATGTCCGTTTGGTCCCCGATTGTTCAATCATTCATATAATCGACATTTGACATCATTTTCGCCCATGTTTTGACTCTGGGATTACGGTTCTATAAGCAAATATGTCACCCTTATGTCACATGAAAGTTAGATGGTTTTCAGAGAGCGTGTGTGGGTGTGTGCATTACCTTTTGTATCGAAAGATGTGAAATAATGAAATGAACTTGGAAAAATTGGAGTTGTTATTGAAATGTTTGTGGTAATGAGGTGTTTAAACCAATGCCATCATTTAGTAAATTTTTTTTTGGATAAAGGTGCGCAGGGCTTGCAAATACCTAACAAAGGCATGCAGGGCCTATGGAACCCGACAGAGGGAAACAGGACCTGGAAATACCCAGCAAAGGCATGCAGAGCCTATGAAACCCAAGAGAGGTAGGCGGGGCCTGCAAATAACTAGAAAAAGGCACGCGGGGCCTATGGAACCCAACAAAGAGATTAAATTCCCAGTACTAATGAAAATGATGTTTTCTTCAATGAAAGAAATGAGAAATGAGATTTTGGACTATCTATGGTGTTTTGTCGAAACTCGATTTGTGGACTTGGTTTTGAATTTGTGTGAGTAACTTGAGTAGTTTTGGTGAAACAAAAATGGAAACCTAGGTGATGTTGAGTACTTGGAAATGAAAGTGTTCTGAGGTACATATGGTATTATTTTTAACAATGGACACTTGGACATGATTTTGGACATATGTTATACTTAGTGGTGATTTTGACAAACCTAATGAATCAATGGCTACTTTGGGACACCTTGAAATCTTTTTGGACACTTGATATTACTTTAAACACATGAAATGGTGGGTGAATACTTGGTAGTCACTTGGGTACTTTGGAACCTTCAAAAATCCCTTCTCTTTTACTTGGATACTTGGACTCTCACATGAACATCCTTTGGATATATCTTGCCTCCATGTGTATACACCATATTTATACACTTAGCGTTAGTAGAATAGTTCTCCTATGAGCCCTATCCTTTTTCAAGTATCCAGCTTTGATCGTGCATGGTTTGAAGTGCATGACTTGGATGATGAGCATACATGGCATGAAGTTATTATATTCATCATCTATGCATTAAATTTTCTTTTGGGGAGATGATAATGTAACTCTAGTTTTTCACTATCTTTTTTTTTACTATGGATTTGTAATAACTTATGGGATACTACTTCGATTTCACATTTGGGGCAAAGGTGCTCGAACATTTGATAGCCAATGGGCTAATGATGTACTTTGTTTTATGAAAACCTTTTGAGATGGATTTATGGAAATCTCATCATTTGACTTATGTATTGTTGAAATTTCCTTATAAAGGTGGTTGTAAAAATGAGGGCGTGACACATACACTGTGTTTGGTTGAGAGTTTTGAGAAGAATATTTTGAGAAATATTTTTGAGATAGTGTTTGGATGGGTTTTTGGAAAAAGTAATAATTAGAGAAAGGTGTAATAGTTGGAGAGAGATAGAGAGAGAAATGAGAATAATGATTGGATAGAGGGGTACGAGTAGAGCGAGAAATATGATTAACGACTGGAAAGATGAGAGGGAAAAAGAATCTTGTTGAAAAAGGGGTGACAAATAAGCCGACTATACATTGAGGATTCATAGAGACAATGTACTTTTGGTTGTTTCTTTTGAATCTCTTAACTGATTATAAAAATTAAGAGTAATATTTTCCCAACTGTTATAAAACTAAGTAGATAATAAGAACTGAAAAGTAAATAAAGTGTTGGACACAAATATGTAGAAAAGAAATTTATCTTCTAGACTACTCAAATATTATTCAGAGTGGAATTTTGCTTTTTGCATTTTCTTTCTCTTTGGCTTGTGTATCATTTCTTTCTGCCCGATCGACTTATATAACCAAAAGGCTACAACAACAACTAACACATTTAAGGTTCCTATCCTCTATTCAATACAATCCCATTTCCCAAGGATATCTATATGGTCATCCATACATATCTTGTATAACGCTTCCCCTTGGATGACCAAATACTAAGAACATGCCTCATTAAAGCCTTACCAAGGAAAACCCAATGGGAAAAACCCTAGGTGAAGGAAAAAGAGTACATAGTGTAAACTATCTATAGATTGCCTCATTAAAACCTAGCTAAGGAAAAACCCAGTGGGACAAAACCTTAGGCGAAGGAAAAAGAGTACAATTGTCTATCTTTTAACATCAATTACTCCCCCGCAACTTTGCATAATATGTCTTTGAGTCAGCGCATCCCAATATTGTTAACCAGCTTCTTGAATGTTGCGGTTGGTAATGCCTTAGTGAATAAATTTGCCAGATTGTTGCTAGAACGTATCTGCTGAACATCAATATCACCACTTTTCTGGAGATCATGGGTGTAAAAGAATTTTGGTGAAATATGTTTAGTTCTGTCTCCTTTGATATAACCAGCTTTAATATGTGTGATACATGCGACATTGTTTTCATGTAGTATGGTTGGGCTATCTTTGATTGTAGATAATCCACATTTTCTCCGAATGTGTTGTATCATAGATCTCAACCAAACACATTCATGACTTGCTTCATGTATTGCAATAATTTCAGAATGATTAGAAGAGGTTGCAGTTAACGTTGCTTCATGGAACGTCATGAAATAGCAGTACCACCACAAGTGAACACATATCCTGTTTGTGATCAGGCTTTGTGTGGATCAAATAAATAATCAGCATCTGCGTATCTAATTAATTGTGACTTTGATCCATTTGAATAGAATAAACCCTTGAAGATAACAAAATATGTGTTTAATTCCTTTCCAATGACATTGAGTTGGAGCTGAACTATATCGAGACAATAAGTTGACTGAAAATGCAATATCTGGTCATGTACAATTTGTCAAGTACATAAGTGCACCAATGACACTCATATATGGTACTTCCAGACCAAGAATTTCCTCTCCCTCTTCTTGGGGACAAAAGGGATCTTTGTTCACATCAAGTGATCGAACAACCATAGGAGTACTCAATAGATATGCTTTATCCATGTAGAATTGTTTAAGGACCTTTTTCGTATATGTCGATTGGTGTACTAGAACTCCAGTTGGCAAATGCTCGATTTGTAGGCCGAGACAAAACTTTGTTTTGCCTACATCTTTCATCTCAAACTCTTTCTTTAAATATTCGGCGGTTTTTATGAGCTCTTCCGGAGTTCCCACAAGATTTAAATCATCTACATAAACCGCAATAATTGGAAAACCAGAGTTTGATTTCTTAGTAAAAATACATGGACAAATAGGATCATTTTCATATCCTTCCTTTAACAAGTAGTCGCTAAGGTGTTTGTACCACATACGACCAGATTGTTTCAATCCATATAGAGATTTTTATAGCTTAAGAGAAAAAACACTTTGGGGTTTTGAACTACATGCTTCAGTCATAGTATATCCTTCGGGGACCTTCATGTATATGTCATCATCTAGTAATCCATACGGCTATGTTGTCACAACGTCCATGAGACGCATGTCTAGACATTCTATAACTACCAAGCTAATAAAAAATTTGAATGTGATAGCATATATTACGGGAGAGTATGTCTCCTCATAATCAATCTCGGTCTCTGCGAGAAACCTTGTGCAACAAGTCATGTTTCATATCGCACAACTTCATTTTTCTCATTGCGCTTATGCACAAAAACACCCACTTGTAGCCCATAGGTTGTGTTCCTCCATGGGTTTGAACTATAGGTCCAAATACTTCTCTCTTTGCAAGAGAGTTTAATTTTGCTTGAATTGCTCCTTTCCACATTGGCCAATCATTTATGCGTTGACATTCTTCAACAGTTTGTGGTTCACTTACTTCTAGTAATGTCAAGAGTAACCTTAAATGAAAAAGCGTTGTGTCAATGGTTTTATTTCTGTCCAACATTTCTCCCGTACTCATATAGTGTATTGAGATCTCATTATTCTTAGATACCTGTTCCATTTCAGGAAATAATTCTTCGGGAGATTTCTCTTCAAGAGATTCATAAGTAGGAGCAAAATGTTGATAAATTCATTCTTCCATTTTCTGGTTTAGACCTTTCATAAGTGTTTACATTTGTTAGCCTAACCTCTTTAGGAGAATCATCTACTTTTGAGGCTTCAGTTTCTTTGCATTGGATTTTCCTCTTCCGGGGAAGTTTATCTTTGGCACCAACAGGTCTGCCACACTTCTGGTGTGCTTTGGATTCATCCCTGTGGGAATTTTGATCTGAGCTGGGGTATTAGCAGTTGGTATATTAGACTTAGTTACTTTCTTTGCATCAGTAAATGCATCCGATAACTGATTTGCAATAGTTTGCAAATGAATGATGCTTTGAACTTCTAGTTCACAGTGATTAGTACGAGGATCAAGATTAATGCCGAAACATTCCAAGCAATTTCACGTCGAGCTTCTGGCTTTGACTTATCTCCCTCTAATGGTGGGAAAACTGATTCATCAAAATGACAATCCTCAAAACATGCCTTAAACACATTTCCTGTTGTGGACGGTCGATTTCCACTGGTTGGTTTTCGAAACGATTCGAAAAAGAAATAATAAATAGAGTCGCCACCCGGGTTTTGAGAAAATGATTTGGGACCCGAGAAACCAATTTGAAAGTGATTGAGAGAATGACTCATAAAACCAATTGAAAATCAGAGATTTGTTTCAGATTCGGGAGCCAGGTTACGAACTGGGAAGGGTTTTAATGCACCCCGTTCGCTCGATTAAAAATCAGTCTCTTTTTTTTGTGGATAAATCAGCTTGAAATAAAAAGAGGAGAGAGGATATACAGCCTACAAGGGGCATACCCCAGGAGGACAAAACAAAACAAAGAAAAAGAAAAGAAAAAAAGAAAGAAAAGTACATGCCAACGGCAAACAAGGAAGCTGGCCAAGTGGCTACAAGGAAGCCTTTCGGCTCAAAATGATAATACCTAAGAAAAACCTAGATATGTAACTCTACATCAGCAAAAAACTAGAGATGAGAATCATAGCCAAAGGATGTAGCAGTAGACACGAAACTTGAACATAATCTTGGACATGATGCTTGGGAGAACATCAACTGCTGCAGCCTATAACACCATGGAGATCAAGATCTGGAGGAATTTGGGCAGCATAACAGCTGAATTTTACCATCCCAGGAAAAACAGGAGTCTGCCCAAGTTTGGCAGCCCATAACTACAGATTTTGGGAGGAAAAGCCCCTCCCGTAGTTTACAAAAATCATGCCCAGGGACGCCCCCCAGGCTAGGCGAAATCGCAACATTGTGGATGCTTGTCGGACACCACGCCCGCCCGAGATTATGCCAAACGAGAAGTAACACGCCAAGAAGATCACGTATACAATGTAGGCACGCAAACAAGTATCTATAGCAGCAGCCCTTGCTATAGTATAACATGAAGATACATATGCATACAAGTAAGTATGTAGGATGCAACAGCCCTTGCAACCTACTAATGAGCATAATTCAATAGCAAGCAAGCAAGTATCTATAGCAACAGCCCTTGCTATAGTATAACATGAAGATACATATGCATACAAGTAAGTATGTAGGTTGCAACAGCCCTTGCAACCTACTAATGAGCATAATTCAATAGCATGCAAGCAAGTATCTATAGCAACAGCCCTTGCTATAGATTAAGCAAGCCTCCGTGAGGCCATTCAAAGAGTAAATTTTTTTTGTACCTGGTAATAGCATTCTTCATGAAGTCCATCCGCCTACTGATGGACACTCTGCAGCTCTCTGCTTCCTTTTGATACTCCTGTCTGACCTGGCAATAGCATTCTTCATGAAGTCCATCCACCTGCTGGTGGACACTCTGTAGCTCTTTGCTTCCTTTTGATACTCCTGTCTGACTCGGTAATTTGACAGAAATCATACGAAAACCCAGACTTCAAACTGTTTATGCAGAGACATTGTTCAAAATTTCTCATTTATCAAAAAGTACGCCGTGCGGCACAATGGATGCACTGTGCGGTACAAAAAGTGTGCCGCGCGACACTGTTCATCAATTTAACGGTCAGATTTTCAAATGGGTGCCGTACAGTACTCAAAATATACCGTGTGGCACAATAAGAGTGCCGTGCGGCACAACTGACTGCAAAATAGTTTGAAATTTTGGCTTTTCAAAATGATTGATCAGAGGCACATACAAGGTATGAAATGTGATTAAAATGAACTACTTTGAATGGGAAAACAGTGTGTTTGAATAAGGGATGTCCCTCCTCGTTGAATTGCTCCGTACGAGGCGATATTTTCACCGTACGACGCGACTGGGAGGTGTGAAATCAAACTGATCCTACTGTGACTTGGGAATACCAAGCATGGAGATGATATAAGAGATCATTCCATACTTGGTACCCCTCCCCTCAGGGTACCAAACTCAAGGAATTTGGCGAAACGGGTTTATACCTCGATTTCGAAACTCTCGGATTGAATCACCGGACTGAACTTCTGAGTGTTGTTCGAGCCTTCCCTAAACTTCAACTTCACGGTAGAGTAGTGACAAGGAGGTTTGAAGGCTCGGGTTTGGGCAAATTTGAAGTGGCTATATCACGGTTTTGGAAACCGAAAACAGGGGGTGGGTTGGTTGATTGAAATTTGCTTTGGAGAGGGTTTGGTTGATTTTCTGGAGATTAGAGGCCGTAGTGAGGATGATGGACAGTAGAAAGGATGCTTAACAATGAGGATTCATGGTTCTTCTTACAAAATTTTCTGATTTTTCAATCCCTTCTCCTTTCTCATCCGAAATCGGTTGGTTTAAATAGGGGATGAATGATCTTTGTCCTTACATAAACTTGGCCTCTACACATAATCATGATGGCCCTAGAGTAGCCTCTCCTATTCGCACGCAACCATCAGAGCAGAGGGACGCCATGGTCAACAATTTCTGCTGCTGGGAACTTACAAAAGCTGTGTGACAAGTGACCGATTAATCGCATGCGGTACACAAAATGTGCCGTCGGGCACACTTTATTTGTCTCGCGGCCCACAACCGCCACCAAAATTCAAAAATTTTTGTTGACGTGGCTCGTCCGTGCCGCGGCGCGTTGAGAGATGATCACCGTCGCGATCTTGTTGGATCGAAAGTTGACTTTGAGAATTTCAATCCGAGAGTTCTTTCGGGCATTTCCTTTCATCATCGGGGATTAAGATGTACGTGAACGCTCATTTTGGGGTGTCTACACCTGTTAGGGGTTCGAGGTATCTAATGATAGATGGAGAATCGAAACCAACATAAATCCCAAGCATTGCGGGCCCATTTTAGTCCGTTGGGGTGGTGCAATAGGCACATACACAACACAACCAAAAACTCATAAGTGAGAGATATTTGGTTGTTGACCAAGAGCAAACTGTGTGGGTGAATATTTATGATATGCAGTTGGTCTAACATGAATCAGAGATGTAGCATGTAAAATAGCATGTCCCTAAGGAGAAACTGGTAATTTTGTTTTCATAAGCAATGACCAAGCAATTAGCTGAAGTCTTTTAATAAAAGATTTAGCCAAACCATTCTGGGTATGAGTGTGTGCAACAGGATGCTCAACATCAATACCAATTGACATGCAATAATCATTAAATGCTTGAGATGTGAACTCTCCAGCATTGTCAAGACGAATTGATTTGATTTGATGGTCTGGGAACTGTGCTCTTAATCTAATAATCTGGGCAAGGATTCTGGCAAATGCAACATTTCGTGTAGACAATAGACAAGTATGTGACCATTTAGTTGAGGCATCAACTAGAATCATGAAATATCGAAATGGTCCACATGGTAGGTGTATCGGACCACAAATATCTCCTTGTATTCTTAAAAGGTTTAGCTTGCAAATCCTTTCCCTTTCCTTGGGATACATCTGAACTACCAGGGAAATTCAGTTTTCTTGTTGGGCTTCTTAATGTGTCCTCCACGGACTTGGTAGTTATGGCCATCATGCCCCCATCCATGTCTGCACCCATGACCTCAGTCACGGCCGCGACCACCTCCTTGACTATGAAATGAGACTCCGTTTGCTTCTGGAAATGGCATAGATCTGGTTGGGCGAGACTCATGATTCCTTTAAAAATGTGAAGAGCTAGCTGTATGTGGACCATGATTTGGTAATTGGAAAAAACATGCACATCAAATAGCTACTGATGCCTTGGAAAAAGCTCCACTTTGGTAAAAACAAAAAAAGTACATATGCAATCAGATAAGAAATGTTGAGCACTCATAAGTGTTCTTTTAAAAATCCAGTGAAAAAGTCGAATAACATTCACTATATACAAGTTTTTCGAAAGGCAGTAAATCTACAAGTGAGTGTAGGAAATGGTCCTCACTATTCAAATATCACTTCAAACGATGCATTACTAAGAGAATCCCATAAATAAATAAATTTGTTATCACATGACTAACCATTGGGTTAGCTCAGTGGCCAAACTTGTGATTTCCCTTAAGGAGGTCACGGGTTTGAGGCAGTGTAGTGGATTCAAAATGTTGAAAACCCATCCACGTTGTTGCTAAAAATACTTCTAGTATTAGTCACATATATATTTTTAATATATGAAAATTTGTTGGGTAAAATTCTTCTGGTTCCCCCCCTTTTTAAGAGTAGAATGCTTCCAGATTCATTATCGATTAGTATTTCAAGTACTTCCCTTTTTTCATTCATATGATCAGTATCCCATACATAATAATATTTAGAATGAAAAGATATAGACAATACATAAAATCAAATATGTAGGAATAGAGTATGAGATTTTTACCTTTCTCAGTCGGTTAGGATCTCGTGTTGATAACGTGTTATAAAACCAAACAAATAATAAGAACTGAAAAGTAAATAAAGTACTGGACACAAATATGTAGAAAAGAAGTTAGTCTTCTGGACTACTCAAATATTATTCATAGTGGTATTTTGCTTTCTGCCTTTTCTTTCTCTCTTGCTTGTGTATCATTTCTTTCTAGCCTATTGACTTATATAGCCAAAAGGCTACAACAACAGCCAACACATTTAAGGCTCCTATCCTCCATTCAATACAATCTTATTTCCCAAGGATATCTATATGGTCATCCATACATATCTTTTATAACACCAACATCCTATCCATACAAACTCATGTCAGGGAATTTTTCTTCAGAGTTAATTTCGTTTTATCCCTTGAAGTACTCCAAACTTTTCCTTTTTTGTCCTTCAACTACAAAAACAACCTACTTTTTACCTTAACTTTTCAATTTCAACCTATCAAGTCTAATTGTTAACACAAGCTAACATTTTAGACGGAAAAGTGCCATGTAAGTATCACATGTAATTATTACTTGCCCTCCATGTGAAATGCCCCTTCATTACGCTACATAAACTTGTTCCCCAATTTTCAATTTTTGCTATTCATGTCAACGAGATAATACTAAAAATAAGTAATTATGACCAAAAGCAAAAAATAAAAATAGAAAAGATGAAAAAATACCACACAACTCTTTTTAAAATTTTAAAATAAGTAATTAGCAAATACTTTTCCTTCTACTTTTTGTGTAATTATGAAGTAAGTGGTCTTACGTCACCGCAACTTGTTGCCCTACCACCTCTCAAGAGTTTGAGAAATTTAGTTATTACATGAATTTTATGTTGATGTGCATTGGATTTAGCAAATTGAAAGGAAAATTTTATAGAATTGCCATAAAACCAGCGATGCTTTACGGGACAGAATGTTGGCCTATTAAGAAGCAACAAGTGAATAAGATAAGTGTAGCGGAAATGAGAATGTTGAGGTGGATGTGTGGTAAGACTAGACGTGATAGGATTAGAAATGAAACAATTCGCGAGATGGTGGGTGTAGCACCTATAGAGGAGAAGTTAAGGGAAAATAGGTTAAGGTGGTTTGGGCATGTCTATCGTAGGCCAGTAGATGCAGTAATTAAGAGAGTGGATAGGATAGCTTTGGGTAGAAACGCACAAGGGAGGGGAAGACCCAAATTGACTTTAGATGCGGTAGTACGCAAAGATCTAAGTATACTGGGTTTAAGCGATGAAGTAGCATTTGACAGAGCTCAATGGAGAAAAAGGATTCATGTAGCCGACCCCAATTGATTGGGACATAAGGCTTGGTTTGGTTTGGTTTGGTTTATGTGAATTTTATGTTGGGTGATGTAATTTCTTGTCTACATTTTTTTTTTTGAATATTTAAAGAATGAGAGCATGAATTACAAATGTTTAGCATACAAAAGAAATTTAATTGCACAAGTAATTGTTTGACAAAATTATTTAATACTAAATAAAAAATAAATAGTACTAGTCTGGAATCTCTCCCTAATCATTGAGAGCCCCACAATTTTTGACCTTTTAGGTGGGAAAAAATCACTGCTCTTTTTTTTTTTTTATCTGATTTGTCAGCTTCAGTTAATATTAGACTAAATAGATCAAAATAAAAAAAGTTAAGGTACAAAATAGGTGTTTCAAAGTTTGGGGATGGAAGTAAAAAAAAATCGAATATTTTCAGGGTTAAAAGCAAAATCTACTCCTTTTCTTCAGAAAAAACACTACAAATACACACACCAACCACACAACACTTTCAAAATGGTAGCATTCTTCTAAAATAATATCAAAATGCTAGAATTCTTCTAAGATAATTTCACTTTCAATATTACTAATATTTCCTTCATCAATTGATATATTACACTAGAACCATCAAATTCAAATTCCTTAAAAATTTCCATAAAATTCTGCCTCCTCAATATGGTATTAGAGCCCTGTAACGATTCAACATAGGGAAACCAAGAAAAAAGTGATACAATCCTATACCAGATCAATATAAAGAATTAATAGAAACAATTTTACAAAGAAATAAAGTTGACTTAATAATTAAAAATATTATCGAAATTGTCAACCTTTACATAGAAGGATATATCTAATTAACCAATTAGATTTATCAGAAAATTGCAAGATTATAATAAGTTAACTTTTAATACTAAAAGTTTATCAAGGCTATCATAGAAAGCAATGTAGAAATGAATCCCTCAGGCAACCAAGTAGATACTTGGATTTATGAACACGAAGAAAAATTAAAGAGAAAAATAGGTATAAAATCTTAGAAGGATATAAATGACCACACAGGAAAATAGTAAAAAATTACGTATCAATTATACTAGGGATTAATCTAGTCAATCGAATAGATTTACCCAAAGACATAAAACGAATTATAGGACAATACTTGATACAATCTTACAACAAAACAAATATGATACTAGAAACAGAACATAAAAAATATATAGTAGTAATCGATGGAGAAGAAGTTGCCTCCTTCGACTATAAATAGTCATGATATAAGAAAAGAAAATCTTCCAAATTCAAGTTATAGATGGACGACAACACAATTTGGAAAATTCACTCCTTTTGTGACATTAGGTGATGGAGCTTTATGGTCATCAAATCAACTTAACTGGACCAATTTATATTTATTAAACAAATTTGGAAAATATACCTATAAGCACAAAAGATTCCAAAATACTAAACGAAATAAATGAAATAAGAATTTTAAACATGACAAATAGAGAACATCTAGCCCAACTGGGAAACCAATTATCTGAAACTTTTAGTGAAGTCAAATTAAAAATTAACCTCATACAAAACCTAGAAGATTTACAAAAAGTCCAAGAACAAATAAATAATCAGATAGGAGATGAAGGAAGTCTATTGGAACATGTAAAAAATATAGAAAATAAGATCAACCAAATAGCTGAAAGATTGGGAATAGGCATACCAACTAGACCCATAATAGATGAAACAATCAAAGAATCTGAAGAAAATGAAAATGTCCTGATGATTCGAGTAACCCAATCAAATGAGATTTGTGATAATATAATTCAAGAATTTTTAACTCTCACAAAACAACATAAGCAATTAGAACAAACTGATAAAAATGCCCCTCTTCCAGAAAGTCTTAACGAGTTAAGAGAAGAGATGAGACTTATGGCCGAATATATCCTTATGAACCCGATTTATGCCTAAATAGTTGCATATAATTTTCTTAAGAAAGAAAATAAAAAGAACTATGAACAAATAATTACAGCAATAAATGATATATTAATAAAATTAGACAATTTAACGCAAGTAGGTATTTTAGAATATAAAGAACCAACTATCCTACAACCGCCACCAGATTTTCTAGAAGAAATTAAAGTAATAGAAATAGAAGAACAAAGGCTAGAAGAACTAGAAGAACAATATATGATAGAAAATGGAGAAAAGTTAGCAAAGTTAAGTAAATAAATAACGCAACAAACTCAAAGGATAGAAAACTTAAAAATGGAAAGTGCAGCAGGTTTAGGACCAATAGGTATCGGAATAACTGGAACATCAAGTAATACTACCCCTAGTGGAACAATTGGGACACCAAGTAATTTTCCTAGTAGTTGTGGCTATACACAAGGAATTACTTATGGATTACCAGATATTAGAGAACGGAATAGGCGAGATCCTAGAACTAGAATTCCATTTAGTAGAGAAGACATGGGAGATAGTAGTAATCGAAGAATATCGAGAACTAAATTTGAATATTCACCAGTACAAGATTTTGAAAAACCTATAAGTGCCAATGGAATACGGCTAGATCTTGACTGTGTAAAGAACATTGATAAAGCCATAGAAGCATGGGTAAAAAATACTCATTTAACAAGTCAACTTAAAGGATGGACTAGTGAACAGACATGTAGTTTTATAGAACATACATTTCAAGGTAATGTTACAAAATGTGCTTGACCGACCAGGTGACTAAAAATAAGATGAATAACGACGCGTCCCAAGCGTAGGACTCTCGATCAGTGTAGCACAATAAATCCGAAAGTACCAGAGTCAAACCACAGAGACGGTCTGACGGTGTTTGACTCAAAAGTGTTGGCTTTAGTTTAAACTGGCTCTCAGGTAGCCACCCCTTGTTCAGATTGATTAATTAACTGACTTAAAATTAATGAAATTGACTACGCTAAAATAAAGAAGAGGCAGCAACCGTGGGTACTCAGCACTCGTGGCTAATCTAACCAATGTTTACTCGAACCACAATGATTCAATCTATTGATTTTAGAATTAGAAAATGTTCTCTAACAAATGCGCACCACCTGTCACCAGTTCTCGTGCGCATTCGAAATCTGGCGATGCCTGGGTTTTGTTCGTTAGAAAAGTTTCGTTTCCTAAAACTGCTTAAAATTGAATTAATTCAGTCCCGAGGTGAAACATCGATTAGACTAACCACGGAACGCCATCGTCCCGTGGCCGCACCCTATGCGACTACTCGCTCATTATGCTCAAGAACGCAACGATAATATTAAGAACCCTAGATCTAAACATGATTAAAATAAAGGAAATAAAAGCATAAATCGATACCACAAATTGCGAAAAAGGAATAAACTTGATTAATAACGCCAGAGCATCAATCCAAAGCCAGAAATCTGAAAATTTGAATAAACTTGAATGTAGACTGTTGAAATTGAGTGCTGAAGAACGTAGCCGAAAAACACTTAGAACAATAATCTAGAATTAGGTTTGGGACCCTAACTACGAGTTATAAGAGGATTTTTATACTAATCCCTCGCTAGTTACAATGAAAATCGGAATAAAACATAAAAATCCGTTGCGCGAAGACCAAAACGCCACCGTTCTAATGCTGGATAACCAACCGGTAGCACTACCATGAAATTGGTGTAGCACTACCGCTTGTTTAACTCCCCCCTTTGACTGCTCCTTGACCATTGACTTGCCTCAACCTTTGACCTTTTAGTCCCGCGGGAGCGCTACATCCAGAACCTTCTATTCATTCTTGTGCCTTTTCGTGCCATTCTTGAGCGCTCCAAAGCATTAGTGTAGTGCTCCCGATGGATTATGATCACTTTCGCGCGAAATCCACTTCATCCTTTCTTTGCCTCCTCAACCTACGTGCATGCATTCCTAATATCTCGAAATTAGTGCCCACATCCCTAGATTACTTGCAAAACACGCTCCACACACAAAAACACCACGTGCACATATTAAATGGAAAATGAAGCTTAAAATGCACGTCTAACATGCCAAAACACCCTACTTAGGCGCTCAAAAGCAAGCTTTCCACGCGCCTATCACAATGGTGGAAATATTTTGGCGATAATTCAAAGAACCTAATAAAATATACAACAAAAGGAGCAACAAACAAAGAATGGGTATCTTAAAGACAGTTAATATCAAATTTCGAAAGAGCATTAAGAGATGAATTTCTTGGAGAAAATTGGGAAACAAGAAGAGACGAATTAACAGCTAAACAAATTGAAGAGGCAAAATGGAAAATAGCTAATCTAATAATTTGTGATATGTGTTATTTAGATAATTATATATGTGAATTTAGTGACTACTTTTATTCTATAGCACCAACGTTAAGTGTACCAGAAACAAAGAAAGCTTATTTGGAATTATTTATGCAAAAATTACCTTATCCGTGGGGATTAAAGATACTTGATGCATATAGCAATAGACCTAATAAGGATCGAGACACATTAGGAGGACGAATAGAATTTACTAAAAGAAAAATAAGTGAATGGTGTATAGAAGCAAGAAACTCTAGACTATATTACAAAACACAAAAAAGAGGCCTATGTTGTCCAAAAAAATCAAGACCTAGTAATTGGGGATGTAACATAATACCTAAAAAGCGATTCAAAAAATATAAGAAGAAATTCAAGAAAAGATTCAAAAAGCACTATAACCAAAATCCAAAGAAGAGATATTTCAAGAAGAGAAAAATATATAAACAACCCAATAAGCGATTTAGGCCAAAGCCAAAACCACGTAAATGTTGGCTACGTTAGAAAGAAGGAGATTATGCAAATGAGTGTCCAGAAAAAGGGAAAAAGACTAATACCAAGTTATTAGAAATATATAACGAAAGTTTTGAATATGAATATGAACCAATAGAAGACAGTGATATATCCAGTGATGAAAGTATATACGAATTTGATAGTGAATATGAGACATCTAGCGAATGTGAAATGGATGAAGAAAATCAACCTCTATTCATGTCACAACCTATAGAAACGACCCATCAAGAAACATGTATGGAAGAAGAAGACAACCTAGAAGAAGGAAATTACCAAACAATTATATTTGAAGAAGAAAAATATAAGCAAATTACCCAAGGAAAATTAGATATAAGAGAAAGAGATATGTTTAAGTCACAAGGATTTAACCTGTTTAAATTTAAGCAAAGGGCCATATATGTTGCCAAAATGTCAGAATACCCAATCGATATAAGTACAACTAGAGGAAAGACAATCATTCCTTTGTTAACTAGACAAATGGTTAGCAAAGAGTTAAATAAAATACGATGAGATATTAGAAAGTGGAATTAAGAACATAGCCATAGGAGCAGTTCAAATATTAATCAAAGCATATTTTAGACAAGGAATAGATAGTCCAATCCAAATATTTTGTATGGATGATAGAATTCTAAATGATCCTATAGATGCACTCTTAGGAGTAGTATCAAGAAATTTAGTCTATCAAAAAATAATATTTACCCTAAAACCAGATTATTCTGTACCACTTAAAGATGAACATATTGACAAAAGTTTAAATTTATATTATCAATTGGAGAAAATAAAGATGCCTGATGGAGCTAAAGTGTTTTTGTAGCTAAAGTGTTTTTGTTTAGTATAACTACAAAAACACTATATGCTTTTACAAATACTCATCACAAGGAAATTATAAAAAAATTATACAAGAACTTCAATTGAAATAAAGGAAGAGCATTGTTGTATAGCAGAATATATACCTCCACGAAGGATAGGAGAAAAGAATATATCCTTACCCGAGGAAATCAATCTAGAATTTAGAAATAAAATAGGAATGCAACCTAGACATAGTCTTGCATATA
The DNA here is from genome assembly GCA_022606695.1 of Vaccinium macrocarpon. Lineage (NCBI taxonomy): Eukaryota > Viridiplantae > Streptophyta > Magnoliopsida > Ericales > Ericaceae > Vaccinium > Vaccinium macrocarpon. The sequence continues at coordinate 15,615,452 of CM040174.1, forward strand.
ATAGAAGTAATAATCAAAGTAATATATTCAAAAGAACAAACTCACTTTCGAGAGCCTCACAATTAAAAGGAAAAGCTTTATTGATACAAGATGATGAACCAAAATATCAAAGAAAGGATCTTGATTTAATTCAGAGTTCACAACAAAACGACCAATTTTACATACTTACAGAATATATGGACCAAAATAATCAATGGACTCCATTAAGAACTTTAATAGATACCGGTGCAACATCTAGTTATATTTATATAGAAATGGTAAAACATGTACTCTTTAAAAAGCTTGAAAAACCATATACATATAAGGATTTTCAGGAAAACACCTTTCAAATAAATTCATATATTATATGTCCTATTCGTTTTATAGACAAACAAGGAATCCAACATCATCTTAATATACAAATATAAGTTAATCCTTACAAGGATGAGAGCCTACAATTATTACTAGGAAATGATTTCCTTAATAATACTAAACCATTTATTATACAATACAATGCATTACTCTGTACAATTAACAATCAAAAAATAACAATTCTGCGAATAGATGCTCAAAATATATAAACCTATATATATAATACGAACATCACCATATAGCTTGTACATTGAAATAATCTTTGTAGGAAAGGTCATTGCGTCGGATGACGGGGCAGTTGATTGACCTATAACGCTTGGCCACGTGGCAAATAAAGTCTCAGTAGACATGTCACATATCGAAATAAGGGCTAAAGTAAAACCCCACCGCGAAGGTGATCACCTCGCAGACGAACATGAAAGAATTGCAGATACCCTAAGCAAGGGATGCCCTGTGCAAGGGAAACCCCATCTAGTGGGAATTCACCTGTCGCGATGGCCTCAGCGAAGAGGATTGGCGTGACAGGAAGGAGTTAATACTCACGCGAACACGCGAATTGAGCTCGTGACTGCACTTGGCCATAAGGCAGGGGTAGGGAGGTCGTCACGAGTCTTGAGTAAGGTTTTAGAGCGAGCCAAAGGGCTCGCGACCATGCCTAGCGCTATGGGAACAAGGGAGAAACAAGTGGCTTGGTGGGTTAAAGGATTAGGGATCGTCGCGATGGAATGGCGTGCATTGGATAAAGCATGGGAATCTTCCTAACGGCCAATGATGTCACCCATGTTACCCAGATATACGAAGAGAGCACATGTCATCATATTATTGGGGAATGTCTGCAGCCCAATGATTGGGCGCAGATCCATATAAATATGAGACATTCTTTCATAAATCAAGAGAGATGAATCCATCCCCATAGCACGGAAACCCTAGAGAGAGAAAGTGGTTCAGAGCTCTAGAATCAAGAACATTGTTTCCCTCCTAGGGCTGTGATATTAGGATGATGTTGATCTAAGGAGAATAAATGGAATACTGCTGCCTTTTCTCTTTGTGTATTTGGCCTAATTCTTTACCCCTTTACACACTTTCCTATTCTTGTTCAATCATTAGTTATTGTTTGCCTCTCCAAATTAAGATTGTTTGAACCATACTGAGAACCTATCCTACATTTGGCGACTCTGTTGGGGAGGCTTTCATAGCTGATGGTTGTGACGAGAAGAGGAGTACCAAGTTCATCTTCTCGCAATTTATTAATTGCAATTGATACTCTTTGTTAGAGAGAAATGGAAAATAATCCACCACTGATGGAGGAGGTCCATGCGGTCGATGCTGTGCAATTGCTTGCTGCAAACACGGAAGCCCTGCAAGCTATCCGTGATGGACAGTAGTAAATGCAACAGAATCAAACACAATTGCTTTTAGCAATCGCTCAACTAACATAGGCAGTAGTGGCTACACGTGCTCAACTAGCTCCTCCAGTGCCCCCACCAAATATGGTGGAGCGAAACCTGGGGCATCTAGCACCATAAGCACTAGACAGGGGTGCAACTCTTTTTGTACCACCAGTTATATCACCAGGTACACCAGCTACTAGTGGTGGGGCAGCTGCGCCTCAACCACAAGGGTTTCTCACTTTAGATGATATACAAGCTTTGCTTCAATAGGAAAAAGCTAAGGCAACTCTACCCATGTTGCCTAGCCCTAAAATACAACCACCATACCCCGCCGCGATAATGGCAATGCCATATCCAGATGGGTATATCCCACCAAAGTTTGTTAAGTTTGATGGCAAAGATGGAAATGCCCAAGAACATGTCCATTGCTTTATCGAAACATTGCGGGTACATTCCCAAGACATCAATCTGCGATTGAGAGAATTTTCTAAGTCTCTGACTTTTTGAGCCTATACGTGATACGTCAACTTGGAGCCTAAGTCTATAAACACCTGGGAGGAAATTGTGAACCTCTTCTACACCAAATTCTTCTAAGTGACAGAGAAGATAACTTCCTTGAACCTAATGAATGAGAAATAGAAACTCAAAGAGGATATTGTTGATTTTATCAAACGATTCCAAGATAAAGCATTTCAATGTCATGAACTAGTACAGGAGAGAAGATTGGTGGAAATTTGCTTGCTTGGCCTAATCAAGGAATATAGAAAACACCTTATCAATGGCAAATATCAAACCTTCTCTGCCTTAATGGAGGCAACATTCAATCTTCACGAAACAGTAGATGTAATGCTGCCCAAAAATACTTGGAAACCCAAGAGTGGAGGGCTTGCCTCTACGGCCTCCGCGCAAGCCTTGCGTAAGCTGTATGGGGGTGATGGCAACCCCAAAAGAAGAAATAAGCCTTTCAAAGATTATAAGGAGCGAGCAAGAGATGCCCCCCTCCATACCCCTGTAGCATCGAAGAGGTCAAAGATCTTGTCAGCACTTGGGTCGCGGATTGATGCTTGAAACTTCCAGAGGTGGAGGTCTAGCCTACTCAACAGGACCGCTCCAACCCCATATATTGTATTTACCATAGGAGAGTGCAACACCCCACAAGTGATTGTTGGATCCTCACAGAATTCTTCAAAAGGAAGCAAGATGACAATGAGTTAAGGGTTATAGTAAATAGAGATGTACGCGAGAGGCCCTATCCTCAGCATGGGGAAGGGTTCGCGATGGTGGAATGCTATGGAGGGTATTATGATTTCATGAACAAAATGGAAGAAGAGGTCGAAGGGTCTAGATGACTTCTTTCTATGATCACATAGAAGAGATTGTGAGCTACGATCACCCTATTGTGAAAATAAGTGTGGATGAAGGACACAAGATCTTGTCAAAGAGCCATAAATTCAAGACTTTCTTTGATGGGTTTGGGTTTTCCCCCTACATAAGGCTCCAAATGACAAAGGCAATACTGGAATTAGCTAATGAAGGCCAGGAGGCATGTGTAGTAGAAGGGGGGGGTTTATCGCAAGGGACTATCCGCAAAAAAACTCCAACAACTGCCTCATTTTTAGATACAGACTGGGGGGTGTCATTTCCTCACAACAGACCTTTGTTTGTCATGACCCATATCAACGGCGTGGAGTTCAGGCGGGCTTGCAGTGGTCTCGTTGAGCTACCACCAGTGCCTTAATTAAGGGCATCTGGGCTGGGAAGAAGGTTACCATACCAGCCACCGAGAGGCCCTTCGAAGCTTGCGAGCCCCACCTATCTGATGCAGTGTACTTTTCTGAGGTTGAGGAGGCCTGTGAGGCTGTGGTTGTGAAACCCGTTGGGGAAAAGATTCCAAAATGGGAAAATATTAAGGATGGACCATTAGAACCAACCATCGCAAAGTGTACCATGGTGTTTAAAAGGCTAACCCCTCGCAAGATCAAGAAGATTAGCGAGGGAGGACGAACTGTATACCACCTATGATGGTGCGAGGGGTCAGCTAGCATTTATGAAGCTGTTGACCCCTGTGACATGGAAGGAATAGGACAGGAGCTCGAGATGATTCAAAAACCTATGCCAGCCCCTAAGTACATGCAAGATGGACCTAAACCTCAGCTCGAAGGGCTCAAGGAGGTCAATTTGAGGATCGGAGATGGGACCGCGAAGCCTATGTTCATTAGCAAGTCCATGGAACTAGAAGCCAGAGTTGGAATGATAGCCTTACTACGCAAATATAGCGACGTGTTTACTTGGCACTACGACGAAATGCCAGGTTTAGACCCAGAGCTTGTAAGCCACCATCTCGATGTGTTCCCTAACTCCAAGCCCGTAAAACAGCCTCAGTGTAAGTACCATCCAGACTTAGAAGAAAAAAATCAAAGAAAAGGTGGAAAAACTTAGTCACTGGGTTTATTCGTCCAATTCAGTACTCCACATGGTTGTGCAACATTGTGCCTGTGAAGAAAAAGAATGGCCAAATTAGGGTCTACGAGGATTTTTGCGACCTTAACAAGGCCTGCCCAAAGGATGAAATGCCATTACCCCACATTGACACATTGGTTGATACCACTGCTAGCCATGAAATGTTTTCATTTATGGATGGTTTTAGCAGGTACAATCAAATTAAAATGGCACCTAAGGATGCGGAAAAGACTGCCTTTTGAACCCCTTTGAGGAATTTCTACTACACTGTGATGTCATTTGGGTTTAAGAATGGAGGCGCGACCAATCAGTGAGCAATGACAGCGATATTTCATGATATGATTCACCATTCAGTAGAGGTGTACGTTGATGATTTGGTCGCGAAGTCAAAATGCAAGGCGGGGCACCTACGCGACCTAGGGGGTGTTCAAAAGATCCAGAAAGTTCAACATGAGAATGAACCCTCTTAAGTGTGTGTGTGTGTGTGTTTGGGGTTTCGTCGGGAAAATTCTTGGGCTTTCTGGTACACAGACATGAGGTTGACGCGAATGAATCAAAGATCCGCTCGATCACTAGCGTGCCTTATCCTCATTCTCAGAGGTCCCTTAAGGGATTTTTTGGAAAATTTTCCTACCCGCGAAGATTTATCCTTGCCTTAGCATAGATCATTGCACCACTGAGTAACCTACTGAAGAAAAAGGCAAAGTTTGAATGGAAAGACAAACACCAATTGGCCTTCGAGCAAGTCAAAGCGATTTTAGCCTCACCACAGACAATGGCCACGCCACAGAAAGGGAAGTCATTGATCCTATACTTAACCTCCACCATGAGGTCAATAGGGGCATTGTAAGGACCCGTGTTTTTTAAATGAATTTTTGTAAATAATGTTGAGGAAATGTGAGAAAATGAAAATAGAGTGAAGTGGGGTCAATTTAGAGTGAACATATCCATTGGTGTGTCTTTATAATGCATTAGAAACATGAGGGGTGAAAGTGTAAATGTGGGGTGTATATGTTTGGAGTGTGTGGCTGATTTTGAACACACAGACACACACACACAGACACTCTTATCTCCCAAAAACCTTTAGCTCTCTCTCTCTCTCTACTCCCTTTTCCATCTTCTTCATCTTCTCCCCAAATTTCACTTAAAAACCTCAAATTCCTTCAAAACCCTCACACATACTAGACTCCTACACGTGTTTGGAAGCTCGGGTATTGTTCATTTCACTTCGAAAGGTGGAGATTCGGTTGGAGCATTAAAGGGAAAGCTAGGGTTCTTGCTCATCCTTTGTTTACAAGCTTCTAAACCTTGAGGTAGGGGGATTTCTACCATTATTAAGTGTTTTGAAGTATGTGGTGTGTAGATGATACCCATTATTTGATCAATCCTCTTTGATTTCTTGAAAATCCATATATTTCCTAGTTTTAAGTTGATTATAGTTTGATGCATGTTGTAGTTGATGTCCTATGTAATTTAGTTGAAGCAATGCTCTCATGAAATCTTTGATGTTGATATTTGGATTTGGTTGGATTGGTTTTGGAAGCCATGTAAGCCCCCTTGTTTTGCTGTCAAAATTTTGCCCGTAAGGCTTCTGGATCGATCCACTTTGGGAATGGATCGATCCACTATCTTCTGATGTTGTTTTGGACCAGAGTGGATTGATCCGCTCATCACCTGGATAGATCCACAACCTTCTGTTTTGCTCTGGAACAAAGCGGATCGATCCACTCTTGTTCTGGATCGATCCACTCCCACAGTGGATCAATCCACTCCTCCTTCACCTCACCAAAACTTATTTTTGTCGATTTCGGTCGCTTGTTTGTGTTAATACTTGTCATAATCATCTCTTATACCTCAAAACTCATTGAATAATTTGTCCCTAACCTATCCTTGCATGATTGGTGACTTGGGTTGATTTTTAACGCGACACCCACACGACTATACACTTGTTATGTGCAATTAGGCGACTTTGATTGAAATCGTGAACTTGAATGATGAACCGAGGTTTGGAGTGACATGACGACACTTGTGCAAAACCAATGAATGTGAATTGATATGAGAACTTGAAACTTGTTATACGGGGCTGAAAGGTAGCCTGGAATGAAACTCGGGCTATCCTATGGGTGTGTTGCAAGGAATTATGCCTTGGCCAAGGGGAAGACTTTACGGGGTCGAAAGATAGCCAGAATGATACTCAGGCCGTCCTATGGACGTGTCGCGAGGAACTTCTAAATATTTAACTTGAATAAATTGATGACACGGCACATCGAACGAATTGGACACTTCTGAGAGAGAACACGTGACGAGTACACATTGGACACACTTGGGTGATGACTTGGGACTTATATACTAATGTTTACTTCATTGGATACCCGTAAACTCATTGGTTCTATTATGTGGCTTAAAACTCTCATTTGTCAACTCATATCAACATTTTTATTGTGTTTAGTTTTAGTAGACGTTTCTCTACTGGGCTAGTGAGCTCACCCAATAATTTTCAGGTACTTGGCAAGATGCATGAGTTGGATGCTTGGATTGTGGATGCATGGCATGCAGCTTACTTATGCATGAAATTATTTTATCCTTTCCATACTAATTATATTTTTGGGGAATAATCATGTAACTTCCATTTTTTTCACTTTTGTTAATTTGATAAATGTAATGACTCTATGTATTTTTGGATACTAGAGCAATTGGGTTCGGGANTACCCTTAGATGAGAGACATGTGAACATGTTATTTTGGAAGTTGTAATCTTGACTTTGACTATTCGATGGAGATATGTACGATCTTGATCTATCCTACGTGGATAATACTTGTATTTTGGATAATAAAATTGAGGGCGTGATAGGCATTACTAGCTCATGAAGAGGAAGGAGTTGAAAGACCAGTATACTACATTAGCAGAAAAGTGCAAGGGGCAGAAGAGCGTTACACTTCTATTGAACGCCATTGTTTGGCACTCGTCTTTACAACACAGAAGCTTAGACACTACTTCCTATCATTCAAAGTCCAGCAAGTAACAAAGAGCGATCCCATAAGGTACCTTCTTTCTCGACCTATTCTTATTGGAAAGACTGCGACGTGGCTGCTAGCCCTCACAGAGTTTGAAATAGTGTGCATCGCACCACGAGCTATCAAATGTCATGCCCTTGCGGACCTATTGGCTCAATTTCCTAGTGGGGAATCTAAACCATTGGAAGAATCATTACCAAGTGATGATTTCGAAGCTCTAGCAACCAGCACTAAAGAGGAAAGCTAGACCTTAAGCTTTGATGGGGCAACAGGAGGAAATTCCGCTGGAGCAGGTGTTACGCTACAAAGCGATAGTGGCGTGAAGGAGTATTTATCCTATAAACTTGCCTTCCAGTGCTCTCACAACAAGGCTGAATACGAAGCGCTCATCTTGGGGTTGCACGCAGTAAAAGAAAAAGGGATCAAAAGGCTCAAAATTGTGGGGGATTCAAAACTAATAATTTTGTAAAGTGAGGGTGTTTATGCTCTAAAAGAAGCTAACCTCGTGCCATACAGGGCAACTGTTCAAAGACTTAGGAATTACTTTGATGATGTTAGCATCATTCATAAACCAAGGTCTGAGAATAGATTCCCTGACGCGTTGGCTACTTTGGGCGCCAAGATAGAATTCAAAGGAGGCATTGTAGCTATCGAGATCACCAAGAGGACTGAACCATCATTTGTTGAAGAAGAAGTCTGCACTACCAGTAAAGACTGGCGCGAGCCTTTGAAGGCCCAAATCATGAACGGGGAAGGAGAAATCTCCATCATGACAATCTCACAATTTACCATGGAGAATTGTACTTTCGTGGCCCTCAGGGGTGGCTTGCAAGGTGCATCGATAGCACGGAGGCTCAGAGGACGTTACAGGAGATCCATGAAAAGACCTGTGGGGAGAATGACATCACGTTGTACAAAAGAATTCAGCGTCAAGGTTATTATTGTCCTACAATGAAGGATGATGCCGCGACCTCATTTAGGGAGTGCCCTAACTGTTCACTTCACAAAATCGAGCATGAGTGCAACTTTTCAAGTGAAGAGACGGATTGGAGACAAAAGTACATGGATTATCTAAAAAAGGGGGCCCTCCCTGTGGATTGCAATAGCATTCGAGAAGTATAGCGCTGCGAGAAAAGATTCTTCATCAAGGATGGTCAGTTATATAGAAGGGCTCTCGATCACTTCCCCCTGAAGTGCCTATCCAACAATGAAGCAGAGGAAGTTCTCCACAAAGCTCATGAAATGGAGCACCAAGGGGGAAGGAAGCTGTATGAACAAATCACCCATCTGGGTTATTACTAACTAAGGATGGAAGGAGATTGAAAGAGCCATCTCTGCAGGTGTCACGCGTGCGAGAAACACGGAGATAAGGTGAATGCACCTTCTATTGTGCTCCATCACATTCAAGCACCCTATCCTTTTCACACATGGGCAATGGATCTAATTGGCCCTATCCACCCCTCCTCATGAGGAAACCAGTGGATCCTAGTTGCAACTGAAATCACTACAAAATGGGTAGAGGTAGTGCCTATGAAGCGAGCAACTGGCGACGGGGTGGCAAAATTCATCAAAGAAAACATAATCTCCAAATTTGGAATTCCAAAGGTAATTCTTTCTGATAATGGGACCCACTTTGTAAATAGACAAGTAAAGCCGCTGCCCCCGTCTTATGGGATTACCCAGAAAACTTCAACGCCTCACTATCCCCAAGGAAATGGGCAGGCTGAGGTTACCAACAAATCTATTATTAGGATCTTGAGCAAGCACTTGGATGAAAAAGGGTGAACCTGGGCTGAGCACCTGCCTATAGCTTTATGGTCATACAGGACTGCTAAGAGGAAGTCTATGCGAATGAGCCCTTTTAGCTTGGTATATGGAGCAAAAACAGTGTTGCCCGTAGAAATAAGCGTACCTTCTGCTTGCCTTGCACTATCAGTTGAGGTAACTGAAAGGGGGCGAAGGGCTGATCTTGAGGCAATGGAAGGAGGGAAGTCGCGGCAGAAAACCAAGAGAAATATTGGCAGTCAATGGCCAAGTATTACAACAAGGGTGTGCTCGAGAGGGAGTTTAAGGTTGGGGACCTAGCCTGGAAATCACTCCCTGGAGTCATGCAAAACCAGAAACTCCCAAAATTCACCCCAAAGTGGGAAGGTCCTTACGAGGTGATCAAGGCTTCTGAAAGTGGGCATTACAGGCTTGTAAGAGTCAATGACGAATTCCTCACTGGGCCAATTAACGCTAAGTATATAAAAAAGTACTACCCTTGATAGGGGTTTTGTTTTCTATTTTAAGTAAGTGGATTCATTCACATTTGAAGTCATTTCTTATTTTAATTTTGCTCATTCGCAACTGAATGTAATCCAGGGCTGTCAATGGGTCACCCTTTGGAAGAAATTATATGGTTGAAATTATGAATGAGAATACTATAACTTTTATCTCAGAAATTTGTTCTATAAATGATGTTTTCTTTTTAAAAGTTATTCATTAGAACATAATGGGAATATGGCAAAGGAAAATGGTAGAATGAATAAGGCACCCACGGTGGTGACCTCGCAACACAAAATTATGTCAGCACAGGGGGAAATTTCACAGAGTAAAGAAGGTATGAAGCAAAGTACTGACTCGCACTTAAAGGCCTCTACATGTTGTGAATTAAATGGATACCAAAACAGAGTTCTCTTTGGAATGCTGACCGTCATCAGCACAAGCAAACCGTCAGAGCACCCCTGCCTCTAGGCGGCAAGGGCCCTCCAATGGCTAAGTTAGTATTTGGCGAACTAGAGGATAAGTCAAACGAGTGTGTAAGTATGAGAATGGGTTTAAGCATACCTCTAGTATTTCAGAGTCATTTTCTTATATAGGCGATTAGTTTCTATTTACATTCCTTGTGGAATTCTCTTCCGTATGGAATCCTTCCAAGCTTAGGATTCTCCCTTATTGGGCAGTGTAGCCTGCATGATTCTGTATCTTTATACAATAAGGATCCTTGCCAAGATGGCCGCATATTGCTCGTTTGGAGTTTTACCCTACATGAGAGTTCGCTCCTTGTTTAGTAAGTTGACTAGCTTTCCATCTACAAGTAAGTTTGTGCTTATCTTTGTAAGCTCAACTAATTCCAGGAATATCCTCGAATATCTTCTCCTTTCCTTATCTTTATTAGGTAAGGCCGCTACTAGGGTTTCCCATGTATTGGGACGTCCCTTCTACGTTATCCGACAAACAAATAGACCTGAGTGATTTACTGAATTATGGGCCTTGTGGTCGTCGGCGTATTGTTTTGTGTTTCTTCTCTCGTGCATGTCACGTGGTGGCTCTGGATGAGCTATTATGTTCGTCTTACGTATCCTTGGAAAATACCCCGCACAGTATCCTTAGCTTTCCTTTTCTCGCGAGTATTAGAATGACGCGGTGTGGGAGCAATCATTTGATCTGTAGGATGAACCTTCTGAATAGGGATGGCGTTGAGCACGTCCAAAGGAGCCATGGTCTCCTTAACCCAGCATGATTGGGGGCCACGCCAATCGAAGTTCTTTCCTGGTTTAAAAGTACGTAGGGTCAAATCTTTTTTCGATATAAGGTCCACAAAAGGCACCACCACTGGGGTCTGGACAAAATCCAAGAAGGATTGAAGATTTCTTGCCCAGTACACCCTGTTCTCTAGAGTAAAGGTCGCCCTGTGCCCGGAGCTAGGAATAATCCTATCTCCCCCATAGTCTGCAATAAGCTCGTGGTTGAACAACTTCAGGAATCGGCGGATCCCAGTGAAGAAGTCTTTAGGCGGAGAAGGAGGCTCGCGAGGGATGCCTTGATCGTACCCGAATTGCAGCTGAACCCTATCTCCTTGATACAACACCAGGATAGGACCCTCAACAGACGAAGTTGGGAGATAGCTAGGGGTAACCCATGTGAGGAAGTCCAACTTGTGGGATCGAATGTTTTTGTTCTGAAAGTTCTCAACAACATTCTCCATGAAAACTGAGGGACCTATCGCACCATCAACGATCTTCTGATAGGGACGCGGGTTGAAGAAGGTCACCTCATCGCACCAATCCTCTAATAAATGACCTGAGGAGGTTCGGCTCCACCTCATGATCCTAGGCAGCCTCTCACTTACAAATCGCTGCTGGGGCATGCCTTTGTTATCACGAATGATTTCACCAGCAGCATCCCTCTCCTCAACAGTCTTCAAAGGAGGCAGCTCACGAGGAGAAGGGGCAACTTTTGGAAAACACTCATAAAAGAAATCAAGTAGAAAAGAGATATGAATCATGGAGGTGATCTCATACGTCCCCATCGATGGCTCAAAATCTTGAACGGTGCAATCCATTTGATGATAAAAATGACCCAGGAACATGGGACCCAGAGGAAGCCTTTTCTCCAGTGCAAGAGTGGCCACGAGAGGGATCATCTCATGACAGGGCCCATCGTGTGGAAGGTTAGGAAAGAGGAAAAAAGACAAGAACTGGACTAAGAAAGTTGTTAAAGATAGCGGACCTTCATGGTGAGGGCTCATTGTCATTGCGAGCACCCCATCCACTTCGACAGGGGCGACGTCGCGGAACCATAATCTCTGGCAAGACCTCCAAGTAGTCTTGTTGGCTTTTGGAGGGACGCAGAGCTTCTCTGCGTTGTCATAGCGAGAGCCATACTCACCAGCCGTCTTGAACTCTCCCTCTATGAGCTCCACCGCCATTTGAACTCCAGTAGGGTGACTGGTGGGATTATAGTGATACTCGCTGTGAGTGGGAAGGCCCATTAGGGTTTTTGTATCAAGGAGAGTTGGTCCGGCTTCTCCAAAAGGAAAAATGAAGGTATGGCTAGTTGTGCTCCAACGAGACATCGCGAAATCGAGATAACATTGAGGGCGACTAGTGATGAGATCATGCGAAAGGCGCACGACCTTCAATAAACCCACCTTGTCAAGGGTTTTTCTGTGCTCCCTGTTGTCAAAGATCGTGGACACCTAGTCACCTAGTCCTTTGGGGGTTGAACGTTGGCCCTGTACTGGACTTGAGAGAATGGGAAATCACCCCTCTCGATCCACAGCCTTACCAATGAAGATGGGTCAACCATTTTTGCCTCTAAGGCACTAGGCTCCTCAGAAAACAGAACGTACTGGGCCTGGGGATCGCCGCGAATGGGAATGTAATTTTGGATATTAGCCCAGAAAGTGTCACCCTTGGGCTTCAGATACGAAGCCTTTCTCCATTCACTAGTAGGTAGTGAGGTTTTTTCCAATAGAGCCTCAGTATCAAGTTCTGACCTCTTTGTCCTAGCCATGATGGATTTTAACAGAAACTAGGGTTTCATAGAAGTATGAAGTAGGAGAAGGAGAAGGAGAAAAGTTGGGAGACTTGAGATTTTCTAGAAATAAGCATGAGGAAATTCTGAGAGAAGTTAACTTTATCCTCTCTTTCAAAAGGTATTTATAGGCATAAACCCACTGCCATCAACGAAGTAATGAGCGGTTGAAATGGCACTAGCAGTCCAATTGGCTTGCAAAACTTCAAAATTGGGAACAACCACTTTTTGGAGGGAAATGCTAAAACGACGGACTTCGTTGACGTCGCACGCGCGCGATAGAGTGCGTAGAAGACCACGCGCCGTAGAATCCCGCTCGCGCGAGGGGCATATGTAGGAAAGGTCAGCGTCAAATGACGGGGCAGTTGACCGACCTATAACACCTGGCCACGTGGCAAATAAAGTCTCAACACATATCAACAGAAAATAGGGCTAAAGTAAAACCCCACCATGAAGGTGATCACCTCGCAGAAGAACATGACAGAATTGTAGATACCCCAAGCAAGGGATGCCCTGTGCAAGGGAAACCCCATCTAGTGGGAATTCACCTGTCGTGATGGCCTCAACGAAGAGGATTGGTGCAACTAGGGCTGCTCAAAAAAACTAGTGAATCGAGAATCCGGTCTAGACCGAACCGATCGTACCTTTTGGATTTTAACCGTGGATTAATGGTCCAGACACGGATTCAAAAAATAAAAAACCGTGACTTTTGGATCGGACACGGATTTTGATTTTGAAACCGTGGATTAACCGATCCGGACCGTGAGATTTTTTATTATATATAATTTTATAACTTTTATAATTATAATTATATAGATATTGTTAATTTAGCAGACTTACAGTTTGGTTGTACTGTTGTAGAAGTTATGGTACGAATATTGTTCTCTCTATAAAATCTAGAGGGGTAAAGTATTATAAGTTCTACTATATATACTCTCTATTTGTGAGTGAACTGGAAGGAACTATCTGCTATTGTCTTTGTGAGTGAACCCGAAGTAACTATCTGCTATCCTTTGTGGTAATATAAGTTTGCGCATATGTTTGTTCAATTATATAACTATCTGCCTAACTGCCTTTGTTGTTTTTTATTGGGATTTCCAACTTTGAACTTTCTATTTAGTGCATTTGCTACTTACTAGTGCCTTATTGCCTTTGTTTGTTGTTTTTTCCAAATATGTTGAAAATTTGCGTATTAATCCGGAACCGATCCGTGACTCGCGGTTCGGATTGGAACCGAACCGTGAGACTTTTGGATCAGACACAGATTGTATTTTCAAAAAACCGTGACTAGCGGATTAGGATTGGATTCATGCCAATCCGAACCGATCCGGACCGTGAGCACCCCTAGGCGCAACGGGAAGGAGTTAATACTCATGCGAACATGCGAATTGAGCTCGCGACTGCACCTGGCCATAAGGCAAAGGTAGGGAGGTTGTCACGAGTCTCAAGTAAGGTTTTGGCGCGAGCCAAATGGCTCGCGACCATGCCTAGCACTACAGGTACAGGGGAGAAACAAGTGGCTTGGTGGCTTAAAGGA